>JARHVA010001706.1:2092500-2692500 GCA_037957365.1 Torreya grandis | reverse complement strand
GATACAAGAAAATTAGACTGCTTTGTTGGATCTATCAGAAATTAAAAAGAACATAGCCAGACTCTATTGCAGGAGCCTGATCTGCAAATTTATGGGGGCTCAGCTAACTCTAGAAGAGTTGCATGCATGGACTCGGAGGAAGTAGAAGACGAACAGAGAATACAAATTGAGAACATACGCCAAAGGATATTTTATTGGAGTATTTGCGAATTAATTGGATCCAAGTAAAGTCTTGGAAGGAAGACCATATTTTTCAAGAACACAGGGTTGTTCTTGAAGCACTGGCATACGACTTTCAAACCAACTAAAGAATTGCCAACAATGCTACTAGTGTGGATCCGACTATATGCTCTCCTACAAGAATTTTGGTCAAGGTATGTCTTTGAAACAATTGCTCATACGATAGGTAGACTGTTGATGTTACTAAACCCCATCATGGAAAGAGATTATCTAGCTATGCTAGGATATGTGTGGAAATAGATCTTACCAGACCATTGCCAAAAACGGTTACATTGAAAGCGGGAGAGATGGAATGGGTACAAGATTTGGCATCCGCTTCAAATGCAGGGCATGCCATGAATATGGATATCTAATTAAGGAATGCCTTGTAAACCAAAACAATAATTCGGCAAAGAAAGCCCAACAAGAAATGGAAAAGGATGCAAAGGGTTTCATGAAACCTAAGAAAAATCACACCATCAAAACTACGAGCAAAATGATCAAAAAATATGTGCCAAAAGAGAGCAAGACAACCAGTATGGAAGAAGGAAGAGAAATGGAAGGGGTAGAAACAACACCAAAAACTCAGGGACAAGGAAATAACACAAAACAGGAGGGAGAGGACATAACAACGGAATATGAATTCAAAGAGGACATTGAAAACCTCCTCAAAGAAGGAAGCACAGGTAAAGAGGAGAAACAAAAGAAGAATGAGAAAAAAGGAATGCAACAGAAAGGAAAAGGAAAGGGGAAGGACAATGTTGTCAAGTAAACTGGATAAGTTCTTAAGAAGATGAGGAAATGGAATCGGAGAGTGGAAGTGAAGAGGATATGATAGGAATAAAGCAAAGCCCGAACCTTAACCATAAAGGAAACTTTGGCAAGAGGAGAAGAGGGAGACCAAGCAAGAAAAGAAAGAGACACGAAGAAACAATGGAGGCCATAAGGGCAAGTGCTCAAAAGTTGGTAGATAGCTTCTTGGCGGGCACCAAGCAAAGTGACCAGCCATAATGCAGATGATATCTTGGAACATAAGGGGACTCAATGCCCCATCCAAGAGGAGATCATTGAGACAACTAATCAATCAATACAATCCGGAGATTGTGATGATCCAAGAGTCTAAATTAGATAATCTTGATAGAGAAAAAAGAAAATTTTCAGATAGTTATAAAATGGAAGTAATTGGTAATAATGCAGAAGGATCGGCAAGGGGAATGGTCATCTTATGGAAGGATAATTCGACTAAGATAGAGGTCATATAGACTCAAAAGCAGTTCATAGTATGTGAAGTTGAAGAGAGAAGGATAGGGCTAAAGTTATATCTAGTTAACATATATGGAGCACAAAATAAAGATGAAAAAGAGCTAGCTTGGATAAAGCTAGAGGAGATCATCAATGCTAGACAAGAAGAGTTATGGGTAATATGAGGTGATTTCAATGCACACTTGGATTTGACAGAAAAACGAAGCGATAAGTGAGAGAGAGAAAGATCACGACAGCTTTCAAGACTTCCTTGACAAATTAGATCTATGGGATATGAAAACCAAGCAAGGTTGGTTTACTTGGAGCAATAGGAGAAGGGGTAAGGATTTAATCTTGGAAAGGCTAGATCGTTTCTTGGTTAAAAGGAATTGGTTAGATCAAAAGCATATCCTAGAGACGGAGGTGTTAAAAGTTGTTGGTTCATATCATTGCCCAATAGCTCTATAGATAACAACTGAGAAAAGACCCAGTAGAGCCCCTTTCAGATTTGAGAAAATGTGGATGGAGCATCCTGATTTTGACAAAGGAAAGGATCTACAATGTTTGTTTTCTCACAAAAGCTCAAGGAATTAAAGGGCTGAAAAAATGGAATCGGGACACTTTCAGGGACATCTTTCAAGACAAAGAACTCTTGAGGAAAAGCAAAGAGATTCAAGGCCTGAGAATGGAAGGGCACGAGTCAATAGATCTAATAAGAGAAGAGGAGAAAACGACTAGAAAGCTAGAGGAGATCTATAGCAAAGAAGAAATATACTAGAAGCAAAAGTCCAAGGTCAAATGGCTGAAAGAAGGGGACAAAAACACAAAATTCTTACATTTATCACGCAGGAACAAAAGACAAAAGAACTATATTAAAAAGATGGAATCCCTAACAAGAGACAACATTGAGGATGAAGGGGAGATCAAGGACCACCTAATCAAATACTGGGAAGGAATACTAAGAGGGGGCAAATGAGGAAGAACAAGGGGAATTTGTGAGACATATCCCCAACAAGATAACTCAATCTGACAATGGAAGTTTAATGGAAGATATCTCACAGGAAGAGGTGAAGAGGGTTGTGTTTGAAATGGCAGGAGACAGATCACCAGGGCCGAATGGATTCCCGGCTATGTTCTTTCAGCACTTTTGGGACCTCTTAGGAGAAGAGGTTAAGGATGTGGTGCAAGAATCGAAGGAGTCCAAAAAAATGTTGAAAGCCATTAATGCTACGTTTCTAGTGTTAATACCCAAAAAAGCAAAAGGTAGGTTCCCTGAAGACTTTAGACCAATCTCCTTTTGTAATACAATTTATAAGATAATTTTGAAAGTCATAGCTAACAAGTTGCAGAAGCTCCTCCCAAAATTCATATTAGAGGAGCAAAGGGGGGTTTGTCAAAGGAAGGCAAATTTTTTATGGTATCGTGATAGCACATGAGATAGTCCATTCACTACAAGCAAAAGACAAGGCATGTTAATAAAGCTGGACATCGCTAAGTCTTATGATAAAGTTGACTCAAATTTCCTAGAGCATATACTTAAAAAGTTTGGCTTTAGTGAAGACTAGAGAAGATGGATACAAAGTTATTATGCAACAACCAAGTTCTCGGTTATGATAAATGGGTCACATGAAGGTTTCTTTCCGTCAACCAAAGGGCTTAGGCAAGGAGACCCACTGTCCTCGTACCTGTTTATCATCATGGCAAAAGCTTTGGGAAGAAGGATAAGAGCACTCAAAGAAAAAGGTAAGATAAAGGAATACACGCCGCTACAAGAGAAACCTCTCACACTCACAATTTGTGGATGACACAATGCTATTCACTCGAAAATTATGAAAAGGCCTCAGGTCAATCCATCAACAAAAATAAATCAATTTTTTTTTCATAAATGTATCTCAAAATCTGCAAGGATTTTTGTCAAGAATCTTAGGATTCGGGACAGCAATGATGCCAGATAATTATTTGGGTTTTCCACTAATCAAGGGAAAGGGAGATAAGAATCTCTGGCAGACCATAATCGAGATGAAAAAAATGATGAATAACTGGAAAGGCAAGTACCTGACATATGCCGGTAGACTAACCCTCATTAGGTCGGTATTACAAACTACTGCCAACTATTGGTTTTCCCTATTAAAGGGACCCAAACAAGTTATTGCAAAAATGAACAAGACCCTGAAAAGCTCTTTGTGGCAAGTAACAGAAGAAAAGGCAAAGATTCCCCTCTTGGCATGAAATAAGGTATTTAAGCCTTTAGCGCAGGGGGGAGCTGGAATAAGAAACTTACAAAAAATGAACCTTGCTCTATTGGCAAAGCTAGTTTGGAGAGTCGGAATGAGAGGAAACGAGAAATAGAGTGAATTTCTTAGAGGAAAATATCTTGATGACAAGAATCCAAGTAGAATTTTTACCGCCCAAGATCTTCCAAAAGGATCTCCTATATGGAACAGTATGGAGGCAAGGGCAATCATCTTGAAAGGATTATTTCACCAAGTCAAGAATGGAGAGGATACTGAGTTTTGGGAAGACAATTGGATGATAGATAAACTGCTGAAGATGGAACCAAAATTTGCAGCTATCAAAGAAGAAAGTAGTAGGCTATGAGGGAGAAAAGTAAAGGAGTACTGGGAAGAGAATATAGTGGTAGGGTTTAGAACAGTGACATGGAAATGCTTCCAGAATAGTGATGGAACCCAATATGAAGCTCAAAAGGATCTCAATGAAATCATGAAAGGATATAGGATCTCATGGAACCCATAACCGAACAAGATTAGATGGAACAGGAAAGGTAATGGAGAGTATTCGGTGAGGGAAGGCTATGAAGCACAAGAGGAAAGGCGCAGAGGGATTCTATGGCAACTCTTTGGAAAAATATATGGAAATCGAAAGCATGGCCTAAAACGAGAGCTTTCCTCTGGTTAGCAACACACAGGAAGATTTTGATGGGAGAGAATCTAAAAAAAAGAGGACTCCAAGGCCCAACTAGATGTGTAATGTGCTTGAACAACGAAGAGAGTTTGGATCACCTTTTACTTCACTGCAATTTTGCCTCTAAACTTTGGAACATGTTTTTAAACAAATTCAATTTGAAATGGAGCACAAGTGACAAAATAAGTAATCAACTAAAGGCTTGGCACCGAAATAAGGGGTTAAATTTGTTAAATGATATTTGGAATATGGGTCCGAGTTTTCTAACATGGAAAATCTTGTTAAAAGGAACAACCGCATATTGAAGCAGAAGCAATGAATAAAACCACTAAGGACATATGGAGGGAAATGGAAGCGAGCATATTACAGGTTATTACATTACTCAAATAGAGTAAGAATAAGGAGGTGAACCCAGTGGAAGTCAAAATACTTAATAATTGGGGGGAAGCCAGGAGAGTATACGAGAATAGGCAGCCAAGTGAAAAGCAAAAGAGAAGCCATTTGTGGAAAAAAGTGAAGTGGAAACCCTGGAGCAGAATTGGTATAAGGTCAATTTTGATGGAGCATCGAAACATAACCCTGGCCAATCGAAGGCGGGAGCACTTATTAGGGATCACCTTGGGCAGGTAAGAGCCTATAAGGGGATCTCAACCAGTTTTAATACGAACGATGTCGCGAAAGCAGAAGGGCTAGTGATAGGTCTGAGGATGACCATCGATGAAAAAATTATAAATCTAGAAAAGAAGGGAATTCATTGATTATAATGAACACTTTGGAAAGAGAAAATAATAATTTAAATTGGCGTTTATAAGGGGCAGTAGAAGAAGCGATTCATTTGTGTAAAGCATTTAAGGAGATAAAATTAATGCACACACTTCGGGATGGCAAAATTGCAGCTGACTGGCTCACGAATTGTGGAGTTAGGCTTGAAGAAAAAGAAAAATTAAAGAATATTCTAGAAGGCAAAGAATTGAGGGAGTTAAAACTTATCATTCTAAAAAAATGTCAGAGTTAATTGCAAGAAAGATGCGCACTAGAAAGGAAATGGCTAAAATTAATATTGGCGCCAAGATGATGTTAAGGAAAGAAGTGACATTTGGTAAAAGGTTTACCAAGGTGACGCAGCAAGATAAGTTGTGTAGCAGTGGCAGCAGATCAGAGCGACGTGCTAGGGGGAAATTAGCTCAAAAAAAAATTAAATTTGCAGATAATGACTTGGACAGCATAGGAATAGGACTGGTTTTTTTAGGAATAAAGAAAAATCAAAATCTTGTAATAAGGCAAACCGACAGTTTCCAATCAATAAAAGAAGGGATAGATTAGACAACTATAGCAGGTACGGCAATGGAAGGCATGGTTGGCATCAGGTTGTTCATGGATCGACCTTCCATATTAGAAAAAAAAAAATGAGAAGGTGGATACGAATGAATTTAAACCCACGAAAGAGCAGGGTGTTTTTAAAGAAATTTTTATTTTCTGGCAAACTAGCGTAGTGGTGGATTATCTGCTTAGAATTTGGCATGGCATTGCTTCAAGTACTTCAAATTTTACTAACAATATCGATTAACATATTGGAGAAGATCAGATCTGTAACGGAGCAGCCAACCCAGGACCTCTTGAGAGGGCATAGTGTGGATATAGAGGAACCAATTCAGTCTGATATGGTAGGGAAGCGGAAGAAAATGGCACTAAAGGGCCCTCTCATGCTGGCCAAGCAACCCAAGTTAGTCAGGATAAAGCCGTGGAAGATTTTGGAGAAGGGACATTCCAAATCCTTAGGCGCCAAAGTGAACTTAAGGCAGCGGAAAGTAATATGGAAGGCAGCGGCGACCAAGGAGGAAGAGGGCAAACAAGTCTTGGAGGTCGGCACTTTTATGCCACCATTCAGGGAGGGAGAAGGTTGATAAGAAGTGGACAACAATTTGAAGCGAGAGAGAGGCAAACAAGTTATCAATGAGCTAGAGAATGAGGAAAAGATTGATTATGGTAAGAGAAAAGCTGGACCGACCCAATAAGGGCCTTTAAAAAAGCAATATGCTATCAAGATTGAGGAGAGCCAGCAAGGATGAGAGAACGGTGAGGAGTCTCTACAGAGTAAAATAAGACCTATTGCGAAAGTAAGAGTAGCAGAGAATATCAAGGATTTGACTGCGGGGGTTAATGTTATCAAGGAAGCCGTAGACAATATTAGAACTTTGGTGGCAAAACGGAATAATGAAAATCGAGAGCAAGGGAAAGACTTCGAAGATTCAGCAAGGAGATTCAGAGAATTCTTTATGGCCCTCTTCAATCTTACAGAGGCCATAAATGAGAATTTGACTCATTAAGAACTTCATGGAGAATAGTGGGAAAGCGCTGAGAGTGCACATGCAAGTGCTGACTAAGCTCAAAATAAACACAAAGCACACTGTCAAGCATAGCGGAGGATACCATGAATATAAAGGATCATTTGCATCACTGGCACTATGTGCAGAGTACTAGCCAACAAGTCGGTCATTAGATCGAGAAAGAGGGAGATGAAGAAGAGGAATAATAGTGAGAACTTAAAACTATGCTTATTATGTCATGATCAATTATAGTCTTAAGTCGCTATAGGGACCTTGTTGTTGTATAAGGTTCCTATGTGCGGTCCTCTGGCTTATATGTAAGAGCTATTTTAGCTGTTTCTTGATTAATAAAACTTTACTTATCAAAAAAATAGAACATGATCTTAGTCAATGGACTAGCTCTTCCTAGAATGTGATGCAAACCATCTGTCAATTGGGAGCGACTCTCTTATGTCTGCCAGCAAATACTTCTAAAAGGTCACTTAATTAATTGAGGTGGTTAACACCAAAAACTTATCTTGTCCCCCTTAAGAGATGATGTTAAGTTATTTTGAATTACGGCGAATTGATCATGCCTTGTATTGAAAGCAAATTATGTACATTGCTATGGAGATTACTTCAAGCAAGATGGGTGTTATCTTGTCATTTAACTTCTTCTCTTTAGGAGTTGTCTTGTCGTATTCCACATCCTTTGATATGAGACTTTTTCTTTTTTTAAATGGGTTGTATTTTGAGGTGTGTGTTGGCGGGGGGTGGCAGGCGAGGGGGGGGGGGGCGGGGGCAGGCCGGGGGAGCGGTGTTACAGAGCGTATTTCCAAATGAAAAATAAAACCTTATTAGAAACTATCTACATAACCAAAGAACTAGGAGATTGATATTTGTATTCAGCAAATAAAAAAGGCTAATAATGTCACAAAAAAGAACATAAAACTTGAAAACTAGCAATCTGAATCCCCAAAACAAATTAAAATTCCAAAACACTTATCATTTGACAAGAATAGCATCCAAATAAAAAAATTACAAAAATAAATATTCGTTTTTACATACCAACTCATCCTTGATTTCTTCAACAATGATATTTGCATTGGCTTCTAAATTTGCTTTCATTTCTTCATTTTCTTCATCGATGGTTTGTTTTTCTTCTTCAGAAACCTTCAATCATTAGGACATCCAAATTAAGAGTTTTTTACAAATTTCATTAATATATAATAAAAGACTCCAAAATTCATTCTTTTAATACGTGAATAATATTAATTAATGAAATATCCTATAGTTATAAGTTAAAAAATCCATATTACTTATCTCACTTTTAATTATTGACATCCTTTGATGAAAAAAATGCACTAAATTTATAATCATGATCTCAATGTTTAAAAACGCCAAATTTCTGACCATACTCAAATATTTTTCATCTTTTCAAATATTTCCCAGTTTCTCACACTCTTCAACTCCAGCACTATCGCCATACAATTTTATTTTCAAAATATATCCTTTTCCCCCATTGTTCCATCTTACAAGCCATACTTAAGTTCAAAATCTTGCAAGCAAATATCCACAAAAAAAATTAAAATATAAAATGTGAACAAATCAAACTCTTCAAATTGATAAAGATCTAAATCCAACTTATTTGTAATTCTAATTAATAAAATTGAGTCATGTTAAGAATAAATTGAATTGATACACATTATAATGATGCTCCTAGGGTTAAGAGACTCCTTGTCATCACTGCTATCATCTAGGATATTTCCATACGTAAAATAAAAGTTTATAATAAAGTATCTGCATAGCCAAAGAACCAGGAGATTGCTATTTGTATTTGTTGAAAATATTGTCATTGATGTCAAAGGTCTAACAATATTGGTGACAAAGGCCCCATAGCATTTAATGTCTTAAGGTGTTTTTAATGTTCATAGTTTGGCTAAAGTGTGTTGATATTTATTTAATATTAACGAATATATTTTTGGTTGCATAAAGTCAAAAGAAGGCCCATAAAGAAGTCAAAGAGTCATGAGATAAAGGCAAAAGAGGGAAAGGACGCATTTTCTCATAAAAGATCACCTTGAAAAATTCAAAGAGTCACGAAGTGAAGACAAAAGAGGGAAGGGCGCATTTTTCCATGAAGAGTCACGTTGAAGAATTCAAAAAGTCACCAAAATAAAGACAAAAGGGGAAAGGACGCATTTGCTCATGAAAGTTCACCATGTGACTTTTCAAATGAAAGGATTCGAAGGGTCATGCAAGTTTGGCGCCATTTTCCATGTGGATTGATGGGTCACAAAGGATGAATGCCAAAGGTCATTTAGAAGGCTATAAAAGGAGGCTTGGGAAGCCATTTTAAATATGCAAGAGAGTGCGTAGTTTGTAATCGTTTTATATAAGAAAAAAGGAGAGAATAAAAAGAAATATAGTAGAGTTCTATTATTTGTTGAGAAAGCAACATTGAGAGATAGTTGTGTTTTACATAAGAGGGGTTGGTGCTCCTGCAAATTGGTGCTTGCAAACTTTGTAATTTGAGTTGGTGTTCATTTATATACTTGAGATTGTTCTCCGTGGTTTTTTCTACATTGGGTTTCCACGTAAAAATCTGTTGTCTCTCTCTCTTGTGTGGTGCATATTATTATTTTAGTTTTATTGCATATCTTGAATGTATGATTAAGTGGTTAAAGAAAAGAAATCATATTAAGTAAAAGATTTAAAAGATATATGATATACTGATTCACCCCCCCCTCTCTCAATATATCCCATGGTTAACAGTGTTGAGCAAATTAAAAAAAAAGATAACGATGTCACAAAAAAAAACATAAAACTTGCAAATTAATAATCAAATCCACAAAACAAATTATAATTCAAAAATTCTTAACATGTCACAGGCATAATGTCCAAATAAACAAACCAAAATCTTTACATTTACATACCACCTCTTCCTTGGTTTCTTCAAGAGTGATATTTGTATTGGCTTCATAGTTTGCTTTCATATCTTCATTTTCTTCATCGACGCTTTGTTTTTCCTCTTCAAAAACCTTCAAACATTAAGACAATCAAATAAAGTTTTGTTTGAAATTTTCATTAATATATAGTTAAAAACTCTAAAATTCTTTCTTTGAATACATCATGCACCCTATTAATTAATGAACTTTGTCAACACTTTGTTTTTCTTCCTCAAAAACCTTCAAACATTAAGACAATCAAATAAAGATTTGTTTAAAAATTCACATTAATATATAGTTAAAAACTCTAAAATTCTTCCTTTGAATATATCATGCACCATATTAATAAATAAAATATCATATAGTAATAAATTACATAATCCAAATTAATTGTCACCTGTAATTATTAAATTATTCTGATTAAAAAATTTCATTGAACTTAAAAATCATGATATTAGCGTTTAAAAATGCCTAATTACTGATTATGGTATTATCGATGGAAAAGGTTTCTAGATTTTCTCTAATAGCTTATTAGCAAGGTTTCATTGTTCGAAATATCCTTCATCAGGTTCAAACAAGTGTTATCATATACCACAAAAGTCCCAAACATGTCGCAACATAATATAAGGTGACAAATAGACAGAAAAGAGCAATGGCACCCTAGAACCTAGGCGACATGCGGAGCTTTGTAGCATATTCCAAGAATCTTGATGAAGAATGGACATGTCCAAAAGAAGCTTCATAGCATCTTCCAAGTGTCTTGATGAAGAAAGGATGTGTCGAAAAGACATGTCCCTTAATCTTGTGATGTATTGAGGCATTGTATATGTCATTGTAATATACTTTCGTAATATATAGCATACAAATTCACAAAATGATTCCGTCTATTCAATTACTTGAGAAGTACATATATAGGTTAGTGTTCTACAAAGAAATCAAACTTCATCTCCTACAAACACTCAGTTTATTGTGATCTACAATTCACTGTACACACACCTAATAATATGACTAATATTATAACTATGATGTACTGACTATCACTATCAAATATCCAACATTCACCCTCTTAGTACAAGCATAGTTCAAAGGGAAAGGAACAATACTGCAAGAGAACAAGGACACACTCCAGTTCAAGACGATCAACATTTGATGGGAACATAACGTCAATCCAACAAGGGGTTCAACTCTGATCAGGGATAGAGACATGTACACTAATCCAAGATCATTCAAACAAGAGTGGATACAAATGAACATGCTATCCAACATCTAGAATTGTGAACGGACAAGCATTGTTCACAATGAGATCAGTCGGACTATGTTGTACTGACAACATTGGAGTAAGGGCATACACACTACTTGTCACTGCAGGTGTGGCATGGGCCTCCACTTCTCTTTTAAAGTTTGCTCCTCTAGTTGGCTAGGCCTCATCGAACAAGTACAAATCATCTAGTGGGACTATGTTCTTCAGTGGATGATGAGCACCTCACTCAACAAGGCATTTGCAACCACTATACTTGATCATTGCCACTTGATCATGAACAACAAAATGGTCACCACTACCACTAGACACTATTCTTGGCTTTAGTCTTTTTGGAACAAGTTTTTTAATCGTTTGCAGCGACAGTACGCCATCTCTACCACTGATGACTAAGAACTCTTCAAGCTATATAGTCTTTTGGGCACATTTGTTTTTGTCAATACATCAAATGACAACCTCTAAGTTAGTGATGAACTCAAGGTTCATTGGCCTCCTTCCTCTGTTTCCTCCAACCTTGTGCTTGTTCAACCAGTTAGGTCAAACTGCATGGTCTTCCATTGGATGTCACATATTGAATAACAGCCCCCCCATCCCCCCACAAAATGGGCATACACACTCCCGAGGACATTGGGTTCTCCCGATGATGTGCCCTTCACAAAGAGTATTAATTCGACTTTGACAACACCAAAAAATAATTCTCATTGACTAACAGAACTAATTACAATTAATTGACTAATTGACTATATAAACAAGGAAGATGACTACTCAAATTATTGACTATAACAACAATCTATTTTAACACACTATTAAAATATGGCCTTGAGTTTTTGAACCAACAATAGATATGAAATAAACAAAATAAACAAAAGAAATGCCATGACTATGTTTTGACATAAACAAATTAAAGAAAAAAACTAACTATAGACCAAACCACTTAATAACAAAACATATTAAATGAATTCCAACAAAATTAAAAATCAACCAAAACAATCATACATCGTCTACCATGACTATAGCTTTTTAAGCTATTATGGCATTATTTGTTGAATCGCTAACCCTCGAGCATATCTACCGAATGCATGGAAATAGATTTTTCAGATTTGCACAAAGATTTGATTGAATTTGGAGATGCAGGTGCAATGAGAACATTGAACGCACATGAGGATGTTCACACTTCACACAACAACGAGCTTGCACGTAGACAGTAGGACAGACAAGTAGATCATACATGGAGTTAGGCTTGAAGGATGCACGTGAATGAATAATCAGATGTTGCACGAAATGGATCTAGCCTATGCATAGTTAACAGTGCACATATCACGCAAGTATGTACAATAGATAGATCACATCCGTTTAAACGAGGTCAAGGATGCCCAGGAGGTTAACCATCAATGGAGAATTGAGACATTAAAAAAATGCATGGACGGAGGGCAGCTTAGGAAATGACAGGCAAGGTCAAAGGTGCACGATGATATTGAGGAACGAAAAGGCACAATCAGACCTGGAATTTCAAATTAATCTTGCCATCAATTTCCAAGTCTTGGCACGATGATGACAGTTGATACAGGGGATAGAAGCCGAAGACTATAACCAGCACATGAATCCTACTCGAGTCTGCAGTGGAATACGCACAAAGGCATCAATCAATGCTAGCAAGGCAATCCAAGATTCGTGATGTCAACGTCACAACAACACAAGTGGATGGTGACTTTCACTATATAGATGCACAAATGCTCATGAAAACTACTAAATACTTCTATATATGATAAACTACCTTAGTTTTTGCTAAACACCTTATCTTACACAAAATAAGATTACCAAGATTTTCATGGATCACCGAAACTCTATGGCAATTAAGATGCCCCTTGACACTCAAAAATAAACGAGGCACTAGATAAAATCATTGCCCTGATATCATATCAGATTCACAAAATGATAAAGTTTATTCAATTACTAGAGAAGTACATATATAGGTTTTTGCTCTCCTACAAAGGAGGAGTCAAACCTTATCTCCTACAAACACTCAGTCTGTCCTAATCTATAACTCACCGTACACACACCTAATAAAATAACTAATGCTCTAACTATGATGTACTAACTATCGCTATGAAATATCCTACATAGACATAGAGGAGAGCATCAGGAATAGAGAGGAAGAGAATAGGTTGGCTTGTACTAGACTATTATATTGAATAAAGGGAGTGGTAGCAGGAAATATCGGTGTTCAATGTACTGAGGATGTTTATGTGTGGAATCTAGTACCCGCTTCTTTTGTTTTCTGTATATAATGCAATAAATTGTTTTAAGTATATTGGATATTCTCTTTTGAGTGGTGCCATCTCTAACCAAGGTCTATTATCTTATAAGTGTAATCACATCCGATTTATGGCAACATTTGGTCGCACCATGGGGAATAACCTTTGTACTTTTGCAAACCTGCATTGAAAGAGTTGGAAGATTGGTGGGAAACTAAATTAAATTAATTTTATAAGGAGGAATCAAAGAGAATTGGTGTCTTTTTCAGAGGTCAATTCAGATTTCTTCAAGGAACATGATGAGGAGTTCTGCCCTGAATTTTGAGGAGAGCACACACCACACAGTCTTGTAGATTTTGGATTAAGAAGTCTGTTGTGTGGCTTCTTAAGAAGGTAGAGGAACTCAGAGCATTCGACAAACCTTGGTCTAGGGCCATAGATTACTAGTTTAAGACCACTTTGAACCCATTCATTGTAACCTGAGCAATCTGAGGTTGGATTGGCTTCAACACTAAGAAAGCTGAATTTATTGAAGAGGATCTCTGCAAATGTGTCATTGTTAATCCACATCTCGTTTGTGAAAAAGGTAATCTCCCAAATTTTTCATAACTTTTTCTGATGGGAAAGCCACCTAAGGAATGGAGTGTTGAAAGGGGAGACCCTTGATGAAACATAACCTATGAAAAACAGGTATGATGGTTGGGGGAGAAGAAAAGTCAGAGGATGAAGATAAGAAAATAAAAAAAATAGCGAAAGTAGACTGGTATGAGACAAGAAGAGGAGAGACAGAGATTAGAGGAGGAAAGAATTAGAGTAAAAGATAAAAGGGAAAGACAACGAAGAAAGAGAAGAGAAGTAGGAAAAGTGAGGTAAGAAAAATGAATTGTAGGGAGGATGCATCAACTCAAAATACAAAAAATCAAATAACCAAGAAAACACAAAAACATCTAATTTAGAAGAAACAATGCCACCCCATAACTAGGAGTACAGATGAAGTAAGAGAGGAGAATGAAGTAGAGGAAACTAAATTAGAAGTCAACTTAGAAAAGAGCATGGCCATAGGAAGAGACCCCATGAGGAGATGAACCCCTTGAACCAAACATCATACCTAGTACCGCTTAGTAGATATGAGTAACCACGAGTGAAACAGTACAAATAGGAGAACAAGTCTGGAACAATTATAGGAATATAGCAAGGATATTGAAAAAGTAAGGGATATTATGAAGAATTTAGATCAAGTACTAGGGAAAGATTATTATTATCCAACTTACTTATCATTTTCATTAAAAATGCTAGTAATGCCAAAATATTTGAAGTTGAGAAAAAATGTACTAATGTTCACTAATGGCTAATATGATTAACAAATTCCTTATCATCAATACCATTATTGTGCCGATAGGCATAACATATAAAGGCAGCTGGAGGTTGTGGTGTACTGTAATGTTCGTGAGATGTTAGCAATTAATGGTCAACCTTAAAATTGACATCCACTTGACCATCATAGGGAAATTTCAAACTTAGATTTGATGTTCATTTGACCATCGTATGGAAGTTTTTCCCTTCTTGCTTGGAGAAGTTGATAGAAAAATCACAATATCTTGGTCATACCGTGGAGTTTGACGTTCATTGTTTTTTCCCAAAAAAAAAAAAAAAAAAAATCTTTAGCCCAACACAGTGATGCAGCTAGATTGAGGCCATCTGTAGCCAGCAAGTGGAAAATTCACGAAGAAGGTAATGGAGACATTAATCAATGTGGTATGAGACAAATCTAAGATAGGTACCTTGAGATTGATATCTCTCCACATTTTCAAGATAGATGTATTTAAAATATCTATATTACTAGGATTAATATTTCAAAACCAAAAACATAACTTTATTAGAAACTATCTTCCTAACAAAGAACCTGGACATTAATGTTTATTTTGAGCAAATTACAACCAAGCTGAAGATGTGACCAGAAAAGACCATTATACCTGCTAAGAATTTAAATTTCCAAAACACATGAATATTTCAAAATATATGTTCAACAAGTATATACAATAATATCCAAAAAAAATTAAACAAATAAACTTGCGTACCAAATCTCCCTCTACTTCCCCAACAGTAATGATTGTGTTCACATCTACAGTCTGCTTCTCATGTTTGATCTCTTCATCAATTATTTCCTCTACTTTGAGAGATGCCTTCAGACATTTAAAAAATACACATGTTAATAAATTATCGAATACTTGATTGATTTTTTATTGAACCCCAGAATTCCTTCTTCCAATACATGCACTAGAGCTAAGTCAATGAAGTTCATCGTATTCTAAATTACAAAAACAAACTTAGCTATCATTTTGTTTAACAATGCTTGTAATGCTAAAAACATTTGAGATTGAGAAAAAATGTACTCATGTTCACTAATGGCTAATACGATTAAAAAACTCCTTATCGTTGCTACTGTTATTGAAAAATTATTTAAAAATGAAGATCACTTGATTAGAAAGTATCTGCATAACCAAAGAACTTGGGCATTAATGTTTATTTTGAGCAAATTAAAACCAAGCTGAAGATGTAATCAGAAAAGACCAGTATGCCTGCAGACAATTTGAAATCCCAAAACAAGTGAATTTTCAACATGTATGTTCAACAAGTATATACCATAATGTCTAAATAAAAACAAACTAAATATGCGTACCAAATATTCCACTGCATCCCCAACAGTGATATTTCTGTCCACATTTACAGTCTGCTTCCCATCTTTGATCTCTTCATCAATGTTTTTTATTACTTCGTGAGAACCCTTCAGATATTTGAAAAATACACATGTTTAAGAAATTATTGAATAGCTCCATTGATTTTTGTTTGAACCCCAGAATTCCTTCTTCAAAAACATGCACTAGAGCTAAATTAATGAAATTCATTACATATCAAATAACAAAATCAAACTTAGCTATCACTTCAATTTATATAAACTTGTTATGAAAAAAAAAACATGTTAAATCTACAAGAAAAATATTGGTGTTCCATAAATGCTGTCATTTTGGTTAAACATGCTAGCAATGCTAAAAACATTTCAAGTTGAGAAAAAATGTATTGATGTTCATTAATGACTAATATGATTAACAAATTCCTTATCATTGCTGCCATTATAGGATAAATATTTCAAAATGAAAAAGATAACTTGATAAGTTGATTAGAATGTTTCTGCATAACCAATGAAAAAATGTATTTATGTTCACTAATGACTAATATGATTAACAAATTCCTTATCATTGCTGCCATTATAGGATAAATATTTCAAAATGAAAAAGATGATTAGAATGTATCTGCATAACCAATGAACTTGGACATTAATGTATATTTCCAGCAAATTAAAACCAATCTAAAGATGTAACCAGAAAAGACCATTATAATTGCTAAAAATTTGAATTTTAAATCCCAAAACACATGAATACTTCAAAATATATGTTCGACAAGTATATAACATAATGTCCAAACAAAAACAAACTAAATTTCCGTACCAGATCTCCCTCTGCTTCCTCAAAACTGATATTTGTATTCGTATCTATGGTCTGCTTACCATCTTCGATCTCTTCATCAATGATTTCTTTTACTTCATGAGAACCCTTCATACATTGAAAAAATGCAGATGTTAAGAAATTATTGAATGCTTAATTGATTTTTGTTTCAACCCTAGAATTCCTTCTTCCGATACATGCGCTAAAGCTAAATCAATGAAGTTCATCATATACTAAATTACAAAAACAAACTTAGCTATCATTTTGATTAAAAATGCTAGTTAGGCTAACAACATTTGAGATTGAGAAAAAATGTACTGTTGTTCACTAATGGCTAATATTATTAACAAACTCCTTATCATTGCTACCATTACTGAGTAGTTATTTCAAAATGAAGATCACTTGATTAGAAAGTATCTGCATAAACAGAGAACTTGATCATTAATGTTTATTTTGAGCAAATTAAAACCAAGCTAACGATGTAATTACAAAACACCATTATGCTTGCAGAGAATTTTAAATCTCAAAACAAGAGAATATTTAAAAATATATGTTCAAAAACTATATACCATAATGTCCAAGTAAAAACAAACTAAATATGCGTACCAGATCTACCTCTGCTTCCCCACCAGTGATATTTCTGTTCACATCCGCAGTCTGCTTCCCATCTTTGATCTCTTCATCAATGTCTTCTTTTATTTCATGAGAAACCTTCACACATGTTAAAAAATTATTGAATACTTCATTGATTTTTGTTTGAACCCCAAAATTCCTTCTTCCAATGCCTGCACTAGGGCCAGATCAATGAAATTCAATTTATATAAAATTACAAAAACAACCTTGGACTATCATTTTGATTCAAAAAGCTAGAAATGGTAAAAACATTTCAAGTTGAGGAAAAAGGTATTGATGTTCACTAATGACTGCTATGATTAACAAATTCCTTATCATCCCTACCATTATAGGATAAATATTTCAAAATGAAAAAGATAACTTGGTTAGAATGTATCTATATAGCCAATGAACTTGGACATTAATGTATATTTCGAGCAAATTAAAACCAAGCTAAAGATGTAACCAGAAAAAACCATTATAGGTTCAACAAGTATATAACATATTGATCAAACAAAAACAAACTACATTAGCGTACCAAATCTCCCTCTGCTTCATCAAAAGTGATATTTGCATTCACATCTTGTAATATTCCAAATCGGAATATTTTACAAGAATTCGAATTTTCCGTAATTCCGTTTAAATAAAATATAGATTTTATAATTGAAATAATAATTTAAATAATTATGTTGAATTTAATATAGAGTTTTCGGATCTCAAACAAAATATAATTCCACAAGGGGTTTCGTCCTTGGGTTTGATAACAAGGGTTTTCGTCCTTGTATTTGGATTACGCAGTTTAAGGGGTTTCGTCCTTAAATGCCATTGTAAACCGTCTGCTTATAAAAGTTATATATTTGAATTCATTATTCGATGCTTCATACTTCCACGTCTCTTCTCCTTTATATAGTCTTTAAAAACTTCTCCCGAAGGAGGCGTCCCATCCAAGAGGCAACTCTTCACCAAAAGATGTGACCATTGACATTTCCATCGACATTTCTATCGACATTTCCGTCGACAATTCTGTTAACATTTTCGTCGACAATTCTATTAACATTTCGGTCGACATTTCCGCTCACTTCCGACAACAATTCCATTTGACATTTCCATTCATATCCGTTTAATGATTGTTGTATTAAATGGCAGCGCTGCTCCTTGGCAGCGATTTCTTCATGTGAAGTGGCAGCGCCTCTCGAATTCAATAATCTCCTTCTTGGGCATATTACAGACCTCTCTTCTTCAGATTGCTTGTCCTCAAACAATTTTAAACCCAATAGTACACTTCACAACAAACTATAATCTGCTCCAAGCTTAGATGTTTCTTTCCCCATTCTTGCAGAACTGATTGCATTATTATTAGTTGTCCCCTGCAAGGGATTTTTACAACTATTCTTTCCCGAATCGCACAACCCTTTGCCATTATAACCATTGTAATTATTAATAAGCTCTTGGCTGAGCATAAGGATCCTAGGACCTTTACGTACTCCAAATTGATCATTTTTTGGGCTGCTAATGACCTGTTCGAGCTCATTTGTCACCAAATCTATCCTTCCAATCTCCATTAATGACTCACCTCCACTGTCTGTGAAGGCAAATCTTTTCTTTGTGCTAACGTGAAGACCAAGCAATGGTTCATCTTTGATAAATGATTCATACTTGTTTTCATTGCAATAATAGGACAAATTTATGGTTGTCATAAGATGATTCCAACATTTGTTTGATTGTTCAAATTTAAGAACCATTGCCTCCAACTCGGGCTCAGCGAATTCTTTTAGTGATGTTGTTGGGATGTTTTTCAACACTGAATAGTTTACTTCCATCGGCTGCTCCTGGAACTCAAGGTTGTTGCCTAAATCATTGTCAACCATCCAAATTTTATGCTACTTCAATGGCTACTCCGTGATGACTTGTTTGATCAAATTTGGTTGCCATTCATCTTCCTCTGGTACACATTTCCCATATAAACGACAAAAATCTATGAATGTCAATTCATCCCTTATCATAGGATCAAGATTCAAATATTTATTGTGGCATGCATTAATATCATTGAAAACCAACTCGGCCTCATCTTCCTGTATTGGTTCCTCTTGTTGAAAGAATATGGGCATGGTTGGGCGTACATAAGTCCTTGAGGGGAGTCCTTCACGATTGTTATTAAATGTATAACCCTATTGTGCTTGTGATGATCTTCCCTCACCATTAGAATTCTAAGTTAGCGAGTTATTCAACTGTTGCATTTGTTGAACTAATTGCGACATCAACATAATTTGCCCCTGGGTCCATCAGTGAAACTGTGCATCATTTATGTTGTTTATGTTGACCTTATGATTTGAATGCATAAAGCTTATTGAAACCCTCACGTTGGCAGGATGAAAAGCTCTAATACCACTATAATATTCCAAATCAAAATATCTTACAAGAATTTGGATTTCTCATAATTCCGTTTAAATAAAATATAGATTTTATAATTTAAATGATTATGTTGAATTTAATATAGAGTTTTCGGGTCTCAAACAAAATATAATTCCACAAAGGGTTTCATCCTTAGGTCTGATAACAAAGATTTTCGTCCTTGTATTTGAATTATGCAGTTTAAGGGGTTTCGTCTTTAAATGCCATTGTAAAGCCGTTGCTTATACAAGTTATATATTTGAATTCATTATTCGATGCTTCATACTTCCACATCTCTTCTCCTTTATATAGTCTTTAAAAACTTCTCCCAAAGGAGGCGTCCCATCCAAGAGGCACCTCTTGACCAAAAGATGTGACCATTGACATTTCCGTCAGCATTTCCGTCGACAATTCCGTTAACATTTTCGTCGACAATTTTTTTAACATTTCCGTCGACATTTTCGATGACATTTCCATTCGCTTCCGACAACAATTCCGTTTGACATTTCCATTCATATCCGTTTAATGATTGTTGTATTAAATGGCAGCGCTACTCCTTGGCAGCGATTTCTTCATGTGAAGTGGCAACGCCTCTCCTCGAATTCACTAATCTCTTTCTTGGAGATATTACAGACCTCCCTTCTTCAGATTGCTTGTCCTCAAACAATTTTAAACCCAATAGTACACTCCACAACAAACTATAATCTGCTCCAAGCTTAGATGTTTATTTCCCCATCCTTGTAGAACTGATTACATTATTATTAGTTCTCTCTTGCAAGGGATTTTTACAACTGTTCTTTCCCAAATCGCACAGCCTTCTGCCATTATAACCATTGTTGTAATTATTAATAAGCTCTTGGCTGAGCATAAGGATCCTAGGACCTTTACATACTCCAAATTGATCATTTTTTGGGCTGCTAATGACCTGTTCAAGCTCATTTGTCACCAAATCTACCCTTCTAATCTCCATTAATGACTCACCCCCACTGTCCGTGAAGACAAATCTTTTCTTTGTGCTATCATGGAGACCAAGCAATGGTTCATCTTTGATAAAGGATTCATACTTGTTTTCATTGCGATAATAGGACGAATTTATGGTTGTCATAAGATGATTCCAACGTTTGTTTGGCTGTTCAAGTTCAAGAACCATCGCCTCCAACTCGGGCTCAGAGAATTCTTTTAGTGATGTTGTTGGGATGTTTTTCAACACTGAATAGTTTACTTCCATCGGCTGCCCCTAGAACTCAAGGTTGTTGCCTAAATCATTGTCAACCATCCAAATTTTATGCTCCTTTGATAGCTGCTCCGTGATGACTTGTTTGATCGAATTTGGCTGCCATTCATCTTCCTCTGGTACACATTTCCCATATAAATGACAAAAATCTATGAATGTCAATTCATCCCTTATCATAGGATCAAGATTCAAATATTTATTGTGGCATGCATTAATATCATTGAAAACCAACTCGACCTCATCTTCCTGTATTGGTTCCCCTTGTTGAAGGAATATGGGCATGGTTGGGCGTACATAAGTCCTTGAGGGGAGTCCTTCATGACTGTTATTAAATGTATAACCCTATTGTGCTTGTGATGATCTTCCCTCACCATTAGAATTCTAAGTTAGCGAGTTATTCAATTGTTGCATTTGTTGAGCTAATTGTGACATCAACGTAATTTGCCCTTGGGCCCATCAGTCAAACTGTGCATCATTTATGTTGTTTATGTTGACCTTTTGATTTGAATGCATAAAGTTTATCGAAACCCTCACGTTGGCAGAATGAAAAGATCTGATACCACTATAATATTCTAAATCAAAATATTTTACAAGAATTTGGATTTCCCGTAATTCCGTTTAAATAAAATATAGATTTTATAATTGAAATAATAATTTAAATAATTATGTTGAATTTAATATAGAGTTTTCGGATCTCAAACAAAATATAATTCCACAAGGGGTTTTGTCCTTGGGTTTGATAACAAGGGCTTTCGTCCTTGTATTTGGATAACGCAGTTTAAGGGGTTTCGTCTTTAAATTCCATTGTAAAGCGACTGCTTATACAAGTTATATATTTGAATTCATTATTCGATGCTTCATACTTCCACATCTCTTCTCCTTTATATAGTCTTTAAAAACTTCTCCCAAAGGAGGCGTCCCATCCAAGAGGCACCTCTTCACCAAAAGATGCGACCATTGACATTTCCGTCAACCTTTCTATCGACAATTCCATTAACATTTATGTCGACATTTCCATTAATATTTCCATCGACATTTCTGTTCACTTCCGACAACAATTCCGTTTGACATTTCCGTTCATATCCGTTTAATCATTGTTGTACTAAATGGCAGCGCTACTCCTTGGCAGCGATTTCTTCATGTGAAGTGGCAACGCCTCTCCTAGAATTCAACGATCTCCTTCTTGGGGATATTACACATCTACACTCTACTTAACATCTTTGAACTCTTCATCAATGATCTCTTTTACTTTGTGAGAACCCTTCAGACATTTAAAAAATGCACACATTAAGAAATCATTCAATGCTTCATTGATTTTTGTTTAAACCCTAGAATTCCTTCTCCCAATACATGCACTAGAGCTAAATCAATGAAATTCATCATATTCTAAATGACAAAAACAAACTTAGCTATCATTTTGATTAAAAATGCTAGTAATGCTAAAAACATTTGAGATTGCGAAAAAATGTACTGATGTTCACTACTGGCTAATATGATTAACAAACTCCTTATCATCACTACCATCATATGGTGAATATTTCAAAATAGAAAAAGATAACTTGATTAGAAAGTATATGCATAGACAAAGAACTTGAACATTAATGTTTATTTTTAGCAAATTATAACCAAGCTAAAGATGTAACCAAAGGAAACCTGATAATGGGGGTGAATTAATAAGTGAAACGAAGAAGAGGACAAAGCAGATTTGGAAGCCACCAAAAAAGGGGCAAATCAAACTAAATTTTGATGGGACCTCAAAAGGCAATCTAGGCCCAACTGGGGCAGTGGGAATTTTTAAAGACGAGAAAGGAGAGACTATTATTGTGTTTGCTCAAACATTAGGTGTTGAATCAAATAATGTAGCTAAAGCTCGTTCTGCTCATTTAGGTTTGAAAATAGTGAATTCAAAGACGTGGAAGAAGATTTGTATCGAAAGGGATTCGCAAATTGTAATAAATGAGCTTAATGCGGGCAAAGTTAAGGCTTGGAGAATTAGGGTAATACCTGAAGATGTTCAAACACTACTACTTAAGTTAGGATCTGTCAACTTGGAACATGTGTTGAGATAAGGAAATGCAATAGCTAACTGAGCAGCTAATGCAGCAGTGCAACTCAAGGAGAACGAAGGAATAATGTGTAAGGAATTGACACAATTTCCCAAAAGAAATACGCTCCCTGATAAATGCAAATCTGAGAAGCTTTCTAGAGTCAAATTCAAAGGAAATCTAAAGAAGGATAGGTAGGCTTATGGGGAAGGTAAGCAAGGGGCTTTGTCTTTGAAAAATCTCATTTTTGGCTAAAATGGATATTCATATCGTTAAGATTTTATTTGATTCTAAGATTGTTAAGCTTGCGTAGCTTAACAATAATCAAATTAAGTTGGGCTTGTCGATCAATGGTGCCTCGTGTCGACAGGCTTAATGAGGCAATCATTTCCAATAGTGTGAGAGGACAGTCGGCAGTTGAGAGGTGTGATGATTTGAAGTGGATATTGGGGGTGAAATCCTTGGCGAAGGGGTCAAATGGAGTAATTTGAGCTTAGTTAAAACTCGGTGTTGAATTGAGGCTCTGTAGGTAGTGTAGCCGAATAGACGTCTGTGCTTGGAAGGGATGGACAGAGGCAAACGGGCACGTCAAGAGGAAGACAATGCGAGCAGCAAAAAAGAAGGGAAGTGTGTCGCTCATGCAGACTGGCAAACTAGGGATGTCGTACTTAACAATTTTTCTGAGAATCTGGACAAGGAAATAAAGAACCCATACATGCGTATTTGGCTCAAGCAAATATGGGAGACGACAGTTGACATGGAGGAAGTGGAAGGCAAGGATATTGCTAAGTTGTTGAAAACCTTCATGCTGGATCCTAAACAATCGCTCGGCCACAGAAATGCTTTTGATGCAGCCCAAAACATAAGTAAGGTCAATCTATTGTCGAATGCAACAAGGACCTTTTCCTTGCACATAGAGCATATCAATTTGGAAGAAATTGTGCATATGGTGGGGGCTAGACACAGCAGCACACAGCCATGCAATAATGGATGGAAAGGTGAAGTTGCAGAAGAGTTTGGGGATGGTGGTAAAGAGATTGGGCATTCATATTCCACTGGACCTAATTTTCAAACCCCTAAGCTGCTATGATGTGGAGAAGTTTGAGAAAGGGGAAGCAAGGCCAGAATAGGAAAGCGGTGTTGGTGGGACTGTAGCTGGGAGGTCAAAGGTTGAGGAAGTCTGCAAGGAAAAGGTGGAGGCAATTTCGTTGAATTGATAACAAAGCAGTTTGTATGTAAGCCCGTTATATAGTATATAATGTAGGTCATGGGAGCCTTCCCTGTTTTGTGTATATGGTAGCTATCTTGGTCGATGTAATGTAAGAAGGTTTTTTGAAATAAAATGACAATTTCAATTTATGGTTTATCTGATTTAGTTTGTTCTTGGACATTTCGATCCCCTGACAATGGATAGCACCTCGCTATCTATTTGATGGCTCTGAATCGTCTGGTGCCGACAAGGATTTCTCCAGGTTGTTTTATCACTATTTTATTTTTGCTCTTGGGATGTACCCATGTTACCTTAGCAAAAAAAAGATGTAACCAGAAAAGGCCAATTACTTGGTAAGAATTTAAAAGCCCAAAACACGTGAATATTTTGAAATATATGTTCCACAAGTCTATACAATAATGTCCAAATTAAATAAAAGAGACTAAATTTGCATTCCAAATCTACCTTTGCTTCCCCAGCAGCGATACTTCTGTTCACTTCTACAGTCTGCTTCCCATCTTCGAGCTCTTCATCAATGACTTTTTTTCCTTCTTGAGAACCCTTTTAACATTTCAAAAATAAACATGTTTTGAAATTACTTAATGAATCGTTGATTTTTGTTTGAATCCCCTGAATTCCATCTTCCAATACATGCACTAGAGCTAAATCGGTGAAATTAATTTTATATTAAATTAAAAAAAACAAACATAGCTATCATTTTGATTAAAAATGCTAGCAATGCTATAAACATTTCAAGTTGATAAAAAATGTATTGATGTTCACTAATGGCTACTATGATTAACAAATTCCTTATCATCGCTACCATAATAGGATAAATATTTCAAAATGAAAAAGATAACTTGATTAGAATGTATCTGCATAACCAATGAAATTGGACATTAATGTATAATTTGAGCAAATTAAAACCAAGCTAAAGATGTAACCAGGAAACGCCATTATAATTGCTAAGAATTTGAATTTTAAATCCCAAAACACATGAATATTTCAAAACATACGTTCAACAAGTATATAACATAATGTCCAAACAAAAACAAACTAAATTTGCGTACCATATCTCCATTTGCTTCCTCAAAAGTGATATTTGTATTCACATCTACAGTCTGCTTACCATCTTTGATCTCTTCATCAATGATTTCTTTTACTTCGTGAGAACCCTTCATACATTGAAAAAATGCACATGTTAAGAAATTATTGAATGCTTCATTGATTTTTGTTTGAACCCCACAATTCCTTATTCCAATACATGCACTAGAGATATATCAATGAAGTTCATCGTATACTAAATTACAAAAACAAACTTAACTATCATTTTGATTTAAAATGCTACTAATGTTAACAACATTCGAGATTGAGAAAAAATGTACTGATGTTCACTAACGGCTAATATGATTAATAAACTCCTTATCATTGCTACCATTATTGAGTAATTATTCAAAATGAAGAAGATCACTTGATTAGAAAGTATCTGCATAACCAGAGAACTTGGACATTAATGTTTATTTTGAGAAAATTAAAACAAAGCTAAAGATGTAATCAGAAAAGACCATTATGCTTGCAGAGAATTTGAAATCCAAAAATAAGAGAATATTTAAAAGTATATGTTCAAAAACTATATGACATAATGTCTAAATCAAAACAAACTAAATATGCGTACTCTACCTCTGCTTCCCCAACAGTGATATGTGTGTTCACATCTACAGCCTGCTTCCCATCTTTGATCTCTTCATCAATGCATTCTTTTACTTCGTGAGTACACTTCACACATTTAAAAAATACACGTGATAAAAAATTATTGAATACTTCATTGATTTTTGTTTGAACTCCAGAATTCCTTCTTCCAATACATGCACTAGGGCCAAATCAATGAAATTCATTTTATATAAAATTACAAAAACAACCTTAGCCTATCATTTTGATTCAAAAATCTACTAATGTTTATAACATTTCAAGTTGAGAAAAACTGTATTGATGTTCCCTGATGACTAATATGATTAACAAATTCCTTATCATCGCTACCATTATAGGATAAATGTTTCAAAATAAAAAAGATAACTTGATTAGAATGTAGCTGCATAACCAATAAACTTGGACATTAATGTATATTTGAAGCCAATTAAAACCAAGCTAAAGATCTAACCAGAAAAGACCATTATAATTGCTAAGAATTTGAATTTTAAATCCCAAAACACATGAATATTTCGAAATATATGTTCGACAAGTATATAACATAATGTCCAAACAAAAAACAAACTAAATTTTCGTACCAGATCTCCCTCTCCTTCCTCAAAAGTGATATTTGTATTCGCATCTACAGTCTGCTTACCATATTCGATCTTTTCATCAATGATTTCTTTTACTTCGTGAGAACCCTTAATACATTGAAAAAATGCATATGTTACGAAATTATTGAATGCTTCATTGATTTTTGTTTCAACCCCAGAATTCCTTCTTCCAATCCATGCACTACAGATAAATCAATGAGGTTCACTGTATACTAAATTACAAAAACAAACTTAGCTATCATTTTGATTAAAAATGCTAGTAATGCTAAAAACATTTCAGATTGAGAAAATATGTACTGGTGTTCACTAATGGCTAATATGATTAACAAACTCCTTATCATTGCTACCATTATTAAGTAATTATTTCAAAATGAAGAAGATCACTTGTTTAGAAAGTATCTGCATAACCAGAGAACTTGGACATTAATGTTTATTTTATGCAAATTAAAATAAAGCTAAAGATGTAATCAGAAAAGACCATTATGCTTGCAGAGAATTTGAAATCCAAAAATAAGAGAATATCTTAAAATATATGTTCAAAAACTATATACCATAATGACTAAATCAAAACAAACTAAATATGCGTACCAAATCTACCTCTGCTTCCCCAACAGTGATATTTCTGTTCACATCTACAGCCTGCTTCCTATCTTTGATCTCTTCATCAATGGATTCTTTTACTTCGTGAGAACACTTCAAACATTTAAAAAATACACATGATAAAAAATTATTGAATACTTCATTGATTTTTGTTTCAACTCCAGAATTCCTTCTTCCAATACATGCACTAGGGCCAAATCGATGAAATTCATTTTATATAAAATTACAAAAACAACCTTAGCCTTTCATTTTGATTCAAAAAGCTAGTAATGTTAAAAACATTTCAAGTTGAGAAAAAATGTATTGATGTTCACTAATGACTACTAATATGATTAACAAATTCCTTATCATCGCTACCATTATAGGATAAATATTTCAAAATGAAAAAGATAACTTGATTAGAATGTATCTGCACAACCAATGAACTTGGACATTAACGTATATTTCAAGCAAATTAAAACCAAGCTAAAGATGTAACCAGAAAAGACCATTATAATTGCGAAGAATTTCAATTTTAAATCCCAAAACACATGAATATTTCAAAATATATGTTCAACAAGTATATAACATAATGATCAAACAAAAACAAACTAAATTTGCATACCAGATCTCCCTCCGCTTCCTCAAAACTGATATTTGTATTCACATCTACAGTCTGCTTACCATCTTCGAACTCTTCATCAATGATTTCTTTTACTTTGTGAGAACCCTTCAGACATTTAACAAATGCACATGTTAGGAAATTATTGAATGCTTCATTGATTTGTGTTTCAACCCCAGAATTCCTTCTCCAAATACATGTACTTGAGCTAAATCAACGAAATTCATCATATACTAAATTACAAAAACAAATCTACCTATCATTTTGATTAAAAATGCTAGTAATGCTAGAAACATTTGAGATTGAGAAAAAAATGTTCAGGTGTACACTAATGGATAATATGATTAACAAACTCTTTATCAATGTTAATCATTATTGAGTAATTATTTCAAAATGAAGAAGAACGCTTGATTACAAAGTATCTGCATAACCAAAGAACTTGGACATTAATGTTTATTTTGAGCAAATTAAAACCGAACTAAAGATGTAATCAGAAAAGACCATTATGCTTGCAGAGAATTTATCCCAAAACGAGTGAATATTTAAAAATATATGTTCAAAAACTATATACCATAATATCTAAATAAAAACAAACTAAATATGCATACCAAATCTTCCTCTGCTTCCCCAACAGTGATATTTCTGTTCGCATCTACAGTCTGCTTCCCATCTTTGATCTCTTCATCAATGACCTCTTTTACTTCGTGAGAACACTTCACACATTTAAAAAATACACATGTAAAGAAATTATCGAATACTTCATTGATTTTTGAATAAGTGCACTAGAGCCAAATCAATGAAATTCATTTTATATAAAATTACGAAAACAACCCTACCTATCATTTTGATTAAAAAAGCTAGTAATGCTAAAAAAAATTCCGGTTGAGAAAAAATGTATTATGTTCACTAATGGCTAATATGATTAACAAATTCCTTATCATCGCTACCCTTATAGGATATATATTTCAAAATGAAAAAGATAACTTGATTAGAATGTATCTGCATAACCAATGGACTTGGACATTAATGTATATTTCGAGCAAATTAAAACCAAGCTAAAGATGCAACCAGAAAAAACCATTATAATTGCTAAGAATTTAAATTTTAAATCCCAAAACACATGAATATCTCAAAATATGTGTTCAACAAGTATATAACATAATGTCCAAACAAAAACAAACTAAATTTGTGTACTGGATCTCCCTCTGCTTTCTCACAAGTGACATTTGTATTCACATCTACAGTCTGCTTACTGTAATATCATTTTACTAGATTCCTCCCTATGTTTATACTTCTGCTCTTCATGCTTATTACTGACACACGAGAGACCATTTTGACCCAAAACAGCCCTCCGGAGAGAGTTTGGCCTTCCTGCACCATACCAAGAGGCCCTTTTGGCCTTCTTGCACTCTACTTAGCCCATTTGGCCTCTTGTCGGGACCCCTTAGGCACTTTGGAGGCCTAAGCAGCGGGTTCTATAGCAAAATCCACGTCCTAAGCTGTCTGGTGCCTACTTACCCATGGCTTGGGCCGCAACTTGTTCAAACTTGTCTGTTTCGCCTCTTGTCCATTGCACAATGGCCAAAAACGGCTAGTTTTGGCTTGGCTCTCCCATTTGCAACATTATTTAGCAGTGGATCTTCCCCACAACTACCTTCTCTTTGATAATTTACACATTAACTAGCTATTTGATCTGGATTGATTCATTTACATCCCAGTTGCTCCTGATTTTGTTGTACTTGCTCATACGATGTGCCAGTTGGCATTGCACCTGATTTGTGCATTTGGATCGGCTCTCACATCTACTTGTTCCTGCCTCACTCTCTCTTCCAGATTGTTTAGCATCGGATTGGGCAGAGCTCATCTCGTAGTATC
This sequence comes from Torreya grandis, assembly GCA_037957365.1. Classification (NCBI taxonomy): domain Eukaryota; kingdom Viridiplantae; phylum Streptophyta; class Pinopsida; order Cupressales; family Taxaceae; genus Torreya; species Torreya grandis. Next base: position 2,662,976 of record JARHVA010001706.1, on the reverse strand, counting down.
ATCTTCCTCTGATTAGATCAAACTTGGACCCTCCGTTGGTGGTTTCTTGCATTCTTGTTGAGCACAATTTGAGGGCGTTTTGCTTGCAAAGTGAAATCTTTCATTTGTTTAGTTGTAGTATTGTTGCTAGAGCTAGAAATTATATGTTAGGCTTAGCTTCATTCTGAACAAGCATTTAGAATAGATTTTGAAATGCATTCGCACTTCCTTTTGAAAATGTCTTTCTTTTCAAAATCATCTTTCATTTCCTAGGTCTGCATGCCTTTGAATCGTAATTTGTCCCTAAGATTGCTTACTTGTTTGGATAGCTTTGTTTTTCTATCCAAATCGCATTGTTTCTTTCCTTCAGTTGCTTTCACTGCTATGGTTAGATCATTAGAGGCATTTGCTTATGTGTTTAGTTTAATTACACTAGCCCTAACCTAGTTTTGCAAATCTGTCTTTGGCCTAGTGCAAGCCGGCAAACCAAATAGCTACCTTAAACCTCATGTGGCTTCTCGTGTCCATCCCAATAGGTGTTTGCTTTTTACCCCTCTGCCAAACCCTAATAGCTCATTTAGATTCTTGGAACTACATTCTAGCACACCCAGTGCAACCTTTTAGGTTTCTTTCTAGCTCTATTTTGTAGTTATTTTGTTTTAGAGCTCTCCTAGCCCAGTTCCTACTATTAACCATGTGCTTTTCGCCTAGCAAGGCAAACTGCAACCCTAATCTGCTCACCCATAGCCTAGTTGCATGGATTTGTTTTTAGTTGATCTTTGGCTCCCTTTTTGGTTGCTTGGCCTTGCTTTGGTTTTGCATCTTCCTGCCCACTAGTTCTCTATAACAGTTTTCCTCTTTTGTTTCCTTCCTAACTGCTCTTGTTTGACTGCACTCATGGTCGGTCTGCCACCTTTGGGACACCACTCCCGCCACATTCAAGGAGAAGCCCCTGAGCTCACCCTTGAGCAAGTCGTGGTCACCATGGAATAGCTCAGAGTCACTAGGATTCGGGATGTAAGTGCACCTCAATCAAGTGACCATGACTCTTGCGTTCCACATGGAACAAGAGTGGCAATTGTATAACCAACGGACTCACTCCCCTTTTCAGTAGTCCAAGCTTCATCTGTCCGAGGATGCCTCCTTGTGACTTCATACCCCTCCACAATCACTCAAAAGGGGTAAATACAACCCCCTTTCACATTTGACGCCTGAAGAGCTGTGTATATTCATTAGTGGTTGCCACAGACATCTTCATGTGAATGCCAAGCACCATTCTTTCCATAGGAGTAGGTGATGGGCTATCTACGGAGACAGAGCCATCACCCATCCCTATTCGAGTGCCTCTACCAATTCCCATTTGAGTCACCCCTGTCACTCCCAATAAGAGACTCTACAACAAGAACCCCTTATCACCTTTGTTAAAGGGCGTAGCCACTCGGACCCGTTTCGCCATTTGCATCATGCAAAGTCTTCTCACCCCCTTAGTCCTTCCTTTAGGGTTTCAGACGATCATGTTGATTTCGACCATTACTTGCAAGCTAGAGATCCGTGGGATGCCTATCATGAGCATCATCACCCTTTAGTGGACCCTCATCTTGTTGTGTTCAATCGAACCATAAAGAGTTGGGTCATCATGACCTCTCCCCCCGTCGGACCGCATCGCCTTATTGTTCCCATGTGGAACAATTCGCTTCCTGTGGCCATTTGCCACCATGTGTTTGGGATGATCCCCATCATATGCCACCCCCACTCGGGAAATGCCTCAACATCACCTCCAACACGCCCAAGACCAGGATGACCCCTACCAGTAGAGGCAGCATCATGGTCCCCACAATCCTCCTCACGAAGGTCGTCGCCAACCAGCCATTAACCATGCATATGAGGATCTCCGTCGGAATCCTTTTGCCATGGGTGCATTCCATTCCCCTTTCGACTCCGATCCCTAAACTTCTCAAGCTCAACGAAAATTGAGACGCTAGTCCCACAGATCACATTACTGCATTCATGATGTCATCTCATGTATGGATTGGGAACATGTTGAAGGCAAGACGTTGAAGCTTTTCGCTTGCACCTTGCCAGCCAAAGCTTTGGTGTGGTTCCATAATCTACCGCTAGATTCTCTATCTAACTTCCAGTTCTTTCTGGATGATTTCATCTAGTACTTCGATATCTCTACGCCTTTCAATCTCAACATCCAATCATTCACTTCTATGGTCCAGGCGAAGAGTGAGTCGAACTTCGACTTTGTTCGTAGATGGCATTATGTTGTCCACACTTGTAGGACGAGGTTCACGGATGATCAGCGTTATGATATATTCACCCGAGCATTGAGGCAAGAGGTTCACCTTGAGGTCCTTAAGCATGAGCCCACCTCTTACAATGAAGCCATTAATGAGTGTCTAAAGATTGAAGTCTTTGAGGTACGTGCAGGCATTAGCCTTGTACCTACTCAAAAGACGTCCTCCTCGTGCAATCGCAACCACAATGCAACCGGCGATGGTGTCACAGATCCTCCACCAGTGAAGGATAAAAAGAATGGTCATGAAGTCAACAGTTGAAGTAAGAAGCCAACTGAAAAGGCGGCCCTTGAAAAGGGTGCAAGGCAACAGGAGTCATACCCTTACAATTCTGCCAAGTTTTGCAACTTTCACAAGATAAAGGGGCATTCTGACAAGGAATGTGTTGCCCAAGAAAACCCTCTTCTGCTCCCCAGAGCTCTCCGCTTGTCGAGCCTAAATGCAAGTTGGATGTGTTCATGGAGTCGCTTCCTAACCATGACAAGGAGAAGAAGAAGAAGAAGAAATCCAAGGCTAAGGCCCTTCGCTCTCCTACCTCTTTTGATTCCTCCTCCTCAGCTAACCCGAGAAGGAAAGACAAGCACGATAATAACAAGCTTGTTGCTGCCATTGACATAGCCTCTACTGGTTATGAGTGCTTTGTCAACACGTGCTCAAGTTGAGCAATCGACCCCATTAGAAATGCTAGCAGAGTTGGACCTATGGGCCCGCCCATGGGGGCAAGGAATCCCAAAGTCAAGTTTGACTTCAGACGTAATATCCCTCCCCAAGCGAGGCAATGCCCTTACTCTGTCATAGAGGAGCTGCACTCCCTTCTATCGGAATCTCCATCTAGGTCTTCTCCGCCTTTGCACAAAGAGTTCTCATCTTTGATGAGCTCGATCTCTCCAACAATGCACCATCACGGGATGACGTTGAGGTTTTGTTCAACACAAACATCCTCAACCACCCTTGCCTGCCTACCTTGTGCTTTAACCCTACCTCCTTGTCAGACCCTTTGATTCTTGCAAAGAGGGCTAAATTACCGCTCTAAGATGCACCATCGATGAGTGCGCCACGTTGAACATCATGCATTTGCGGGTGTTAAATGAGTTGGGTACTAGCCATAGGAAGCTTTATGAGTCTCACCATAATTGTGTTGCTTTCAAAAACAACTCAGTTGTGTCAGTGAGTAACATGAAGCTTCAGATCAAGTTTGGACCCAAGACGGTCAAGATCGAGTTTTGTGTGTTAGATTTGGATCTCTAGTACAACATGATCCTTGGCCATCCCTGGACTGCAGCGATGCAAGCTGTTGCATCAGCAACATTTCATGTGGTTCAGTTTGTGCATGAGGGTGAGGTTTGTACCCTGGAGACTAAATCGAATCCCTAGGCGTGGTTTTATGCCAAGACAAAGCCCTCTAACAAGGCTTTGGTTGTCTCTTCACGAGGCCTTGTCGTTTCGCCCAAGGCACCCATTGTTGAATCTTGTTTTCTTAAGGACGGACATTTTGATCTTGTTGACTACAGAATGGCATTCACTCCTTTAGGGCTAGTTGCTCGCTCTCCATCGCATGCCCCCTCTATGAGGCATCAAGGTGGTTCTTCGCTCTTAGGGGACCTTTTTCAAGACGTCTCCATAACTGTCGAACCTCCCCATCTTCGCTCTTTGTGTTTTCCCTGTCATGGTGTCAAAACTCTTAATGTCTCACCCAAAGAGGCCTCTAGAGTTGTTGACCTTGATCTCGAGTGTTGTTTTATCCATGTCACGACATGTAACTTATTCAAGGAGAGGAATCGTACAAGAAGCTCATGAAGGCTTGTCGCAAACACCGCAATCCTCTCACTAGTTTAGGTTTTGAGATCTCAATCATCGACGATGGCTCTACCACTAGTTTTCCCCAGGTTCAGGTTATGCTTGTGGAACTAGAAGAGTTGGATCAAGAACTCCCCCCACTACCCCCCGCTCTTGATTGCTTTGAGGAAGATAATGCCATTGACATTGAAGGTTTTGTCAATGTCAACCTTGGCAAGGCTGCACAGTTGAAGATCATAAAGATCAGTGCTAGTCTCTCTTAAGAGGAAAAAGATGTCTTAGTCGCGTTCTTGTGAGAGTTTTTGGATGTATTTGCTTGGGGATACTCTGATATGCGGGGCATGGACCCCACTATCGTCGTCCATAACCCCCTTATGGAGGATGGGGGAAACTCGTCTATCAAAAGCAACACTCGATGGTTGTTAAAATCTCCCTGTTGGTCAAGGCAGAGATCAAGAAACTCATGTGTCAACGTCATCAAAGTCGTTGATTATCCTCGATGGGTCTCCAACATCTTCCCTATTCTCATGAATATACAATACATATCTGCATTGACCTCTGTGATCTTAATTTGGCTTGCCCAAAGGATAATTTTCCTAATCCTTTGATTGACCAGATTATAGATTCCACAGCTGGTTTTGAGATGATGTCTCTCATGTACGGATTCACAAGGTACAATCAAGTTCATATTGCACTTGAAGATCAACACAAGACGACATTCGCTACTCCTTGGGGTAACTTATGTCATGCCGTTATGCCCTTTGGTTTGAAGAACGTTGGGGTTACGTATCAACGCGCCATGACCTACATTTTTCACTACCTCATCCACAGGATTGTGGAGAGCTATGTTGATGACCTCCTCAGCAAATCTCAAAAACGGGAGGAGCATGCACAAGACCTCAAAATCATCTTTGAGCACCTCAAGGAATTTCACATCAGTCTCTACCCCGAGAAGTGTATCTTCGACGTTTCCGTCGAAAAACTTCTCAGCTCCCTCATTGCGTAGCGAGGCATTGAAGCAGATCAAGCCAAGATCAAGGCCATCCTTGAGATGCCTCCCCCACGTAACTTGGTCTAGTTGCAATCCTTCCTTGGAAGGCTCATCTTGCATTGATGCTTTCTTGAGGAGTATGCACACAAATCAATACCCCTCATGTGTCTCTTGCACAAGAACGCCATGTTCTTGTGGTCCCTTGAGGTTCAAATTGCCTTTGAGTTGAAGCATATGCTTTACAATCCTCCTCTCCTTATGGCACCCATCGAGGGTCGAGAGTTTTTCTTGTACACCTCTATCATCGATGATTCCATCGAGGGCATGCTTGGCCAAAAGGATGATGATGGGAGAGAGAGAGAGCGGTTTACTACATCTCTCGCATGCTAGTTGGAGCCTAGCTCAACTACATAAGCATGGAGAGGTAACTTCGCTACGAAGAAGCTATGACATTACATGCTAGTGCAGACCTCCAACATATCTGTGAAGTCTAATCTGCTTCATTACTTGTTGAACAAGACACCTAGCAAGTAGGACTGCAAGATGGATCACGCTTCTCCAAGAGTTTGACCTCATCATCATTAACCAGAAACCCGCCAAAGGCTTCGCTGTATCCAAGCATCACCGAGTGCTCATTGCCCAACATTCTTGAGAGCTGGTTGATGATGTGTTTCCCAATAGACCGGAGGAAAATTCCAATTTTGAGTGGTATTGAGATATCATCTGCTACCTAGAGGACCAATCTTATCCCATTGATGCTTCCTCACAAGAACATTACTGGATTCAAAAGCTCGCTATCCGCTATGTCATTATTGACAGGAGCTTGTTCAGGAGTGTGTTGATGCAATGTCTCACTCCTCAGGATACACCTCTTGCTTTATAGGAGTCTCATGGGAGTGCCTGTGGTGACCACCGAGGAGGGCAGGGCATTGCCCAACGTATTATCATAATGGGCTACTATTGGGCCACTCTTGCTAAGGATGCTATCCAATACACCAAAAGTTGCAAGCTTTATCAGCTGACTGGGGAAGCCATCAATGCCCCTGCTAGAGTTCAACATTCCGTTTTGGCCCCTTGGCCTTTTTCCATTTGGGCTCTCGACTTCATCGATGAGTTCAAACCTACTTCATTAGATGGACATCAGTGGTTCATCACTATCACTGATTATTTCACCAAGTAGGTTGAAGACATGCCCCTTACTGGAATATGCGAGAAGACAGTTGCTAAGTTCGTCCTCAACCAGATCATTTGTTAGTTTGAGGTTCCTGTCATAATCATGGATGATAATCGCTGGAGCTTCCAAAGTGCCAAGATGAGTGAGTTGGTCGCACGTTTCAATTTCAAGTTACGTTTCTGCTCCACCTATTACCCACAAGGTAATGGGCGCGTTGAAGCTTCCAACAAGACAAAGAAGATTTTCCTCCATACCATTGTTGTCTCCAAGGAAGACTGGCATCTCATGCTCTATCCTGCCCTCTAGGCTTATCAGACTAGTTTTTGTATGGCTAAGGGGGCAAACCCATTTATGCTAGTCTACGGCTCTGAGGTTGTTCTCCCTCTCAAGGTCTTAATCCTATTGTTGTGGGTTAAGACCTTCGAGCCGCTTCCAGATGCGGAGGAATATGTCGCTTGCTTCGTCGAGCTTGAGCAATTCAACAAGTGTCACATTGGCATCCTCCAGCATAATCATGCTTAGCAACGCTGCTAGCGCCAACAATTTGAGAAACTGGTGCAGCCTCGTCCTTTTCAAGTAGGTGATACGGTGCTCGTCGTTGATAAGGAGTATCAAAAGAAGGGCAAACTGGCTCATAAGTCGTTTGGCCCCTTCGTGATCACCACCTCCTTGGAGAATGACACCTATCGCCTCTCCACCTTTGAGGATGATCCCCTCTGGCACCCAATTAATGGGGTCTGCCTCAAAACCTCTCACAACTAAGGGCCCGCTCGTCCCTTTTCGAAAACATGCCTACAGTGGTATGGCGAATCTTTCCTCTCCTATATAACCACTCATCCAGGTGTTGCATGTATAGGTGTGTGCACATGGGTTATTTATTAGCATTTAAATATGTTAATCACATTGTATTTAGTAGTCCTAAAAACACAAAACATACATATCACACATCACTCATATACACATGTGCCAACAATGAGAACTCAGTTAAAATATATATCTTTGGAAATATACAACTATGTTTTCTAGGCACATCACATAGCTTCAGATGAGCCTAGGCTCGCAGAACCCAAAACTGCCACACGTGGCTAGATACACAAAAATCCAAGTCAACCTCTAACTTGTTCCTCTATCTAGTCATGCCTCTCGAGGATCCTGCTCCCCCTCGAGGTGAAGATCTGGGTCTCTCCTTGTCAAGTCCCTGAGCTACGGTCTGCTCTAGCGCATCGAGCCTTGCTTGAAGACTCACTAGCGTTAATGCGTCTGCTTCGTCGTCTCCCCTCAACTACCGCAACTCAACCTCTAATGATTGAATCTGTAGTTGTCGCCTCCCTAGCTCGACGACTGCCTGTGCCCCTACTATCCAATATTGCATATGAGGATGTGCACCGGTCGATATGCTCAAGAGTTGCTCTCCTCCCTGTGTTGCGGACAACTCTTGGAATAGTTCTTGTAGCATCTGGTCCACCTACAACCCCATCTAGCTCGGGTCCACTCCTACACACACACATGGTGAAATATGTTAGCCATATATTAACTCTCTACACCATAACAAGGAAATTATAAAGTTGATAAAGGGAAACTTTACAATTTGTACATGATCCTGGTGGTGGGATCACCACTTGTCCCTAGCACCTGCACATGTGCCTCTGCATGTGCTGCAATGGCCTTGGAATGCCTCTTGGTGCTCCTAGACCCTCTTGCCCCTGTCGATCCCTGTCCCTAGGCCTGCATCTGTGGAGCTACTGCAACTAGTGTTGGTGCCCCCAGGGCCACAACGATTGTAGTCGATGCCGGTCCTATGCCTCTTGTCAGTTGCGCTCAGCCCCTCTCTGCGCCAAGGCCTACAATCCCGGATGTAAGTATGGCCCCTGTGGACCCTGGAACTCGTCATCTCCCCTGAGGTCCTCTACTACCACATCCTCTGCCCATACTGCCGCCACATAAGGATAACGAATGTACATTGCTCACATATCTACTACGAGGTCGTGGCACTGGGCAGGTAGTCGCCTAGCAAACCGCGATGCCCAAGCAACATCTGCTGGTAAGACCAGATAATCTACTGCCCCAAGGCATGTCCTCGACTGCAATAGTGGTAGCCTCATAGGCCCAAGCTAGGAGCATCGTGTATGTGAGACCCCCATGCCTGGATGCATGGATCCAGTCTACTTGTTGGTATAGTCCACCCGGGATGTACTAGCCCCAGGCGTGACTTTGTCCTCGCCCAACACTCTGGACCATCCCAGTCCACATCAGTGGTAGTGACAATGCTCTGCCAGTTGTAGACTCTACCCAACAAGCACCCCGTTATCACTGTCCTCAGTTGACGTATCCCATCGACTCCAAGAGTAATCGTTGTACCATGGTGTGAGACTGCTCTGGCCACTCCCACTAGATATGCACTCGTCGTTGCCTGGTCATGCACTGGCTAGGTGAATATCGCTCACCCTATCGACATTGCCCCATATAGCCGGTAGATGTCCTCTATGCTGAGGATGGCCTCGAGATCTGGCCCTAGACAAAATGTGTGCTTGATAGGATCCCATCTCTGGACAAGCATGTTCACCAACTCTCTGTTGTGATGCACGGAGATCACATGTGCTAGTCTCCATAGGTCGGTTGCCTATAGTGTACGCTGCTCAGCTAATGATAGGGCATTTGCCTCTATAATCAACCAGGTCAGAACCCTCTCGCAGTTTGCAACCTTGTAGTGCACCGGTAATGCCACTAATGGCGGCTGCCCCACCCCTTCGTGATGACCCTCTCCACCTCATGTCTACATCCACGCACACAAAAAGGAACCGTTAGCTTAACCCAAAACAATCAAATTGAAGTGTAAATGCACTTGTTTGTTTGCAACCCCCATTGTTCTTCCCTTTCTCCCTATCCCGGAGCTAAATCAATGAAATTCATCATACATTAAATTACAAAAACAACTAAGCTATCATTTTGATTAAAAATGCTAGTAAAGCTAAAAACATTTCAGATTGAGAAAAAATGTACTGATGTTCACTAACGGCTAATATGATTACCAAACTCCTTATCATTGCTACCATTCTTGAGTAATTATTTCAAAATGAAGAACACTTAATTAGAAAGTATCTGCATAACCAAAGGACTCACACATTGATGTTTATTTTCAGCAAATTAAAACCAAGTTAAAGATGTAATCAGTAATGACCATTATGCTTGCAGAGAATTTGAAATCCCAAAACAAGTGAATATTTAAAAATATATGTTCAAAAAGTATATACCATAATGTCTAAATAAAAACAAAGTATGCATACCAAATTTTCCTCTGCTTGCCCAACAGTGATATTTCTGTTCACATCAACAGTCTGCTTCCCATCTTTGATCTCTTCATCAATGATTTCTATTACTTTGTGAGAACCCTTCAGATATTTAAAAAATACACGTTAAGAAATTATTGAATACTTCCATTGATTTTTGTTTGAACCCCAGAATTCCTTCTTCAAATACATGCACTAGAGCTAAATCAATGAAATTCATTTTATATAAAATTACAAAAACAACCTTAGCTATAATTTTGATTTAAAAAGCTAGTAATGCTAAAAACATTTCAAGTTGAGATAAAATGTATTAAAGTTCACTAATGGTTGATATGATTAACAAATTTCTTATCATCGCTACCATTATAGGATAAATATTTCAAAATGAAAAAGATAACTTGATTAGAATGTATCTGCATAACCAATGAACCTGGACATTAATGTATATTTCGAGCAAATTAAAACCAAGCTAAAGATGTAACCAGAAAAGACCATTATAATTGCTAAAAATTTGAATTTTAAATCCCAAAACACACGAATATTTCAAAATATATGTTCAACAAGTATATAACATAATGTCCAAACAAAAACAAACTAAATTTGCATACCAGATCTCCCTCTGCTTCCTCAAAACTGATATTTGTATTCACATCTACAGTCTGCTTATCATCTTTGATCTCTTCATCAATGACTTCTTTGACTTCGTGAGAACCCTTCAGACATTTAATAAATGCACATGTTAAGAAATTATTGAATGTGTCATTGATTTTTGTTTGAACCCCAGAATTCCTTCTTCCAATACATGCACTAGAGCTGAATCAATGAAATTCATCGTATACTAAATTACGAAAACGAACTTAGCTGTCATTTTGATTAAAAATGTCAGTAATGCTAAAAACATTTGAGATTGAGAAAAAATGTACCGATGTTCACTAATGGCTAATAGGATTAACAAACTCCTTAACATTGCTACCATTATTGAGTAATTATTTAAAAATGAAGAAGATCACTTGATTAGAAAGTATCCGCATAACCAAAGAACTTGGACATTAATGTTTATTTTGAGCAAATTAAAACCAAGCTAAAGATGTAATCAGAAAAGACAATTATGCTTGCAGAGAATTTGAAATCCCAAAACAAGTAAATTTTCAAACTATATGTTCAACATGACATACCACAATGTCTAAATAAAAACAAACTAAATATGCATACCAAATCTTCCTCTGCGTCCCCAACAGTATTATTTCTGTTCACATCTACAGTCTGCTTCACGTCTTTGATCTCTTCATCAATAATTTCTATTACTTCGTGAGAACCCTTCAGATATTTAAAAAATACACATATTAAGAAATTATTGAATACTTCCATTGATTTTTGTTTGAACCTCATAATTCCTTCTTCCAATACATGCACTCGAGCTAAATCAATGAAATTCATTACATATTAAATAACAAAATCAAACTTAGCTATCATTTTAATTTAAATAAACTTGTTATGAAAAAAAAGCATGTTAAATCTACAAGAATGATATTGGTGTTCCACATATGCTGATTCCTTATGAGAACTATTACTGTCAGGGAAAAGCTTCTAGATTCAGTTTATCATTTATTAAAGAAAGCATCTACCTAAACCAAATGTTCATCCTGAATGAGGTACAAACGAGTTAACAAAGAAAATGCATTCAAAAAGCTGCATACCAACTCTCCTCCAGCTTTTTCATCAGATGTTATTGTGCTCATTTCCAAAGCGTCTTTCACATTTTTAACGTCCACCTCCATACTTTCTTTTCCTTTTTGATAACCCTTCAAATATGAGAACAAAGAACAAAGATAAATAATAACAATAACACTTTCATTACTCATCTATTTGATTCATTTCTCATCTTATAAAAGCTAAATCGTCGGCCCCATATTCACCATATATAATATTAGTTTATATCGTTCATAGCAATCCTCTTAAAAAATGATTATAGCTTCTCATACATCTCAACTCTGTTACTACTCCTTGCCAAAGTTCTACTAAAGACACATTTGGCTTTGGTTACAACTGACTAATCTAGAATACTGAAGAAAGCAACCATACAGCTACTGCAACAAACCGGAAAGCAAGCCTTGATGTTTCAGGTCTGTCTATTGGATCCATTGTAATGAGAAAAAAACAGTGTTACATCATAAATATATCTCATAAGCTTGAAGCTCAAGCATTTGATCTTCTCATTCTTTCCATTTGGCATTAAAATTAATATTGTGTTCCATGCATAGTTACCATGTTCGAAAAATTCGGTTTGTTCGGAAGGGGGAAAAAGTTCGGAAGTTCGGAATTTTAAAAAAAGTTCGGTTCGGTAAGTTCGGAAGTTCGGAATTATATATATATATATATGTGCAAAATATTTCAATCTACTAAGGAATGAACATTAATTTAAGTTTAACACTTGCAAAAATGAGAAATGCATAAGAATTTCAAACTTGAATTACATTAAAAGATAGCAAAATATTCATAGTTTAGAGCCTAAGCTCAAAATTGATATAGAACTTAAGTTTCAAACATTTGCAACATCAAACCCAGCTTCAAAATCAAAAAACTAGCACTAGCACTAGCACCATCGTTCATTCATTCATTCATTACTTCAAAGACAAAATGTACATTCAAATCTAGAATAAATCATCTCGATTGCCTACAAAATCATGAATGCCACTCCCATTATTTTTCAACTTTATCATTTACTAACACTTTCTCTCACAAGGGCTCATTGGTGCATTGAATCTCATAGAGTGCATGCCTTAAGGGGTGCACTGGGAATGGGGTGGGATCGGCTTGTGGCACTTTGCGAGAGATATTTTCATACTATTCTATCACGCATACATCCCTTCATGCAGCCTTCATACCTCCTATGATGTCTCCTTGAAATCTTGAAACCCTAAAATATGGCTAAGTTTGAAACCCTGAAACCCTGGAATCTGACTAACTCTGAAATATGATAGGATCCTTCAAAACCTAGAATTTGCATTATAGCTCCTAGCGGTCCGAAACCCCTCTCAAACATCCTGAAAGTATATAAATAAAATATAACTTATACTTAAATGTTTATTTTATAAATATACTGTTGGGTTCGGAAAAAAAAAAAGGTTATTCGGTCAAGTTCGACCACACAAATTCGGTCCATGCCATTTGTTCGGTTCGAACCGAACATGAGCCATGTTCGGTCGAACATGGTAACTATGGTTCCATGTATATGCCTGCCTTTAATTATTTGTATTAGAGAATTCAAAGCATTGCTTAAAATGAGCCCATTATCCCTATTTATATTATTTGGAAATTTGGCTATCTCAATTGTTCCCTCGCTTTAGTTTACTCAAAATGGTCAACTTTGGTAAGAAGGCTCATATCATCCACACATATATGGGGTTTGAATCTTGATGTGTTTTGCCAAGGCTGATGTTTTGACCTGATCGTGCATAATGTCTGCACAAAGCTCCTTGAACCTCACTTGTATTGATCAGCCTGTTCACCCACTATATCGTTTTCCACACAAACATGGACCCAATACATTGAGGCTTTCTTTCCCATTTGTTGCAGTGCCTCCAGTATCTTCTTCTTCAATGAATATTCATTGCCCAAGTATAAAGTAATCTAAACCAGAATATGTTACCAACTGTATTTTTATTGAAACGAACCTGGAAGTAAGTAGCACAAATTTAATGCTAATACAAAATGCAAACTAATGCTGAAAACTCTCCAAGGAATAAATTAAAATCCTACATATTTGTAATTTTGATTATTCAAAACTAGCGGTTATAAAAACACAAAAAATTTACACGCATCATATTGCTTTTCACTGATAACTAATGTTTATATAAAGTTCTAGTCCATTAGCGATGAGGAGAAATGAGAGAGAAATGAGGAGAAGATTTTTCAGTGTGGTTAGCTAATTGTGTCGTCTCATTTGTGGGAATGGTAACAGACATTTATATATGATTGTTATCACACTGCCAACAGAACGTGGAGTCAATGTACGCCAAGATGTTATGTACTTAAGCATACAATGAAGAGTCAAACAAATCTTGCAAAATTCCTCAAGAGGAAGAGAAATATCAAAGAAGATGACCACAACCATCCCTCGATATGTTTGATCTGTTACAAATTATAACCAACCATAAAAAAGAAGACACATCTCAAAGTATGTGGTGTTTTTAGCCCGGAAGAGCATGCAACACAGAGCTTCCCACTCCTTACATTGTTTAAAATACTAATATGTGCCCCATTATTATACTCTTTTCAAATAATTCTAACTTTTCTTCAACTCCACCACTAACCTAGTAAAAATATTTTTTAACAAAAACGCCATTTGCCTTAATGCATCAGTTTGCAAGCTATATTCATCTTAGAGAAATTTGGGAAAAAAATCCATAAAATATTAAATGCAAATAAGAAATCAAATTTGTCAAGGTAAAAAATTACAAATACCAGCATATCCCTCAAGTTTGATAATTAAGCTATCAGTGCTCAAATTAAATTTAATTGAGAAAGAAAAGTGGATTGTTCAATATTGGCTATCATGGTTTTAAAAAAATCCTCATCGTCGTTATTATAATATGATAAATATTTCCAAATGAAATACAAAACTACACTAGAAAGAATGAAAGAATGAACAAAAGAAACAAAGAAATTATATTAATGCCCACAAATGGCCAAAAGTAGGTTAATGGGACTCGAGCATACACCCAATTACAATAGAAAGTGCTAGGATGAAAGGACCCTAGGAATGACGACTAACAAAATAAAAGAACAAAAGCACTGAAAGTAAACGAGGAGTAAACCCACCGTAGTAAATCCCCCAACCCATGTGGGGGAAGTAAGAACAACCCTCGAAGAGCATAGGCAAATGAAAGTTGAAAGTCGAAAGGACTGGATGGTTGTCTCATCAAACGTCTCTGACCGTGCCCGAGATAGAGGAATCATTTGTGTCATCATATATTGTTGTGAAAGGGCCAATGCAAGATCTGCTAATGCTCCTCGGGAAGTGTCTAAAGATGAGGGGGCTAGGTTGGGTAATCTTAGGAGGAATCAAAGCACTCCCCTAAAATCCCTCCTAACATTCAAGGCCAAAGAAGCTCCCATGGCAGCAAATAAACTCGTAATGTGTATTTGCCTCCACGCCCCAGGAGGCAATAGAAAGAGTCAATATGACAAAACACCTTGAGCAATTAATGATTATATTAAGAAACAAACAAACAAATCATTGATGTGACCCAAAAGACCCATGAAAGTTCTCAATAAAAACATGCTGAATTCTAAAAAATACAAACCCACTTTTCTTTCCTTCTCAGGAATCCTTCAAACACTAAAGCAAAGAACAACGTTGTAAAAAAATTCAAATATAGTTCAAACACACAAAATTCTCTCATCTAATACATTCACTATTATTAAATTAGCGTAATTAATTTGAGTAATAATTTACCAAAACCAAGTTATTTATCATTTTAATTAGTACAAACTTGTGATGAAAGTACACGTTAAATTTACAAACATGACACATGTGGTTGCC
The DNA here is from genome assembly GCA_037957365.1 of Torreya grandis. Taxonomy (NCBI): domain Eukaryota; kingdom Viridiplantae; phylum Streptophyta; class Pinopsida; order Cupressales; family Taxaceae; genus Torreya; species Torreya grandis. The sequence continues at coordinate 2,647,903 of JARHVA010001706.1, read as the reverse complement.
AATGGTTAATTTCTCTTATGAGCTGTTATTGTTGGGTAATAGTTCTAGATTCACTTTATGGCTTTAAAAAGAAAGTATATACCTAACAAGAAGCCCAAATATCCTGTTTGAAATGAATGAGGAACAAAAACCTTGCTAATATATGCATTCAAAAGGCACATACTAACACTCCCTCAACATCTTCAACAAACACCCTTGTGCTCATCCATACTTTCTTTTCCTCTTGGAGAACTCTTCAAACATCCAAGCTAAGAAATTGTTCAAATGCTTTTAATAATCACCCCCTTTTCTTATTTCTGCCCCCATAATCATGTTTCCTCTAAAAGTCTGACATCTTATGACCACCTAATGTTCATATCCTGGGTTGCAGGAAACGTTACAATTTTACCTTTCATTGCATTTTTACAATTTGTTCTCTTATATTCATTTTTGCAATTGCATAGGATTGAATCTCCTTCCTTTTGCTAATCCTACACTACAAGAAGATTTCATTCAGTGACACGGAGCTAGACAATACTTCACACGACCTGCATCGTAGGGGTAGTGGGAGTGGCACTGCTGCTGCTTGTGGTTCTAGTGAACCACATGATAATGCTTTTGACATGGCAGCCGAAGAGGAAAATGAATATCACTGCCCTGACCCTATATATAGATATAAATATGGGCAACTCTATATTGTGTACAGCTTCTCCCCCACATAGTGATTCGTGAATCATTAATATGCTGATTTGTCTTCATTTTTGTCAATACATTGTAATATTTGTACTATGTGCCTGCTATAATACCAATCTAAGATTGACCACTGAATATTATAATATTCGGCATTGAATTATGAGTATGTTTTATGGTTATTTAACTTATTTTGCTTCCTCTATGCATATTATGTGGTTAGTTTTGCTTATATGGCTATATTTTTTATATTTTTAATTTTTTACATATATTTTTGCATGGCCGTATCCAAAACGTATCCAAACCCAAAATAAAATCACCGTATCCATGTATCCGATTCTCGTACCCATATCTGTACCCATATCCGTATCGGTAACTTAGGCTAAAACCATTGCAAAAGTTGGTAAATTATAAATACTGCTCAGTGTCTTTCATATTCCAAGTGTATCTCAAGATTGTAAGTTAGTAATTAATAACCAGACTCCAATTATGAGACTGATGTCACTTTCAAATCAATTTTTAGAAATCTGCAGACTGAGGGAAATCCAGACTCCAAAATAACACATTTTAAGTCCTAGAACCAGAAAACATCAAAATTTTGTTCAGCTGTCAACAGGGGTTCACAAAACAAAGTTTCTTGTGTTGGCATCATAGTGTTAAAACTCGCAGAAAACGCCAAGTTCTCATAGGAAAACCAACGAAATTTTTTCACAGCCAAGAAACACCACAGTAAAACTTGCAAGACGAGCAATTGCCAGGAACTCACGAGTATTTGCGAGTAAAAACTTGCGAGTCTGTGGCAATTACTCAGTCACTGCTAAATTATAATAGTCGACAATCAAAAACGTTATTTTCACTTTTCAATCGATTTTTCTGTTGTTTTTGCTATGCTAAAACAAATTTTATCATTTACCGGTTGTTGTGATGTGATTTCCATCAGCTTTGAAGGATTTTGATGGGGATCTAAGGGGGAATTTATTGTTCAGGATAACGATGACTGTGAAGCTTAATGAGCTCAGTCTTCTTCAATTTAGCTGTCAAGCCCCTTCTGATCATATGGCATTTCTTTTGTCTTAAAGCTATATTTAAGGCCACGCTGTTTTGTATTCCTTGACCAAGTATTCAGCAAATGACAATGCCTTTTCTCACTCAGATTACCCTCTCCCACCACCTACAGGTAAGTGTATAATACATGTGTAAGAATTTCATTGTATGAAAATGTTACATCATTCTCTACATTTTTGTTCTCTACATTCATTTATTACGCTTTTTAACAATGTTTTACATGTTATTTAAGTTTATTTTATTAATTTATATTTTTTTTAACCCGTGGAAAATTTGCCGAGTTTTGCCAAGTCACAAGTCCGAACCAAAATTTTAGGCTGCTGAGTAATTGAAGAGTACGAGTTTTGGAACTATGGTTGGCATTCATTAGACAGTAAAAGAACTATAGCAAGAAAATTCTTATAGTAGCACAACACATGCACAGCAATGACAAGGTGTAGTCGCAGTGCAATTGTTTTACAATTACTCCAGTTTAAAACAAGAAATCTCAGCCGAAACACGACAATTATATATATGATATATATATATCCAAAAAAACAGCAAAAATGTAGCTATTAGTAAGATGGAAGATTTAACTCAATTGCATTATCCCCCACTTGTTTAGTGATGGTGTGTAGTCCATACCAGAGAGGTTGGATCTTCTTGTGACTACTTGTGAGTCTTTCTTATGGTCACCAATCTCGTAGTGATGTGATCTCCCATGCTGATGATGACGTTTCTTGTATTTGGTATCGGTATTTTGTTAAAAAGTTTAAACTTGCTGCTGAATTTACTGAATATGTTCAATGAATTTAGCAGCTTTGTTAACTACTCTCTAAGCTGAAAAAGTTATGCGTTGGTGGCAAAGGATATACTACGTAGATGAGCGCTATATGCAAATATCCCAAGCAGACCTGAAATGAATTGTGACCAATGGAGCTGAAAGTGCTCTGATGTGCAAAATTTACAATAAAAGTAGACTTTCGTCCCAAGTGCAATGATTGTTGGAATTGTACATCCTCATGAGATGCACAATCATCATGTTCACCACCTATAAGTTTCCACCAGTTTGAGGATGAAAAGTTGTAGACTTGGTTAAGCTTTGTTTCCATCATTAACCAAAGACTTCCAAAATGTGCTCAAAATCTGGTGTCTCTGTCACAAACAACAATTGTTGGCAAACCAAAGTGAACCAGCGCATACTCAAAGAACAGCTTCATTGTATCTTGAGCTGAAATCAATTCTAACATGCAACTAGAACAACAATCTTGGGAAATCCATCTGCTAATATGAAGACGCAATCATTACCATACATATTAGTAGTAAAACCAGACAGGAAATCCATAAAAACTGCCTCCCAAAAATTGACAGGTATTGGCAAAGGAGAATAAATTACTTGCTTCTTGTTGGCTGGCTTGGAAATTGCACGGGTGATATTAGAGCAGATGTAACTTTGTAATGATATTACTGTACCACATCAGTAGAATAACAGCAATAGATCACAATATAATTGAAATAGAGCAGAATATTTGAATAAATAATGAACCACTTTGAGGGGGCAACCTCCACAACTTTCGAGATGATGAAATACTAACCACTACCTCCTATATATACCACAATTATGCTATGGAAATACCCTATGCTGACCATACTACCAATATGAAGTTATAGAAATGATCATATGACTTAATTAAAGGTTACGATAGCCAAAAGTCGGCCACAAATATCCCAATATGCATTATAGGCTAAGCACGTAGCATACCCCTCCCCTTCAAACCAACGTTGTCCTCAATGTTGACTACTGTTGGATACTTCTACAGGAATGCTTCATCCACCCGTGTCGCATATTCACTGGCCAGATTCTTCCAATTGATCATATAGTTTGTAATCACTCTCGTATGCAACCTCTTAGTGTGTATGTGAATTCTTCCCTTAGGTTCCAAAATGATTCTTCCCTACTCATCAAGCTCTGATAACTCTATCTAGGCTGAAACTCTATGTCCAGTGACCACCTTCAATCAAGAAACATGGAAGAAAGAATGTATTTTCGTTGAGTGGGATAACTCCAATTTGAATGCAACACTGCCAATCTTCTACAAGACTTGATAAGCATCATAATACTTAGTTGAAAGCTTGTTATCCTTCTTTTGTTGTTTCAAGGACATTTGTTTATATAGTTGTAAATGCACAAAACCCCAATCTCCATTCAAAATGTCGTTCATTGTAGTGTTGGCCAGATTGCTACTTATGCAATTTTGCACCAATACCAAGTTCTCTCTAAGACTAGAGAGCACCCCCTGCTAGTGTTGAATGTGTTCTTTGACTGTTCAAACCTTTGGATGGACCTTCAAAGATGAGGTGATGCATGGTGGATGGTACCCATACAATGCCAAAAATAAAGACATTTTGGATGAGGTATGGAAAGAAGTGTTACACCACCATTCTGCTAGAGTTAGCCATTGAACCCATCTCTCATGTTTATTTGAAACAAAACAAGGAATAAGCCTCCAAGCATTTGTTGGCCGCCTCAGTTTGCCCATCAAATTGGAGATGATAAGATGAGCTAAGAGCCAAATCGATAAGAAAACATGAGAATAACTTAGTCCAAAAATTACTGGTAAAGATTGGATCAGAACACTTACTATGATCTTTCAGGTCCCATGGAGCTTTTGAGGTGTATCCATGAATCCTACTACTACTGTGCTTACTATTAAAAGATGTGATAATGCGTAATAATGGGCATATTTGACGAGTCTATCCACAACAACCATGACGCCATTTTTCCCTTAAGATTTGGGTAGCCCTATAATGAAATCTATAGAAACCTCATCCCACCTTTGGCTAGGGAAGGATAGAAGTTGCAACAGACCTAAGGTCTTGATTGTCTCTCCTTTGTTTTGTTGACACACCATACATTCGACCACAAATTTTTAAACTTCCCCTTTCGCTGCTTCCCAAAATAAATCCTGCTAGATTCTATGATAAGTTTTCAAGAAGCCTAAGTGCCCACCTACTGGAGAAGCATTAAGTTTCGTAAGCACCTTGTTCTTAAAGTTTGATTTTTTGCACATGTACAAACATATCCTTGTACCAGAGAACGCTCCCTTTCTACACAAATCTGACATGCTCAAATCTTGTTGTAGCTTTTAAATAAGATCCTATGTAACTTCATCATTCTCCCACTCCAATCTTGCCTCATCCACCCAATCTACCTGCAATATGGACATAGCACACAATAGTGCATCTTTGGATTCATGCCTCTTGGATAGTGCATCAACCACTACATTTTCCTTGCATTTCTTGTAGATGATCTCAAAGTCATATCCCAACATCTTTGTGACCCATTTATGTTGTTCTTCAGACGATAAGCGTTGTTCCAATAAGTATTTCAAACTATCATGATCTATCTTCACTTTGAAGTGTCTTCCCATTAGATATGGTCTCCATTGTTTGATTGTATAAAGGATTGCCATCATTTCCTTCTCATAAATGGGTTTCAACAGATTCTTACCTTTCAGTTGGCAACTCTCGCATGCAATAAGTCATCCATCTTGCATGAGTACTACACCCATACCATACCTCGAAGCATCACATTCAACAATGAAGGTTTTCGAAAAATCGGGAGTGGCTAGAGCTGGAGTGGTGCACGTGGCCTCCTTCAACATCTCACATACCTTGGCGACTACATCATTCCAATGGAAGGCACCTTCAATAAAGTTGAGTGGTGTTGCTATGCTATTGTATTTTTTTACAAATTTGCGATAGTAACTCATAAGCCCAAAGAAGCCCCCTAGATTATTGAGAGTTCTAGGTACTTTCCATTCTACCATGGCCATAGTTTTGTGAGGGTCCACCTTAATGCCTTCATGAGAGCCAATGTGAGTCGTGACCCAAGTATTCTACCTCCTTCACTCCAAAGGCACACCTGGAAGGCTTGGCATAACACTGATGTTGTTCCAGAGTTCCAAAACCTTACTCACATGTAGGTGTTACTCCCATGTTTTGTTGTAGATTAGATATCATCGAAGAATACTAAGGCAAACATCGAAAGAAATGGCTTAAATATAGAACTCATCAAGCTTTGAAATGTAGACAGTGCATCTATGAGGCCTAAAGGCATCAACAAATATTCATAATGGCCCTCATGTGTTCTAAATGTTGTCTTATGAATATCCCCATCTTTGATTTTGATTTGATGATACATTGAATGAAGATCTAGTTTTGTAAAATAAACACAATGTCACTCATTTAGCAAATCATCAATTATCGGAATAGGAAACTTATCTTAAATGGTGTACTTGTTGAGTTCTTTGTATTCTGGACACGTGTAAAGTGTCATCCTTGTTACACACCATCACCATTGGTGAGAAAAAAGCACTCTTGACTATGACAAATAATACCTACTCCCAATATCTCTTGTACCATCTTCTTGATCTCACTCTTTTGCACATACAGGTACCTATAAGATCTCATGTTGGGTGGTTGGCTCCTTGGTACTAGTTGAATGGCATCATCATGATCTCTTTTAGGAGGTAATCCTTTCAATATATTCCCAAAAACTACTGGGTCTCTTTCTACAATTGCCTACAGATCTAATAGTGTAGGCACCTTTGATTGTGGTGCGCTTCTAATGAAATCAATTTTGCCACAAACCCTTATGCGCCCTTGTTAAACATCTTTTGCACATGATGTGAGCTCACTAGTCGTGGAGATTTTGCACACAACCCACCCAGTTCGAATTTCCTGCCCTTTGAATGAAAATACATGAACTCTTGTAAGTTCATCTCAATAGTTCCTAAGATAATGTGTCATTGGACTCCTAACGCACTGTTTGCTCCATCCATGGGAATGGAAAACATAGGGCAATCTAGTGGGTAGTCTCCCATGGTGATTTTAATAATATGGCATTTACCTAAACAATTGAATGTACCCCAATTCGTACTCATGAATTGAAAGTTTGGAGCTGAATAAACAAAACAGTTCAAGCCCACAACCAACTTATTGTTGATAGAGTGTGAGTACTTTCCGAGTCAATCAATACTGTCACCTTATGCTTTTTTAGGGAATCCACTACCTTGAAGGTTTGTCAGGTGCATATACTTGAAAGTGCATGGCAAGAGATGGTTGGTTGTCGATCCCCAAACTCCTCTAGTTCATCAACCAACTCGAATGCTACTTCTTCATCGCCTTCTTCATTGGAACCCTTGATGTAGAAAAACTTATTTTCAGCACATTTATGTCCTCAACTGTATTTGCTATCAAAAACATAGCCTTTCTACCCTTTTTATTGAATTTGTTGAGGTGTCAAACTAGTAAGATGAAGGAACGATGGTATCAAAGTGCTATGATCTCTAATGCTAGTGAATGTTGGCCTCTCGATGGCCAAGGATTTCTCCTCTGCCCAGTGTGTCGTGATAATAAAAACAAATACATTAAGTAAATTAACCATGTGTGCCTCATGTTGAATGTGGTCCTTGAGACTGCAAAGAAACAGCCCATTCAAGTTCTCATTTGTAATTATCTCCATTCACAAGGGCATGTTCTAGAATTGATGAATATAATATTTGACTGACCCTATCTGCTACAGATTTGACAACTAGTTGACGTAATTCTCCGTCACACTACTCATATAGTGCAGCTGAAACTCCATAAAAATTGACCAACTGACACTTAAGCCTTTTTTTGATCACATAACCATTGATATCATATGAATTATTAGAGTTCTAGATATAAAAATGCCATCGTAACCTCTTGCCCACATAAGATCTAATGTAGATCAAAAAAATTCTCTACATGGTTGATCCAATTGAGCAGATCCTTTCCATTGAACTTACTCAATTCCAACTTCGATAGCAAGTTCCTAGGCTCAGAATTTGTGTTAACCATGGGATAAGGTTGCACAACATTTGGATCAAGATTGGGTTATCCCTTAGATCCACCTTGAACCAGCTATATGATGAGAGAGAAGAAGTTTCTTGTTGCAAGAGTTGTCTTTTGTAAGTCTACAAAAGACAAAGAGCATATTGATAGGCAACTAAGTCGACTTGCCAAGTATGCAAGTTTGATGTCTACAAAGAGAGTGATTTGGATGTTCCACAAAATGAGTGGGGGACACACAGTGGAGAATCTATTGATTTTCTATTGTCTCCTATACATGAACTTGAAACTCCTCCTAAAGGAAAGAACGAAACTTCATCAGAGAATGAAAAGGGACTACCAAAACAGAGGACAAAAAGTGATGGAACTTTAGAGGATGAACTTGAAGCACCTAAAACACAAAAACAGATGCCTAAGTGGGCCACTCAAACATTAAAAAATGTGAAACGCAATGAAGTTGGAAAAACAGGGACAAGAAGTACATATGCAGCTGCATCACAATCAGACAAGTCCTTTGAAGAAATTCAAGATAGAATTGAAAAGCTCACCTTGAATGATTCCCCAAAAGAACTCAATGTTGTGTTTAATTCAAAACCAACATCTTTCAAACAAGATGAGAAGCTTGAATCTTGGATTAAAGCAATGAAAGATGAATACAATGCATTGGTAAAAAATAGGTCTTGGAAATTGGTTGATCCTCCATATGATTGAAAACGGATTGGCTGCAAGTGGGTCTACCGAAATAAATACAAGGCTTATGGTTCACGTGACAAGCATAAAGCAAGGCTTGTCGCAAAGAGATATGCTCAGAAAGAAGAAATTAACTACAATGAAACCTTTGCACCTACAGCAAAATGTTTCAACAATGTTGGCTTTGGCAGCTTACAATGGATGGAAAGTTCACCAAATGGACGTCAAAATTGCAATCATGAATGGTGACCTCAAATAAACTGTGTACATGACACAACCCGAAGGTTTTGCAATAAATAGACAAGAGCACAAGGTGTGCAAATTGGAAAAATTGTTGTATGGTTTGAATCAAGCCCCTCCAGCATGGTAAGGCAAACTAGTTGAGCACCTTGTGAACATGAACTTCAAACGTTTTGATTTTGAAATGCAACTCTTTTCATCAAAACATTTGACAAAATAGTTGTATTTGTGGTGGTGTACGTTGATGATTTGTTCATCACAGGGACCAATGAATAGTACACTGCAAAATTCAAATCAAAGTTGATGAAAAGTTTTGAAATAACTGATTTGAGTTATCTTCATTGCTATTTGGATATTGAAGTAGTTCAAAAACCTAAGTATTTCTTCATCACTCAGCAAAAGTACATTAATGATATTATGAGAAAGTTCGGAATGAAAGATTGTAAACCTCTCAGCACGCCCATGGAACAGAATCTCAAATTGACATCTAAAGATTCAACAGATTTGGTTGATGCCACTAAATACAGACAACTCATTGGAAGTCTGATTTATATAACCACAACTCGACCAAAAATACCATTTGCAGTTGGTGTCCTCTCAAGATTCATGCAACAACCTAGGGACAGTCATTGGGTAGCAGCAAAAAGGGTCCTCAAATATCTCAAAGGAACACAATTTTGGGCTCAAATACTCCAGGGCAGGGGATTTCAAACTGATTGGGTATTCAAATTTCGATAACATTGGTGATCATGAAGATGGAAAGTCCACCTCAGGTATTCTAATGAATTTGGAAACAACAATTGTCAATTTGAAATCCAAAAAACAATCCGTGCCAACAATTTCTTCAGCAGAAACAGAATATATGGCCGCTTCAAACTCTCAAAGGCAACTAGAGAGATCTTGTGGATCATAAGGATTCTTTTAGATTTACAGGAGCAACAGAGTTTGTCAACACCTCTCATGGTTGACAACACTTCTGCAATCCAAATGGCAAGGATTCCAGTGTTTCACGACTGAACCAAGTATATCAATACCAAATTTCATCTAAGTCGGCACTATGTCAAAGATGGCAATGTCAAGTTGCAATATTGCCCAGCAGCAGAACAACTAACAAAAATCCTAACAAAAGCACTTGGACGAGAAAAAATTGAAAAGTTCAAATAAATGTTTGGTCTGACAAAGAACCCTGCAGATTAAGGAGGTGATGTAACAATATTGTATGTTAATCCTAGGTGTCTTGCTTTTGTCTTGTAGTGTGTTGCACATTTGCTTTCATCTTGTAATGTGTAGCTCAAGAGTCCTATAGGTAGTTGAAAAGACTTCTTGGTAGATGAAGTGATAAGTCATTCTTTGGGTTATATATTGTAATGCTTTCTCATTTGTTAATTGAATCGGGAAATATAATTTCATTGCCATTTCTTCAATATTATGTCCGACCTGTCATGCACAACACAATAGGGTTGTCAAATGGTGAAGAACCAAACCTAATGAGTACCCTATGCTAGGTTTTTTCATTTCCTAGCAATGAACATTTTTACAAAGGAGAATTAGGTAATGGCAACCATATTATCAAATCATACAAATGATTCACCTAGCAATAGAGTGTAACACCAATTAGGGATTTGAAGATATCCTTGTACTATGCTAAAACTTGATCCATCTACTGTTGTTGAGCAGATGGATCAAGTCTAGACTAGACTGCTAAATCACTCTTCTTTTCTTCAAGTCTCTTAGTACTAGAGCTAATCAATTTCATATGTTTTTTTAGTACTAATAAAAGAAAGCTTAGGAATGATTTCTAGTATTTTATATCTCTGCTCTCTAACATTTACGATGCCATTTCTAAAATTTGATTCAAAAGCTCTATCATACATGTATAGAAAAGGTCATCCATGTAGCATTTCTACGTTACCGGATACACCCTTACGCCCCCTAGGTACGGGTACACAACGTATTGGTCCCAAGTATGGGGGTGATATGCCAAGCCTAAGCACAAGGTATGCCCCAGCCGTTGCAGGTACACTATAAAGACCCCTACTAAATTGGCCTTTAATTTTTCTGTTTTGGGCAATTAATAATTTTGTCAAACACTTTGCTTGTAAAACTGTTCTTGGTTGGTAAGTGTTTCAGTTTGTCTCACACCTTGAATGATGGTGATGAAGTGCTTATAATGTCTTTAACGAACAATGCACAATGTCTATAAGTGAAATGAGGGTGTTATGCAAGATATACTTTAATTTGTTAATGAAATAAGATCATTGATATGCATATACAGCTAATAGACATTTAGTAAAACATTTGGCATGCATCCTAACTATGCAAAGTACACCTATAGCAAAGAAGCATTTTGACAAGCATATTGTATGCAACCCAAAACTCCTAAAATAGGGATGTAATGCAACACTTCTTTTTGGTATTTCAATGTTCATGGTGACTACAAATGAATGCGAATGTCACCTATCACTAGTAGGCATTTCTACAATAACTTGGCATGCATACTATTGACTGAAATGATTGGCTACAGCAATTGAGGCATTATAACAAACACTTGTTATGCAAACTTGTGATCTCGCTCTCCTTATTTATATGATGCACAAATTGATTGCAGTCTGATTACAATGATATGCCAAGACTCGGCATAAATAGGCAAGATTGATTACAATGCAAAGACTATTTTCTGAAACAATTACAAGGCTGCCTTATCAACAATTTGACTGAGTTAACTATATTCAAACTAGTATTAGAATGAACCTGGAAATGTTGTCATCAACTGGAAAACCCTTGTGAGATCTTCTTGCTAGCAAATAAATGTTTCTTCACCAATTTCAAGCACTAAACATCAATCTCAAACCTAGCCACCGCTATTGCAATTAATTTCAGCTCCAAAATCAAGGCGTTTTGCCCTAGAATGAACACGTCATGAGTACAAGACTGTACCACCTGCAAATGGAGGATTGTACGGCTCTAGATGCTGTTGTGTACGACCCAGCAAGGCTGTAATTAACATCAATGATCAGCAAACATGTGCAATTCAACTTTCTATATATAAAACCTTCAAGAAACTTGTAAAAACTCCTCCAAGATTGTTTCTTGAATGATGTGCAAGATTGCTCTATAAACCCTTGTCTAAAGTTTTGTATCCTTCACCAATGAAGCTCAGTGTTGACTCCTGGATGAAGCCAATCCCACAGGGAATCCTTCGGAAGATCTTTCACAATCTCAAGTATGCAAAATCAATTAGAAATTTCATTCTCAATGATCAAGAATTGTAGAAATTGCAAAAACCCTAGGTTTCTTCTTCTCCACAACAAATCACCAAAAGACATAAAAGTAATATGATCCCCCATAATAGCTTTGGTTGATCATTTGTATAATTTCTCATGAAGAGGTGATCCTCTAAAAGCCTCCATTTTTAATCATTTCAAATAACATTAAATGTGCATTTAAACTTTATCAAATATTTTCTTGAAGTGGCCACCCAAATTAATTAATCATTTAATATGTTTTAAGTCATTAAATGGTCCCCTTTAGACACAAAGTTATAATATAACTTTATAATATATTTTTAATGATTAATTATTATTAATGTCACCTTTATTAATAATTAAATGATATAGCTTGCACATTAATCCTTAATTCCCCAGGGCAATTGAAAACTGGGATCAACACTGAATTCATCACATGCCCAAGTGCTTTACTATATATAGAAACACTGGACTCCACTGACAAGATGAGTTACTATAAATAGTGTGTGAAACTGAATCTTGAATCACCTAACGAAAGCCAATTCTGAACCCAACTGAGCTCGAAAAAAGAAAACACTCAGGTAACTGCCAAACAGAACCCTCTAACCATCTGCATTAGCCTACGAGGGCCAAATAATAGGTTAATCTACTAAAAAGTTGGAACGAGCTAAAAAAGGGACATTACATACACCCAAACACATATGAAGACGTACCCGCAGGAGCTGGGGTGTACCTTGGGTGTATTCTGAGATACCGCCCCAAAAAAATGTTTTTTAACTTTTTCCCTCTTTATTTCATCGATCAAAATCAAACATGAACCTCAAAAAATATTTTAAAACATTTTAAAGTGCATTTGCAACCCTTAAAGCATGAATCACACTCATTTTATCAAAAGATAACACATTTACCTTTCATTGCATTTTTACCTCCCATTGCATATTTGTTCACTCTTGCTCATTTTTTCAGTTGCATAAGCTTGAAACTCTTGTGTTAAAACTACGCCATTACCTCTACCTATATGGCACCAAAGACCTTGAGGAGCTTGCAACAAGGAGAATTCTTCATTCAAAGTACCTTTTTTTCAGTTTTGTAGGTTTTTTTTTTTGAAGTTTTTTTCTTCTAGTTTTTAAATGTATTTTTGTTTGTAATTAATTTTTATTCTTTTTGTTGTTTTTTTAATAAATTTTAAAGATTCTTTCAATAAATTCTAAATATAACAATATTAATTAGTATTACAATTTTATCGGGTGTTACAGGAATTTTTGATTTGCCAAAATGTCTGCCGATGCAAATGTTAGTTCAACGGGCCAAGGGTCACCCTCCAAAGCTAGTGATTGATCCCCTCTTTGGAAGTATGTGACGTTTGAACAACTACCAGGTGGAGGGTGTTTCCTTTGGCAATGTTCAAAATGTGACTATCAATACAAAAGCTCATATAAACGTGTGAAAGCCCATTTGTGTGCAATTCCAGATGAAGAAATCAAAATTTGTGGTGGGCCAAGTATAAATGAAAAACCAGAAAAAAGCTTGCCACATGCAAAGGTTCTTGCATACATCAAAGAGCAAGAAGCAGCAGATGCCCTTTTTGATAAAAGACATAACCATCTTTTGAGTAAAAAAGGATCAACCCCTGTGGATATTGATCAATCTCATCCTAGTATGGCTGCCCCATCACACATATTTCTTGCTACACTTGACATGGTTGTAAGGGAAGAGGATTCAGCTATAGCTCGCAAGAGAACAAAAAATTCCAACCCATTAGAACAATCATTCCAGAATGAGTCAAGGGATGTAGCAGAGCAAAGTATTGCATGTTGTCTCTATGCATGTGGGCTGCCATTTAATGTTGTTAGATCACCATACTGGGACGATATGGTGAGATCTATCAATGTTGCCCCTAAAAAATTCATCAGCCCAAGGTATGAACAAGTGTGAACCACCTTGTTGACAAAATAAAGAAAAAATTTGAAGATGCATTGAAGCCCATTAAGGATTCGTGGATCAAGACAAGGGTGTCCATCGTTTCCGATGAACGAAAAGATACAGCAAATAAACCATTGATTAATGTGGTCGCAATGAGCCCTAAAGGGTCAATGTTTTTTAGGGCCGTTGACTATGAGGGACAAGCAAAGAATGCACAATTCATTGCCAACATCCTGATAGAGTTCATTGAGGTGGTGGGGCCTCAAAACGTTGTCCAAGTTATAACAGACAATGCTAGAAATTGTAAAGTTGCGAACATGTTGGTTGAGGAGAAGTAAGGACACATATTTTGGATACCTTGTCCCGTTCATTCCCTCAACCTTATGTTGCAAAAATTGAACACAAAAATTAATTAGATCAAACAAGTCTATGAAGAGGCAACCCAGATCCAAATGTTCACATCTAACTATCATTTGTCCCGAGGCATCTTCAACACCTTCTCAAAATTGCAATTGTTGAAGGTAACATTTTTTTTTTAAATTTCAATTTTATTCATGAATCATGTATATTTATATTTTTATTTTTTAATTTAATTTTTAATTCTGTAAGTTTATAATTTGAACACTTATTTTAATTTTAGTTTTAATTTGTTTTGATTTAGTGTTAGGTTGTTGAGACTCAGTTTACCTCACACACCCTTGTCTTGAGATGACTTTGTTACGGTGCGTGAGACATTGAGTAGCATGGTCATCAACAACTTTTGAAGTATATGGATGCAGACAAACACTAAGAGGGTCACAAAGGTGAAAGCGTGGATTCTTGATGATGCATGTTGGGAACGTTTAGAGTATTTGTTGAGTTTTAGTGAGCCCATCGTCAGCATGGTGGGTACGTGTGGAGTATTTGTTGGGTTTTACTAAGCCCACCGTCAACATGTTGAGATATGTGGACATGGATCATCCACGTTTGGGTGAGCTTTATGATGAAATCGACTCAATGATTAATAACATTAAATACATCATAAATGCCAAAGAGTAAGATCTTGCAGGGAGGTTCTTCAAAGAAGTGCAATCACATCTCATTAAAGGTGAAACAAAATGACCACCCCATTGCAACTACTTGTTTTCGCCTTGACACCCAAATACTACAATACAAAGATCATTTCTTTGCCTAAGAGGGTCACACCATATAAGGATTGAGGCTAGCGAGGGATATAAGGCGACATTCTCTAAACTCTTCCCTGATCCAAAAATTGAAGACCAAGTTAGAGAAGAGTTTGCACATTTCATATCCTCCGCGGCTCACTCCCTTGCCATCATCTGTGACAAGTACAAGAAAGAAGCTCAATTTTAGTGGTACCTCCATGGGCAAGCATACACCCAGCTCCAACCACTTACTATTAGAATTCTATCACAAGTAAGATTTTTTTTTTTTACTCTCTACCCTTCTTGTTCATTTCTATGTTTTGTTTTAACTTTTTTATTTTTATAAATTCTAATATAAATTGACTTTGTGTCTTGCCTCAATAGGTTGCAAGTTCCTTCTCCGCCAAGCCAAACTGGGGTACCTACAACTTTATCCACTCAATGAAGTGCAACCAGTTGGCAGCAAAAAAAGTGGACTTGGTCTATGTGCATTCCAACTTGCGTCTTCTCTCACACAAGCAACCTAACTACAAGGAAGGGGCAACAAAGTGTTGGGATGTGGACCCAGAGACTACCGACTTGGATGCCTTCATTGCCTACTTTTCATTGCTTGATACAAATTTGGAGGGTGCTTCACAGAACTTGCATAGTAGAGCTAATGGGAGTGGCATTGTTGCTGCTTGTGGTTCTAATGAACCATATCATGATGAAGACATTGCAATCGAAGATGAAATTTTTTAAATTAATAAACACTATAGCGAATGTTGAGTTGTCTTTATTGTTTTCCATACATTGTAATTTGTAACATTTGCACTATGTACCTATTTATACTTTACCTAGTTCCACAGAGTTTCTTGATGGGGGGACGGGGGGATGCAAAGACAGGTTTCCGGGATGGGGGGATGAGGGGCCTAAGTTTGGGGACAACAGGGGGACGATGGGGGGCAATCGCAGGGAGGCGATGGGGGAGCGGTGCAAATACATATAGTACTTGAAAATCTAGTTATAAAAAGATGTATAAGGAATAAGTATATTGCATTGAACATCAACAATTTAACATTTAAGTTTTAACTTTTTAACAATAAAGTTTCAAGTTTGAACCATTGAACCAATGAACATTGAACATTGAAAATGAAAATGAAAATATCAAAATCGGAATTTTTAAAATCATAATGATGATTCATGATTACAATCAAGTATCAACAATGTTCAAAAACAAAATTCTAAATACTAAGGCTAATCATCCCCAAAGTTATTGCCAAACTCCTCATCACTAGAACTATTAGACTCCACATGCTCAAGCTCCTTCAAACCAATATCAACCAGCCCTGTCTGTGTAGCATCATCATCAATCTGTGTTGGCTCCTCTCGCTCTACATCCCATGTGGCTGCTAGACTCTCATTGTACGTAAGTGTGTTGCGGTCAATGAAACACAAGGCACTATGTACAGCCACAAGATTCTCTACCCTCCTAGAAGTAAGCATGATCCTCTTAATGAAGCGGATGAAGTTATAAGTAGAACAGTTCCTCTTAGCAACAAAACTAGAAGCAAAAGCAAAGGATACACAAGATGAAAGCATAATATGACTTCTAAATTCTAATCTTGAAATTGAAAAAAAAAAACTTACAAATCTACAACCTAGAAAGCAAATAAATTTTAAATTTAAGCATTTGATTTGAATGAAGATTTAAAAATTTAAGCATTTGAATGAATCACAAATAATTATAAGAATTTTCAATTTAGAAATGAATTATGAATCAAAGAACAAAACAATTTACAAATGACACAAAAAATAAAATAATCAAATACATAGTGATAGGGCCTACCTTGTGGCTCAAATGATGAACTTGAAGAGTCTTGGGTCTTCTTGGCTTCTCTATCCTCTTCTTGATCTCACTTTCCCTCTCCTAATGCTCTCTCTTGCAAACTTCTCCCTCTTAGCTTGTTGCCTCTACTTTCAGCACTCTACTTCACTCAATGAAATTTTTGTGTAATTTGGAATGAAAAGGATAGGGCTTTTTATAAGCTTTTGGGAGGCCTTGGGGGTGAGGGTGAGGGTGGAGGTGAGGCCCATTAGCAATTAGGGTTAGGGTAGAGGACTCACAAACCAAAATCTTGTTTAAATTTCAAAAAAAAATGCCTCTTTAGCGTCCACCGGTGCGGGGGATGTCTGCGCGTTTCTTGCGAGATCGAGGGACGTCTAGGCATCCCCTAGACGTCCCAGAGTCCCCCAAACACCCCCTTTTTGAAGGGAGACCCTGGAGGCATCCCCTCTTAGAGGGAAACGTCCCGAGGACGATGGCGGTTCAGGGTGGCGGTGGAGGTGCGGCAGTGGTGCAGTAGTGGAGGTGAGGCAGGGGGACGTCCCCCTAACGTCCTTACGTCCCCGTCCCGGAAACATGGGAAACATGGCTATTTTATGCTTTTGACTTGGACTCGGCAACAAAACTCAGCAAATTTTTAAAAACATTAAAAAAATGAATTTTTGGGGGAAAAACTACTAAATGCATTCCATATCAAATTAACATAAAATAGACTCAAAACCTAAGTCACAAAATTTGCCGAATTCCAAAAAACAATCAGAATTTGGTGATTTTTATATAAGCCCCAAAAATTCGTTAAAAATCATGATCAAATTCGTACAAGTAGTTTTTTATTTTTGATTTTGGACAAAACCCTAAAAATTGTCAAAGTAATGAGCATGAGGGATGTTTACAATCTGTCAATAGCCACAAGGATTGTTTATAAATGAAAATCTATTACCTCAATGGTTGCTATTGTGGTGTTAGGTTCTGCATCCATGCTTTGCATGACGATTTAATGCTAAAGTGGTGGAACTTGACGCTTGCATTTGGCATGCAAATTTTTCTTAGAACAACATTATTCATGAAAATGGTTGTTAAAGATGTACATGTTGCTTAGTAGCAAGCCTCAAACACGGAAAAAACTCGACAAGTTGATTTTTGACTTGGACTCGGACTCGGCAACAAAACTCGACAAATTTTTAAAAACATTAAAAAAAATGAATTTTAGGGGGAAAAACTATTAAAATGCATTCCATATCAAATTAACATAAAATAGACTCAAAACCTAAGTCACAGAATTCGTCGAATTCCAAAAAACAATCGGAATTTAGCAATTTTTATCTAAGCACCAAAAATTCGTTAAAAATCACAATCAAATTCGTACAAGTAGATATTTATTTTTGATTTTGGACAAAACCCTAAAAATTGTCAAAGTAATGAGAATGAGGGATGTTTACAATCTGTCAATAGCCACAAAGATTTTTTATAAATGAAAATTTGTTACCTTAATGATTACTATCGTGGTGTTAGGTTTTGCGCCCATGCTTTGCATGACTATCTATTGCTACTAAAGTGGTGGAACTCAACGCTTGCATTTAAGCAATCAAATTTTTCTTAGAGCATCATTATCCATGAAAATGGCTATTAGAGATGTGCATGTTGCTTAGTAATAAGACTTGGTCACAGAAAAAACTCAACAAACTGATTTTTTACTTCGACTTGGACTCGGCAACAAAACTCAGCAAATTTTTTAAAACATTAAAAAAAAATGAATTTTAGGGGGAAAAACTATTAAAATGCATTCTATATCAAATTAACATAAAATAAACTCAAAACCTAAGTCACAGAATTCGCCAAATTCCAAAAAATAATCGGAAGTTGGAAATTTTTATCTAAGCCCCAAAAATTCGTTAAAAATCACGATCAAATTCATACAAGTAGATTTTTATTTTTAATTTTGGGCAAAACCCTGAAAATTGTCCAAGTAACGATCATGAGGGATGTTTACAATCTATCAATAGCCACAAGGATTTTTTATAAATGAAAATTTGGACCAAAACCCCACGAAAAAAATTATGACCAAAATTCTGCTCAAGATGCATAGATTATCTTTAGAAAAATGAAGGAAACAGGGTTTATTCCAAACAGTGTGGTCATGCTCAATAGTGTTTGCAAGGACAAACTTGCTCAAGAAGCCATTAAACTGTTTAGAAAAAATGACCCAAAAATTGAAGCATACCCACCGTAGTCATATACAGCGCAATCGTGGATGGGTTTTGCCAGGGATTGAACTTGTTGCATGGGTCTGAATATTTGAACAATGAAGGATCTACAAACCTCAAGCTCCATTGCATTGTTCTAAAAGGGTCTTCAAACAACAGTGCCAATTCTCATTGCACTGTCGTCGAGGTATTTGCCATTTAGTATTTCGTTTGAATTTTAGTAATAGTCAATTATGTTTTATATTTTAGGTTATGTTTTATTTTATATTTTATGTTTTGTATTATATTTTTTAAGTTTTGATTAGCCTTTAAAATTTAAGTCATGTTTTATATTTTTTTTAATTTTACTTCTTTTGTAAGATGTTACTAATTAAGTTTATAATTTAGTTACTAATAGCATGTAATATTTAATAATTGGTTAATAAGTTGCAATAGGAAAAAAATGGAGCGCTCGCATGAAAAGCAACAAATCCCGGTGAGATGTGTTGCAACTAAATCCAACCAGCTCACTAGGAGTTCCACGTGAGTGCTAAGGGAGGTGATCCAGGAAGCGCAACAGAGAAGAGAAAATGGTGAGTGGTCGAATAGTGATCAGGGGTGTCAAGCAAAAGATCTGCACTTGGCAAAGCACCCAACTAGGGTGGCGTATGGAGCAAATTGCATCCCCTTAGGCAGTAGCAAGCATCTTCCCCTCCCTGCTCGTGGGCTTGAGGGCTCACACTTGGAGCTCCCTTCAAACCTAACAAGATGCAGAGCTTGGAAGTGGACCCCTCTTCACCTCCCCCGAATATAATCATTTTTGATAGTGTAAGTTTTGAGGAAAACCTAAGCTCCTTGAAGGCCAAGGATTTAATTGGGAAGTGGCCTATCATTGGCACCGTGGAATCTTGGGTGGCTTCCAATTGGGGTTCGGAGCTCTCCCTCAATTTCCTCCCAAAAGACTTTTTCATGACTATTTGCCCATCTGCGAAAAAGAAACAAGGAATTTTGTATGGAGGGCCTTGGATGTTGTAGGAAGCTAGGCTCTGGCTTCAGGGGTGGTGCCCTAATTTTGATTCGCTTGTGCAAAACAAGGACGATTTCCTACTTGGATCCACTTGTATGTTCTTCCAATGGAATACTAGAATGATGTCTGGAAAGAATTGGGTCAAGGATTGGAGACTTTATCCACATTGATCCAATCACCAACGAAGGTGTATTGGCTTTGTATGCTTGCATTTGCATTTATTTGGACCTGGAGGAATGCATCTTCTTGCAAACCTCAGAAGGGACATGGGAACAATGAATTGATGTTGAAAAAATCGAATTCAGATGCTTCCAAGGCAAGAAAGAAGGGCACATATGAAGTCAATGCTCACTAAAAGGAGTGCCCCAAATGTTTATCCGAGTATAAAAACCTAAATCAGGCCCCCAAGCTGTCTTTCTCGCACTACAACTCTAAAAAAAATCCCCCCCCACCCGACGGGCTCTACGCCCCTCACTACATCCCAAGATCTTAATCATGAAGCCACGTTGGCTTTAAAAGTTAAGTTTTCTCATGGCCAGGACTTGTCTCAACCAGATATGTTAAAAGATATCTAGTTCATTTCAAATGAGGCTCGAAAACTCCAACCCTGGCTTGAAACGAGCATTGGGACAACCACGGTGGATGAACCTTTGGAGGAAATACTATGAACCCAAGTGGAGGATTTTGGTTGGGTTGGAGATCTGTAGCTATCCCCTATTGCGATGATGAAGAATTGAACTCCACGGAGGTCCTCACTCTTTCTCAAAAACATTGCCTTCTTTCTCACCCAAATTGTGGCTCTCACAACAAAAAAGGCCAAATGTCGGACAAGGACACACAGCAATTGAAGTCTCTAGAGGTAAACAATCCACCATGGAACAATTTATAGTCTCTGATAAGCAGCAGGTGCAATTCCTCCACGTTTAGCCATGAAGCTTTTTTCCTGGAATGTTAGGGCCCTGAACACCCCTAAAAAAAGGAGCCTAGTGCAGCGTCAGGTGCAGAACCCTGACTTTGACATTTTTATGTTGCAAGAAACCAAGTTGAAAAAAGAAGAGGCGGTGGACTTATGAGCAAAGGTTGGAATTAGTGGAATGGGTTGTTTGTGGAGTCGAATGGAGCTTCAGGCGGTCTGGCAATCCTCTGATCCCCTTTCAGGGTGCAGGTAGAAAATTGTGGCTCAAGG
This sequence comes from Torreya grandis, assembly GCA_037957365.1. Lineage (NCBI taxonomy): Eukaryota > Viridiplantae > Streptophyta > Pinopsida > Cupressales > Taxaceae > Torreya > Torreya grandis. The sequence continues at coordinate 2,626,849 of JARHVA010001706.1, read as the reverse complement.
GCTAATTGGCAGCTATGTAAAGTTTCAGACTTTTCCTCTAATATTGTCTTCTACTTGTTTAATGTGTATAAGCCAAATTCAGTCACCCTTAAAGCACACTGCTAGCAAGAAATCCTACCACAATTGGAATCTCTCCGCAGTCAGATGTGTATAATTAGGGGGGACATCAATGTTATTTTATCCAGATCAGAAAAAAGAGGTGGATTTGCTCAGAGTACCCAATCTCGGAAGGACTTTTCCAGGTTTGTTTCTGATGCAGGGTTGGTGGACATGATTATGAAATCTGGTGTTTTCTCCTAGACTAATCGGCAGGAAGGCTTTTGCAATATTGCTGAAAGACTGGATAGATTCTTAATCTCTCCAAATTGCCTAGACATTGATTGGATAATGGAGAGCAATACAGGTGTAAGTGGATCCTTAAAGGTCTAAAACTCTTCAAGAAATGGTCTCTTTCTTGTTACTTGTAGCTTTTCAACATAGGTCTGCCTACAGGTTTTAACCTATTTCAAGGTAACTCAGACTCTAAGCATCATAAATTGCCTTTAGACACTCATGCACATGTGTTTCATTTTAAAAAAGAAGTTTTATAAACCTTCACAATCTCAATTCTCAAGTGGAGTTGATGAAAAAACAGTTTCTATCCCTTTTCTAGGCCTACTAGGTCTGCAAAAACAACTCAGTCTTTAATAATTTTCTCCTTAAAGCTTTACAAGGTTGGAAATCAATTGTATTAGATGGTAATTATGTTAAGGGAGTTATCTATCAAGCCTCTAGGGATTTAGATGAGTAGACTAAGAGTTATAGATGTTTGGTTAACCTAAAACCCTGTTTTAGGCCTATTTATACAGGTCAGAAAACTTAGTCTTCAATAACTTGACATGTAGAGGGTTGCAAAGGCTAAAACCTTTTTGATCACTTAGAATACAATATCACCTACCTTTCTACCAATTTTCAAAAGATTCTGAGGGTTCGTTTTCGAGATATGACACTTTTAGTGTCATAAACCCTGTCCTAGGGTTTCTCTGTACCTGCAGAACCCGAGAGTACTAACAATTGAGTATCTCACGTTTCAAGGGATTTCAAAAGTTGATTTAAATTGTGTTAAGACCTATACACATTCCTTTATCCTTGACAAGTGTTATTCAGACCCTCTGTTCACAAAAATACTGAGAAATTTCCTTTTCTGAGTGGACTATATCACAGAAACAGGGTATTTCAGACCTTACCATCAAAAGAACTACTATATAATAATGAAACAAGATCATAAACATTTGAAGCATTTTCTTACACATCTAAAGACCTCTATAAAATGTATTCAAATCATAAACAAGCCTTTATTTATTCTCTTATGCCTCAAAACCAATAGTACAGACCTGCAACTTCCAATCACCTTTACACAAATCTGCAAACTTTCTCTTTATTCTTGTTTCTCTTGCTTTCTTTGGCTCGTCACTGATGGTTCGACCTCTATCCTCTTTCAACTGAATATCTAAACTTGGTTTCCTATCACAAGAATCCCTAAACTACCTTGAAACTGATTAACACAAGCTAAATTTGGTCATGCTCCTACGTTGGATAAGGCTTATCAAAGTAAGATGCATAGTTTTAAACATTTACAACCAAGGTAATAAGTAAATAATATTTACAACATGTTGAAAGACCCCAAGGATCACTCACATAAGGATCATGATCCTTGAAACCTACTAGAACTCACCAAACGGGCCAAAACCAATTCAAAATTTTGTATTTTTGGTTTTGGTGGGAAAATTCCCAAAACACCCCTAAATGGCCTACAAACCACAACTAAAGCCTATGTAAGACTTCTTATTGACCCAATAGGACCTATAAGACCTAAGAAAAAAACACAATACAATTTGACTATGCACAATGATGCACCTGAATCAAATATTCTTTCCATACCCGGCTCCAATCATGCCCCAATTGAGCTGAAGGTTGTCGAAGATGGTGCCCCCCATTATGCCCTTTCAAATTTGAGTTAATGTGGCTGCGGGATCCTTCAATACATGACTTGTTCAAGGGCTGGCAGCATAAGACCCCCAATGTGTCCGGCACCAAGATGTTTAAAATGAGTAATAATCTTAACTTCATTAAAACTTACTTACGATATTGGAATCAATCCTATTTCATAAACATTTTGACTATGCACAATGATGCACCTGCATCAAATATCCTTCCCATACCCGGCTCCAATCATGCCCCAATTGAGCTGAAGGTTGCCGAAGATTGTGCCCCCCATTATGCCCTTTCAAATTTGAGTTAATGTGGCTGCGGGATCCTTCAATACATGACTTGACCAAGGGCTGGCAGCATAAGATCCCCAATGTGTCTGGCACCAAGAAGTTTAAAATGAGTAATAATCTTAACTTCATTAAAACTTGCTTACGATATTGGAATCAATCCTATTTCATAAACATTTTCCAGGAAATGGCAAGTGTTGAAGCTGAGTTACATGATGTAAATCAGATTGTGCTCGCATTGGGCATGGATGTAGCTCTTTACCTCAAAGAGAAAACCCTTGCGTCTGAATTATCCGAATTACATCTCAAGGAAGAAGTCTACAGGAAACAAAAGTCGAGAGAACAATGGCTTAAGGAGGGAGACAAAAACACAATTTTTTCATAACTCTCGAGTGGAGATTGGCTAATCACATTTCCAGTATTAAGAACCGAGAGAGAGATGTCCTCGAGACCAAGTCTACTATCAAAAAGGAGGCAGTTGATTACTTTCAAGAGTTGTTGTGCAGTATCGAGGCCTCAAACCTCATGGCTCAGTTGACTAATCTGGATTTCATCCCTCGGCTCGTGATTGCTCAGCAGAACAAAAAGTTGATGGCACCTTTCTCTTCGAAAGAAATCAAGGTTGTGGTTTTCTCTATGGCCAAGGGCAAGGCTCATAGACCGGATGGTTTCCCAGCAACTTTTTTTCAGAGTTTTTGTGACATTGTTGGGGACGAAGTGGACAGCATGGTGGAAGAATCCCAGCTAAAACAAAAAGTTGCCCCAGACATCAACTATACCTTCATCACCCTGATCCCTAAAGGTGAGTCCTAGTCTTCTTTCAGTGCTTTCAAACCTATTTCTCTCTGTAGCACAGTGCATAAGATTATCTCCAAAGCTATTTCTTTCCGCCTCAAATCTTATTTGGATAACCTCATCTCTAGTGAACAAGGGGGGTTTGTCCTGGGCAAACAGATTCAAGATGGGATCGTAATCACCCATGAGATTGTGCACTCTCTCCTAAGCAACCATAAGAAAGGGATGATTCTAAAAATAGATATCAGTAAAGCCTATGATAGAGTAAATTGGCACTTCTTGATCAAAGTTTTGGAAAATTTTGGCTTTGATAAAAGATGTTGTAATTGGATTTTCAATGGTATAGGCAATCCGAGGTTTTCGAATTTGGTTAATGGCAGGCCGGTTGGTTCCTTTTAAGTGTCCAAGGGCTTGAGGCAAGGGGATCCCATCTCCCCTTTCCTCTTCATACTAACGGCCGAAGCATTGGGCAGGTCAATTTCAATGGCTTTCTCCACAGCTAGGCTGAATGGGATCCAAGTGACAACAGGTTTGGCTAAGTTCAAGCATCAGCAATTTGCCAATGACATTGTCCTCTTTGGTGATGATACTGCTCTCGAGGCTCATATTTATGAACAAATCTTGTTGAACTATGAAGTGGCCTCGAGACATCTGGTTAATGAAAATAAATCAAAAATCTACTTCCTGAATGTGGAAAGACAAGCTCAACTCCACATTATTGACATCTTAAGGTTTAAGATCGGACACCTTCCAACAAAATACTTAGGGGTTCCCCTCGTTGGGGGAGTAGGCAATGTTGGTTTGTGGCACAATTTGATAAAATATTTCTGTAACAGATTGAAGGCTTGGAAGGGCAAATGGCTCTCTTGCAGGCAGAATCACCCTCATAAAATTGATTCTGAGTGCCCTAATATTATGTCAATTCTACACCCTCCTACAAAGGTTCTCAAAGAGCTCAATCGAATAATGAAGGATTTTTTGTGGCAAGGAACAATGGATAAGAAGGAGGTCCCATTGTTGAAATGGGATAAAGTTTGCCTACCTCAAGCAAGGGGTGGTGTTGGGATCACAAAACTTGCAGCATAGAATTTGGCTATGGGTGCAAAGCTGATGTGGGCATAATCTCCCACCCACAGGCTCTTTGGACCATGCTACCACAGCATAAATACTTTGGGGACCATGATGCCACCAATATCTTAACTATTCACAAACCCCCTAGGGCTCTCACCTTTGGAACTTCTTATTAAAATGCCGCTTCATAATTAAAGATCATGTCTCCTGGATTGTCAATAATGGGAGAAAAGCGAACTTTTGAGGGGACTCTTCGAATAGTCACAAGCCGATTTAGGATGTCCAGGGATTGGAGGAGGCCAAGGACCACTTGACTAATAATTGGGATCAGAAAGTCTGTGATTACTCGGCTCCCAAGCCGTGGGCAATTATGATCAAATGGAAATGGAAGGATATGAGGAACTTGCCAAACGCGAATAACCAAAAGGAAATTCTCAATGGTATTCTCTCTAAATGAAAATCTTTTCTAAATTCCAAAGATGATTCAATTAAGTGGGTTGGAGCCAAATCTAGGATTTGTTCCATCAATCTGGGCTACAAAATTACAAACTGTGGACCTTCCTTTACTTGGGTAAAAACGTTGTGTTGGAACCAAATCAGCATGCCTAAGGTCGAAGCATTTGCTTGGCTGGCAACTTAGAATAGTGTACTCACCTTTTATATATTGCGCAAGATTGGAGTAGAAGGGCCCTCTAGCTGTTGTTTCTGCATTGCTGAGGAAGAGGATGCAAAACACCTGTTATTCACTTGCCACTTTGCTACCCAGTGTTGGAATTGGATGTGTGTCAAGATCGGGCTGGACCCGCCCTTGTTCTCTCCTCTCGGCCTTTGCATCTTGGCCAACTGGGCCTGCTAAAGCCACCTTTTATAGTCTTTAGATGGTGTGCCTGGCCATTCTGATTTGGGCGATTTACAAAGAACATAACCAAAGGATTTTTAAAAACAAAGTCAGTCATTTGGAGGTAATCCACAAAGCCGAGGTAGCCATGTCTGAAATAGGATCTATTCATGCTAAAAGAAGCAATGGAACTCTGACAAGATGGGATAAGCAAGTCATTGCAAGTTGACAGTATCTTAAAACTCCCCTCATTAATGGGCCAAGAGTTCTTGTGAAAGCATCCCGCAGGGCAGAAAATTTGATTTCCCCCGCCCCCGAGCTTCTTCAAACTCAATTTTGTTGGAGCCACACAGAGCAACCTTGGTGCTTTTAAGCCTCGTTACATCATCAAAGACTATGCACGGTCCCTGATCAGGGCAACCTCTCTCACACTGAGTGATGAGACCAATAATGAGGTCGAGGCTCAAGCCTTGGTTTTGGGTGTGAAAATGATTGTTCAAAGTGGAATTGAGAAGGTTATTCTGGAAGGAGATTCAATGGTTATGATCCAATCACTCCGCAATTGGGGGGCTTGTGCCTAGAACATTGAAAATATATTGGGGCAGGGTTGGGATATTCTCCGTTCTCTCAAGTCCTGGGAGGCATCTTACTACTATCGTGAGGCTAATGTGGCAGCGGGAATTCTAGCCAATCACAGTATCTCGCAATCCCATGAGCTAGTTATGGACAATAATTGGGATGCTTGGCCTAAGACTAATATGGCTAGTTATTAGTCGTTCCATCCCACATTCTCAATGTAGCCTTGTGGCCATCATGTGGGGTGTTGGCAGCAAGGGGAATTGTCTCTCTAATCATTTACTACATCAATATTGGCATCCCACACGTGTGGAAGCTTTAAAGGAGGTGGCCTATCATTAAGAGGGATGTTTTTTGGGAATGTTTTTTTGGCTCGAGGGACTTTCAATCGAGTAACTTCTTAGGCAAAGGTGGGAGAATTGAGTGACATTTCTGATGGAGCGGTTGGTTCAAATTGCCATCAGTGAACCTCCATTGTGTGTTTCTATTGAGAAACGAGAAATGTCTTTCTAAGGCAATGTTAGTGAGGCTTGAGTCAAAAAGGTCTTTGTGATTCAATATGGGTCAGTTCTGGAAGCTATCAAGGAAATTGTGGGTCTCATTTTCTTGGAGACCCCTTACAGAGTCAAGGTGAATGTCGACATTGTGTCTTTGGTCATGGAGGCAATGGAATGGTTGATAAACCCTCATTTCAAGATTGGGTGGAGAGAGGCAATTGAGGATTCTTTGTCCAAGGGCACAACATAATTGCCCCTCTCGAGGAAGGTTTATGGCATTATCCCCCTGTCTATATTTCGAGAGCTTAAGGAGCGGCTATGTAAGGCTTTGATTGTAGTGGATAAATTGCAGGGCTACATTCGCTCACCTACTCCGACTAGAAGACTCATTACTTCTATGAATGTAAGCACCCTGTTGACTACCCTACCTTCTCTTTCAACTATCCTGGAGCTACGACAGTCTTCACATGTGCTCGTTGCTACTCGACTATTGGCACGAGTGTATGGGGGTGGCCATCCTCTGCCACCCTTGGTAAGGCCTTTGGAAGCAAGTCTCAATGGAACTAAGGTGGCTCGTACTCAAGGTATCCTCCTTGGCCATGTGTGATCAGATGGAGTCAAACCTTTGAGCCCCAACATTGCATGGCTCCCTAGTGCCCCCTCTGAAGGAGGAAACAGGAAACTTGTCTGCAATGGGGTCGGGTTTTGGCCCCCAATGGAAATCAACAAAGCAAGTCATTGGTGGAACATTATGGTGCAGGCCTACGAGCAGATTAAGGTCTTTTGTTGTATGTAATTTGGCTTTGTGCTTGTTCTTTGATGCAAGTCCTAGTTGTTTTGTTGGTTAGTCTTGGATAGTTTTCAATTTTTTGTAATGTTGGCCCCTATGGCAGTAGGCCTATGTACTTGGGTTCGATTGGTTCGGTGTCGGCTTGTTAGGATATTTTTTGTGTCTCTTGCATTCTCGTGGATATTATCTGAAATGTGTGTTTTGTATTTGGTTCGATTTAATATATAGGGTGAGGGACTCTTAACCCTCAATTATCTATCAAAAAAAAAAATGTATGTAATATTTATTTTAGGTTAGTTTTGAAATTTATGTTAAGGGCGCAATTTAATCATAATGCATATGTTTCGACATCTTTTTACATAGTTTTTGAAGCTATTTAATGATATTTATCTATTTTGATATTCTTGTACATTTATTCTTTAATTTTAAAAAAATAAATAAATAAATAATGCAAATTTATATAATTCGAACTTATTCGCAATTCATTTTCCCTGAATTTTATTGGCTGATGAATTTGTTTCGAAGTTTATCCTCACCGTACACAAACACAAACACGAACCTTGTGACTTAGCTCAAAACTAATCAATTATATCTAAAATACACAAGTATCCACAAAAAAGTTGGTAAATAATGAGATATTGAATGTTTGAAGTTAAAATACAATGGTAGATAGCATCTGATTCGTGCCATTTGACATAGACATGGCGATATCAAGATTCATTTCTCAACACAGAATTTGAATGAAGAAAACATTTCTTATGCCAAAGACCTGATAAAGGGAAAGATCAGGGCAAGTTACAATCTGCAGACTGTTTGAAGCAGAAACAAAACTTTATCCTTGCATTCTTGTAGTGCATCAAATCAACAAAAGTTCGTAAAATAATACAATTGTTCTGTTAAAACTAATAAGGGTTTGGCTGCATTTTGTTACTGGTAAATGTATAATATGCAGCAAAGAATTCAAGCGAACTGTTAAGTTGTCTAGTCTCATAGCATGCTTGGAAAGCAACAATGAATAACAGTAAACAAATTCTTAAACAAAATGGAACTGTATAAGATATAAGAGTTTTTCTATTAAAGATTGTGTGAAGAGGGGAACACAATAACCAAAATAAGTTGTTCTTGATATTGTTCAAACTCTCATTGATTGAGTTAACCTATGGATAGTGTAGGTCTGTAGAAAATTGAAATAGATCTTGTCATTCATATGCATATTTCTCAACCTATATGTTGTCAATTCACTTATCTTTGTTCAACTAAAAGATTAAAGCATAGTTCTTTGACACCATGTTTATGCTAAATGTCAACCGTCCATCTCCATTAATATCAAACTATCTCAAACTTTAACAATTGACATGAAAAATAAATGACTATTGGTAAGTTGTAACACGTTAAAGGAATTATAGGATGTCCTTGTAGAAAATATTTATGAAGCCCAGATCTCAAATGATGCATCTTGCCTTGGATTAACATGCATGATAATGAATCACTTGATTTACTATTAACAAGTTATATCTGAAGCAATCGAAAAACAGATCTGGACCATGTAAGACATTACAAAGATTGCATTAAAGGCAAATAAAGGCTTTATCTTGAGAAGCTAACAATACTTTGGCCATGGCAATTATTCCAAAAGATTTTGCATAATGAAGACAAAGAATTCATGGCTTCTTACGGCAACCAATGAAAAATACACATTCAAAAATATCATTAATTTGTGTCTTTCGTGTTGCCGATTTAAAATACAATTAGGAAAAAAAGGGACTCAACTAGTCCAAATGTGGGGCTTGTGAGTCAGCTCAGACTCACAAATCTGGCCACCCCTGGACTCAGCGAGTCTGCCAATGTTTCTTCAAAAAATCGCCGAGGGAGACTTGAACTTGGATTGGCGAGTCCTCATGAGTCTCAATTCTATAGCATGTTGCACCACTCACCAATTTTGGATTGTATTTTTCACTCTTCATGTGTATTCTTCTTTTGAAATTGACATTGTTGACCTCTTCCTTAAAGCTGCTTGACAAACTTATAGCCAAACTCGTCCTTATTATGTCACATCAAAAGACTTCGAGTTATCATTCTCAGATTTACTCTTCGACTTTGCTTCAATTTTACAAACACACCAATAGGCTTCTCCACGTGAGGATATCCTAAGAAAAAATCCATTTTTGCTACAAGCTTTCCCATTTAAGTCTTCTCTACATCTCAAGCAACAATTTTGGTTGTTTGGTTACCAAATAGGTTGGCTATAGTCTTCTATAAATTTTTCATATCCTCGTCTTACTCATTACAACTTGATGAACTGCTCTTCATAGTTACTGACCATTATGCCCTTAGACTTCCACATGTCATTATGTTTCGTTGGGTTATGGAGCATCTAACCTATGGCACGCATAAACTTTCACTGTCATATGGTAGTTTCTAGATTTTACAATTTCCAGGCATTCAGCTTCATTAGGACTTTGGAGACAGCCCAACCTAATGCCATCTACATAGGGGAGCTACATAATCAATTTTCAGGCATCAGGTTGTGTTTTTTTCTCTTAGCTTAGTGCTTTTGAGCAATAGCCTGTTTGAAGTGGCTCTGCTTTCATCCATATGTAATCACTTGTCCTCTAGTCATTCTATAATCATATCTTGGATCAGGACACTCATCTATTTCCTGCTATATTGAGAATTTTTCTTCCATTATTGCTACGTTCTGTTGTTGATATTGTGCAAATCCACTGGATCTGCTATGTTTTGTTGTTGATTTTGGATGAATCTTCTATTCATACTCTTGATTATGTGATTGTGCTCTTATTGGATAAAGTAATATTTGAACGATAACTAGGTGATCAGAATTTTTCACTGTGTACTAGTTTATGGCAACACCTCCCAAATTCATTGGGAAATATTTTATCAAATATGACTCATCTAATCTGTCATTCGTTGTCCTTACAGTGAGATATCTGATTTTGGTTATTGTCACATGTAAAACTTGGCCAATTTTTAGCCATCTAATGGTGGAGTCGGGCCTGCCTTTAAGTTAACAGTTGGTCTTCTCACAACTAGTCTTTTCCTATTCAGCTGATAAAGTCTAACATTAATTTGTTTGTTGGCCTCCAATACCTTCATCTTTGGAAGAATAGTGTAGATAGTAATCGTGTTGTTATTATGCCTTTAGAACTAATAGCCCCAATACCTCCCAATCATTCTGCCAAGACTGAAGCAATCTATAAATTGTACTCAACTGAGCCTCCTCATGGTCATAGACTCGTGTTAACTCTCATTCTGATTTTCGTCCCCTTTACTAAATACAATCACAAGGATGTCCTATCAAGCACACTTTCTTGCCAGGCCTTTAACAATCTCTACTTTGTTTCCTCTCTTTATCAATCTCTTTGATCTTCTGAAAGTGTCAATCGTGCTCTACCAGCCAAGTCTCTGACCAATTCTTCTTAAAATGAAAATGATTTCTCTTTCTAAGAGAGAAAAAATTATATTAATGTCCACAAATGACCAAGCTAGGTCAATGGGACTCAAAAGTATGACAAATAACAATGGCATGTGGGAGCCAATAAAGAGGTCCAACGTTGAAAGAGAAAAAGACCACAAGCTACATACTAAGACAACCAAAAAATAGTATAACCAACTACGAAGGGTAATCCCAACACAGCTAACCTTATACAACATCCTCATGACTCATAAAAATCAGGAAATTATTAAGGCTAATACGGAAACCACTGTCGACAGGCAAAGACAAGTGGTATAACTATATATAACAGCCCTAAGTTTGCTATGGATAGCAGAAAATTGTGTCCATATTCCATGAAACATTGAGCACTTGCAAGAGGTCCAGACACAAGAACAGAAACACGTACACCTTTCCAGCGAATCAGTGGTATGATGAAAAGTGCAAGGCAGCAAAGAGAACCTTGAAAGTAGAAAGTATAGCAGATTAGTGAAGACAAAAATGAAGTACGTGAAAATGCAGAGAGAAGAGCTAATATTTCTTTGGAAACACAATCCTATGGGGTTTTGGAGTGAATTGCAAAAAATATAAATACACAGAAATAACAATATCACCAAGACACGATGGCTGGAATATGCAGAACTTTCTGAACGGGAGCAAAACAAGGACACTTCCCCCATAATCAATACAACAGCCGAACTCTTCTCAATATAGGATGTTAAGAAAGGTATCATGAGGCTAGCAGGTGGAAAGACTCAGAACATAGATGGGCTGCAGGCTGAATATCTAAAGTGGGGACTTGAGGGCCTAACGCCACACACTAGAAGCATTTTAAATGGAATTTGATGAGATGGCTTCCTAGTAGATTGGACGACTAGTGTTATAATATCCCTCCTTAAAAGAAAAAGATGTAAATAATCCATCAAACTACTGTATACTATTATGATCAACTCTCTCCTTGCAAAATTATTTGGAAGCATGATAGAGTGTAAGAATAAATGGCTGTGTTGAAACTCAAGGTTAGAGGGAAAAAGCACAGGCAAGTTTTAGACCTAACCACTTTACAATTGATCGCTGCATCACTCTTAGACATTTGATTGAAAAGGTATGGGATAAACAAGGAAAATAATTTTTTTGTTGTATGGCCAACTCCAAGAAAGCCTTGACACAATACCTAGAAGAAAACTCTAAACTACGATAGAGGAACTCGGTGTGCAAGACGAATATAAAGCTGCAGTCCGCAGGCTATATGAGCAAGTAAGAGCCAAAATCAAAACATCTACAGGATTCACAAAGGGTTTTGGAAGCAACAATGGAGTTGGTGACGTTCACCTAACTAGCTATGTGGTAAAACTACTACTTTATGTGGATGATCTCCTCTTAATGCCCAAAACAACACACAGTTTAAGATAACACTTGAGAGCATTGGAACTATTTTGTAAAGTTGTAGGGATGTAGGTAAACACTAGCAAACCTGAAGTCCTGATTTTCTCTACAAAGAAAAAAATAAATAAACATTGTGTGAGTTTTGGGGCAACAATACATATGGCCTGAAACAAAGACAAATAGAGTGAATTCAGAAGCACTTAATCACAAGTACTCTCAAAATCAAAGCTTCAGTTTGTAGTGTACCTGTAAAGACGAGGCACGACTACGCAATCAACAAGAATCTTAATGGGGGCACTTGCACACCCAAATAAGTGGATTGCACCTGCAAATCCTAGAAATAATCGAGGAAAGACTTCTCCAAAAGATGTGATAAATATCACATATGATTGTATTGATATGAAATAAATTTGGATTACATGGAGAGGGTAAACCTATTATTTATAATAAAGTGAGTAACTTCCAATACCCTAAACCATTGTGGTATTCTACCCATAGTTTCACAAAAAGAATGGTTTCCACCTACTACCACTGACTAGAACATTATATATGCAAACACAACACTACACAAATTATGAGTTTTATACCAAGACAGCTCACTCACATTATAAAACATAATGACAAAAATGGATTATGTCTTGGCACACAACATATTTCCACAGAAGATACTTTTAGCTGAGACGAGCACCTTTCTTTTGGAGGCAACAACCATGATTCGACTACTAGACTATCTAAAGAAACCGAAGACATGTATATTAATAGATGACCCGAGATGGTTGTGGGAGAAGAGATAGACAAGAGAAGGAGCACCTGGATGGAAAAAAAACGCTAAATGGACGAAAAAACAGGGCATTAGCCTAAACAAAAGCCCAGGCATTAAAAAGACATGTAAAAGAAAAATTCAGGCTAAACATGTGGTCACAAAGCCTGAGTAGGAAGGGATAATACTACATCAAGCAATTCAAACCCCACAAATAATCACCATTAAAAAACTTACACAAAGGCAAAAATTAAGTGGAAGACTAAAATGTTGATAGCTCAATTGAGAACTATCTCACATCAACTCAAGTGTTCCAAGGAAGAATGGGAAAAGAGAATATGCATATTTTGTAACTCAGGGGTAGCAGACGTAGAGTGGCATCACATCATAGAATGCTCGGCCTACAATGATATTAGAGTTAACTATATCGACATCCTTGCAATTGACTCATTGACTATCCTCTTTGAAGGGGCAAGCTTAGTGAAAGCACGGTAGTTTCTGGTCGAAATTTCGAGGAGGTCCAGCCTCAAAAAAGAAGTAAACTCTCTCGAGCAAGGCTTGCTCACTTAACATAGGTGGTAGGGACTCTAGTGTCCACTTCTTTTCGGTTGTTGCTTGGTGGTCCCATACACCCTTTGGTCTCATGGACATTATTAAAAACTGTCATTCATTCATTCGAACAAGTAATACAATGCATTCCAGACATTAAGTGTAACACACCAAAGCAAGATTTGTCGCCAAAGAAACAAATATGGCTGATGGAGAATCGGACAGTTAACAAAGGCCAGTCCTGATCTTATCTTATGAAGGACAAACATCCCGATCAACCACCACGAAAGAGCCAATCCAAGATCTAATAACATCCATAAAAGAATGGCCCAGAATAAGTAAACATGGTTAAGTGATATTCGGGCTACAAAGAATGTGTCACAGAAATCCCCCTAACATCCATAGTTGATGGTCCTCTAACAATGGAGACAAAGCAGGTAATATGCATCTGAGTAGATATCCTAGAATATGGGCAAGGCGTAGTAGACCCACTAGACCGAGGTAGGGATCCACTGCATCCTTATGACAAAATTCGTTTGTCTTTAGAAATATTCATCCTTTCTTTGCATGCAGGTCTTGTAATTTCAAGCCCCTCGCGTTTCAAATTCTTGTCCATGCCTAGCATTTATTCTCCAACAAGATGTATCTTCTCAAAAATAATTAAGACAGCACTAACATTAACCGCTCAACACTCTTATTTCTCACAAGATTCTCGTCCACTTTTGGCAAATGTCATTTGTATGTCTTCACCAGCTTGATCAATAAAACTGTTGACTGCAATGAGCCAGTGAAAGCTCAAATCCTAGAGTAAATTCAGTCTTGAACATGTTTTTTCAATATCTCAACGTATCAGATTACTTTCTCCATTTTTTATTTTTTTCAATATTTCATTTGACTTGCGACTGACACCTATAATGAGTTATAATGGCATCCTGTCCATGCCTAGCATTTATTTTCCAACTAGATGTATCTTCTAGCCAATAATTGATACAGCACTAACATTAACGGCTCAAAACTCTTATTCCTCACAAGATTCTCCTCCACTTTTGGCAGTGTCATTTGTATGTCTTCTCCTTCTTGATCGACTAAACTGTTGACTGCAATGGGCCAGTGAAAACACAAATCCTCTTGAGTTAATTGTCTTGAACATGTTTTTTCGATATCTCAACCTATCAGTTGACTCTCTATTTTTTTTTTTTCAATTTTTCATTTAAATTGCGACTGACACCTATGACAAATTATAATAGCATGGTTCAAATTCACACAAGTGACATGGGGAGGAAACGACAACAGCGTGAGAAATGTAGCTACTATTCTACAAAAGATGAACAAAAGACAATTCCAATGAACAAGAATGTTTCCATTGATCATACATGTAAATCTAATGTACATGGTCTCAAATATACTCAGGCTTGGCTCAAAAGGAATCACAATAAAAAAGTAACCAGAGAACTTTGAACAAATCAACCCAATAAGTACTTACAGGGATGAACATGGTAGGTACATCAAATGACCAAAATAGTCTGCACATAATCTTTACCATAATCATCACTAATCTAAAGAATAGAACAGGGGTCACAAGTACATTACATCTCATAAATTTATTAAACACGTGCATTTTGTTCATGCTTATGAATATGGAGTCACAAAAACGGTGATGCAAAAATCACTCCACGATGAACGGTTAGTAGTTACCATAAATATCTAATAAAAGTTATAACCATTTATTTCAACAGACTAATACAATGCATGGACAGTGGCATTTTTCTCAGATGCCCATGAAAACAACAGTTTCTCACAGTATAACCTACCTCCTCCTCAGATGGGGTACATGTCTTCTTCCTTAGATAATAGGACTTCTTTGAAGATACTTGCAAGTCAGAGTCAGACTCTGCTAGTCTCTTTCCTGGAGAAACCAATGAGGTTATAAGTAGGCATGAAATGCAAAATTAAATACAGAAAAAATGAAGCGTGATAACAAAGTATGTCAAGATGTTGAAAGGACAGATCTTTCTAAGAGTTCATTTCTGCTACTGAGGGGAGATCATGTAGATGAGGTAAATCAGTTGTAGAAATGTACTACTTGAAGGAGCCAAAGTTCCTTATAAGTAACTTTGTGGGATGAAAAATGAAATAAACCTGTTCTGCGATTGCTGGTAAGAGTTTTGGAAGCAACCTGTATCATAACATAAGGGTAAATATATTATAAACTGCATATGACTTCAAAACACAGTCAATTCTCTTAATACTTTCATCCATTTTTAATTTCCCACTTCCAGACAACTGAGCCGGTGGCACTGTAAACAGCATCTATCTCAACTGCCTAAAACATAAGTATTTACGGAGATATTTTTCAGATGCCCATAGAAATAATCTTCTCCTTCACTATGACATACCTGTTCATCGCACACATTGGCATTCCTATTCCTTAGATTGTATGTTTTCTTTGGAACAGGTTGCAGGTCAGTGTCACATTCTAGCTGCCTCTTTTCTGAAAAAACAATAAGCTGTAATGAGCCACCAATGTTAAGTAAATCACAGAAGTTTATATAAACAATGGTCCAAGTCAACAGGGCGAAAGCACAAATCCCCCTATTAGTTACATTCTCATGGTAAGTTGGAGAAAACATATAGACAAAGAAGTAATTAAGATGCAGGAACATAAGGGGAGATGACAAATAACAACATGCCTTTTCTGCCATTGCTAGGAGGAACAGCATCAGTAACCTGCATCATTCCTTTAATTAGATAGAGTTTTAAGATATTAAAAGCTGCATACAGTGTTGAAAAAATATTAAGCAACTTCATCATTTACTGCATTCCTCTTTATTCCCCAATTTCAAAAAAAAATATGCTGTAAATCTCCAGATGACAACGCAATAGGAAATACTAGTTTACTAGAAGTACTCCATGTTGGTTACTGTCAAGCTTTACATCATAAAAATAAAGCATGGGATTATAGGACTGAGGCATGATAATGTTACCAGTTAAACCTGATAGAACCCTATTTAGTTATGGGATAATAAGAAAAGTACAATGACTCTAGTAATTTAATCATGGGTTAAAAATAATAGAATAAAAAATTGTTTCAAGGTAAGATTATTTGGAAGGATAATAGATGCATTTGGATTGAATAGAAAAGGAACACGTCACTTCAGCATTATGCAATATTGACTTTTACCACCATCGCCACTTGAATGGGCTGCTTTTAGATCAGAAGGTTAAGAGCAATGAAAGCATAAAAAATCCAACTCATCATGAATTTCTCCGTGGCACAGTGGAATTCTGCCTTTGTAGTAATGCAAATTTGGCCATTTAGAGACTAAGTTGGCAGTAGCTTAAAAATGCTTACTTTGGGGGTTTATTTAATTTCTGATATGAGAGGAGTGAGCTTCTGGTTCTCCGTAGTCTTTACGAGCATGTACACCTACTGTGCTCAAGCTCCTCATAACTTAGAAATTAGTAGTTCAAGTTATGTTATATCACTAAATTTAAGTATAGGGCTACTCATCTGAGCACATAAAGGTCAGATGTATGGATTTCATAATCCATTGCAAACCCGATAGGGATTTTCCAATCCATCATCAGGTGGGCAAATTGAGTAGAATATGTGTCAATTACACATGACACTCTGGCTTCGCAATCCATGGCAAACCATAAGTCAGCACCACATTTTTCCACATACACTGCAGGATAAAATCAGGAAGCTGAACAACTGCACACCCCACAAACCATTCAAGAAGCATCCATGAAACCTTAAGGCCACACGACACCTTGGTGCATAGATCACGAATCAGTTTAGGAAACTGAATTGTTGGATCGTGAAACCTTGGTGCATATTGTAAGGAACTCGACTCTCGTGTTAATGATCTGTACATACTTTCAAGAACATTCCTCCATCCTGATTGTTGGTACTGTCATTCAGAATCCTGTATTCATATCATCACACCACACTGTTCATCTCTTAACTAGGTCCACGTGGATACACAGACTGCTTCTTACTCCCTCCATTGTAATCAAATTTATTATACTTTGTTCAAGGAGAATAGAAGAGCTCTTGTTGCTATCTCTTGTTTCTATGAAGGTGTAATGATGCTTCCATTTCTGTTTACATTTCCATGGCTTGTTAATTATACCTACATAGGTTAGTTAGATAGATTTGTCTACTAGCTAGTCTGCAAGTTGTCCTCCATACCACTGCTGGGCACCAAGCACAGATCAGTTCCCCTCGTATCATGACAAGCATTGTGATACCATAACTTTCAAACTTGTGATTAATGATTCAGCAGAACCTCATTCGAAGTACAATTTAATCTATTTTCCATATGATTGTAGGTAAATTTACAGTGCCCATTAACGTCTGATGCTTGTTCACTGAAAATTTATACACATTTGAAACCACGATATCAGAGCTGGAAGATATGGGAAGCATGCATTCATTAATTTCATGAAACATATAGCAGGCATTAGATTTACCATTGCATTTAATTATAGGAGGGGTGGCTGAATTTGATTTGATTGATGTTTGTATAGAGATGAATGGGAAGGAAGTAGGTACGTTATTGGGCATGTTTCATTCTAATATAAAATAACTGTTTATGAATGTGGTTTGCCCATGGCTGGTTAGGGTGATAGGTGTGAGACAGGTGTCATTCAATCCTTGGATGTTTTAAAGCTGCGAGTTGGTATGGTTATATAACTCAGCAGAGCATAGACATTTATATATCATTCAAGGCAGGAACAAAGAGTCTGGAAGTGCAAAGCCTGTAGCTTCCAGAGAATAACTGTGAAGTTATTAATCACAGACCTCATTATGGAAGTGCATACTCATTATGGTGCAGTCTGGGACTATCAAGATATAAGAAAAACCACAGCAGGCATTGGACCAGAATCTCCTGTTGCTTACTAATTATTGGGTCTCTTTGAAAAATTACCATCATTAACTAGTGATTTCATCAAAATTATTGGTTTGGTTGTGCTGTTTTCAAAGATGGAACTTCACAACTGTTGGAAGTTCAAAGTGTCTGTTGAAAATCATCATGGAATTTTCAGTTCATTATTAAAAGCATTCTGAACTGAAAAACGTAACAAAATTGCAAGAAAAAGTATAGCCCAAAAGTAAGAAAAAGAAAGAATATGTAATGGGAATAAAGTGTTTCCGAGAATTTTGTAAAAAGAGATGAACAACGACATGGAAATACTAAAGGAAAAGCCACCAAGGCTAAAACCCAAGTCCCATTTGGTCTCCTATGTAAAGAGATATCTTCATATAAACAAATATACGATATGGATCTTCTGAACAATTATTAAAAGTTTTGAAGTTTAACTCTAAGCTTATGCTTTCTCAAATAATATAATATTAGATTTCAGAGTTCATATTTTTAGGAATACTCATCCATACATGGATAACTTTCTATTTTCATAAATAGCCTATCACTAAGTTTAGATGTGAGTCTTCTCACCTGATCTTGGACTGAAATATTTTAATATGAACATAAACATAGGGATGAACCATGAATCAAAAACAGGAAATTGTTGGCCCACCGGTTGCCGTTGCGCCAAAAGGTCGACCTGTTAGTCCCTGATACAACGGTCAGAATTAACGGATCCACGGGAGGCGATTAAATCATGTCAAGAATCTCGAGCACCGCGTTGACCCGAGGACCAAGAGTGACACCTTGCAACAATCCCCCCCTCAGCGCAAGTTGAACCCGAGACCTTTGGCTCTGATACCAATTGTTGACCCACCGGTTGTCGTTGGCCCAAAAGGTCGACCTGTTAGTGCTCGATACAACGGCCAAAGTCAACAAATCCACGGGAGGCGGTTAAACCATGTCACGAATCCCGAGTGTCGCACTGACCCGAGGACCAAGGGCGAGACCTTGCAAGCAAAAACACATTCATCAAAAATGTTTCCAACATCACATCAATTAAGGCATGAGCTAGAACAATATTGGTTCGTGTTTGTTGGCAGATTATTTTGCATGGAGGCAAAATGGGTAATATGTCAACAATGAAAGGGGCAAAGTCCCTCCTCTATTCTCAGAGGAAGCTCCCTTTATTGAAAACAAGAAAAAGAGGGAAAGAATATGTACAATAAATACAGTCAGAATTTGCATTCATGGGGATTTGCACGTGAAAAAAAAAGAATGTTGGAGGAAGAGGATGGTAGAGAGAAAGAGAGATAGAGTGAGGGAACGAAGAGAGAAGGCACGTGGTTGACTAAACTCATATTTCAATCACTCTTACACGCTAGAAGTAAACAAGATCATAGAGGGCATACTCATCGATTACTCGATTAATTGCCGACCATGAAGCAAACCCAAAAATCACTACTCGACATAGCGATTTTTTTGGGTGCCCAAGGAGTATTGGCCTAGTACTTGTCGGGTAGATTTTAATGGCCTATACGTGTCCAGAAGCGTCCAAACCCTGCAAACACATCTAGGACGCTGGTAATACACAAAAAAACATGGAATTCTCCAAAGAGCAAGCAAGAGAAAATTATAGATTTTTGTAATTTGTACTTGTAGATTCTTGTATAAGTATCACTGTATCAATTTGTTGTTGACGCTTGATAGTATCACAATTGTATTCACATGAATCATAATTATGCAATTTTGTACTTTATTTGTATTAAAATCTAATAGAAAACACGTATACAACATTCTATAGACTCATTTGATGTATTTTTGCAACTGCAATTTCTATAAAATTTATGTTTTTTTAATAAATTTAAGTATTTTTTTAATTGCTAAGTAATGTCGATTAATCTAAGGGGTTGTCGATTAATAGCCGATTACAAATTTTTGGGCTTAGGTGAGTAATCGCCGAGTATGAGTATGAGAGCTATGATCAAGAGGTTTGACATTTTAACAATAAGCATGTAATGCAAAGAAAGAACAAAGATTGAATGAACCACTAAACTTAACAATAACGATTGTTCATCAAGAAAACAAAAAGGTGCAAAATCCTGTCAAGTCTCTTCTTCTCTTTCTTCACTACAAAATTATCTTTTGTCAAAAAGTCCATTACAAATGACCCCAAAACTCTTATTTATAACCTTTTTCGAAGTTATAAAAAGTATTTTAGGGTTTTCAATTATGACTTGGAGCAAATAAAGTCATTTTTTGAAATTATGATAATTTTATTTGTTACAACAAATAGCTAAAAGAAATAAAATAAAGCCACTTTATAATATGACATCATAAAGAGACTTTATGACATGTCCAAATGTGACAAAAGTGGGCCCCACTCAAACTTGAGTTGACTCTTTTGGGGAGGAATCTTTAACATCAATCATTTCAATGAACTCCTTTTGAGAGTTCTTCTTTGCAAGCTTGAATTTTCTGAATTTATCAAGCGCATTTTTCAACTTATTTGTCTCAAAGAAAACTTGAGATTTGAAGCATACTTCACACACAATTTGCACTTCGGATATCAAATCTCGAACAAGATGAAATTCAATCGATTTCTTCTCTACTTCTTCGAACAAAACATGGAGTTTAATGAATTCTAAGATAGAAGAAACACTAAAACATGAAGATGCAAAGGATTCTCCTTTGATCAGATTTGACAATTGTTCCTTGAGCCTATGTGTAGATTGATTTGGTGTTGTTCGTAATAGGAATCACATAGGATTTCTTCAATGAACACCTAAATGCCTAACAAGGCTTCATTACCCGTCTTTGACACCATCAACCTTGCTTTAAAACTCTTGAGCATTTGCCTCTAAAATTGAAAGCATTAGACCATTTAATGTGGAGACCACGATCTTCATTGTTGAGAATCCCTTCTAAAACAAGTGAAGAGAAGCCCAATTAAATCATCTCTTGAAAATTAGGAGTTGTTTCTATGAGGGCCATTTCCTCAATGAATTTTGTTTCAGAACCTTTTAGTGCATCCAACTTTGTCTGAATCTTGTCAAATATCCTCATAAACCTCATCAATGAGTATTAATCCCTACATCAATAGGTTCTCTTACCACTTTTTAGTGGCCCTATCCAACAATGCAATCACTGGAGGTAGTGGCACTAAAGAGGAGTCCATTGGATTGATGAGGTGTTGAACACGTGTTGCCAACTGATAATTCTTTTCTTTGTATTGTGTTGCTTTCGACTTATACTTCTTCATGTGTTGAATGATTATATGTAGTGACTCTCTTGCATTCATTCTATCTCCTTCCATCATAAACTTGCTTAGCATTGCTCTAGAGAGTTGATAATCACCAACTAAAATGGCTTCTTTGTTCTCGTAACCAATGGGAGTAGCTATTTCAGCATATTTAATTCCTTGCTCATCAACGGTGATTTTAGAAACCGCATTAGGCTTTTTAAGTAGTGGAGAAGCCGACATGGATGCAATTGCCTTGTATTCTATAGTAAAGGGATTGACTATCCTCTTTCTCTTCTTGAATACCTTATTGAGCATGTTGGTGTTCCAATGACAGAAGAATCATATTGAATCCCTATATGAACCTCAATCTAAGTTTGAGGTGAAGGATGGGACTTAGTAGAAACTGAGATAGCCAATGGCTAAGCAAGATATCTTTGTGGCAACACTCTTGGAGAATTTGGAACACAAAGAGCAATATCTTGATTTTGGTCTGAAACCATGAACTGCAAAGTAGTACTATCAATCAATCTAGGAGAATCAAGATCAATAGGAGATGGTGAATGAATAATTTGTGAGAACTCTAGAACTTTTTCATTATCCTATTCAATTGCCCTAAAAATGATCCTAGGATTGCTTTTGACTATAATGATAATAAATTTAAACTATAAATTTTAAGTGTTTGTTTTAAAATAAAGCAGTTTTTTGTGGTCATAAGTACCCTTGGATACTTGTCTTTGATTTAAATCATCACCTTCAAATCTACCCGCATTGTTGTCAGCTAGTGAAGGCCTCTTTACAAGACAAGAAGAAGAATGTGTTAGACATGTGTCCTCTCTTTTTGAATGATTCTAGATGACCCATGATCTTTAGATGAATGGTTTTCAGCTATTGTGCATTCAGATATTCTCCTTACTAACCATAAAAGGATACGGGTCTGTGACAATCTTGGTTTTGTCATCAAGCGACATTGCTTCCCTTTTAGACCAATCTATCTTAAGGATAGGATTTGATGCTATTTGATAATATGTGGAATCAATTAAACATTGCTTATCATCTATGATTCCTCTTGGCACACTCTACAACTCTAAGGCAATTATTTGTTTCAATGTCATCCTAGAATGGTCTCTGAAATGTACATTGCCTTCATCTTCACAATCTGCCCAATTATCTTCAATATGCGGGTGATGTTTGTATGTGGCGCCAACAATCCCTTCAATGAACCCACTGATATCAAACTCCAACCTTCTAACAAATGGTTGTTGAGTCATTCTTGTCATGTCAGCATCCATCGCTTTGGCATTATTTAATGAATAACAATAGTATTTCCCTACTAAATTTGGGAAACACACTCGAAATTGTGTCTTTCTGCCAAGAAGCCATGTACTTTAGCGAGTTATCGCCATAATTCCATCAAAGCCCACTTGTCACTTACATACTTCAACAGCTTGTAGGGAACACCATTGAAACCGCAAACTCTAATATAAGAAGTTAGGAAAGTGGATGAACCAACTGGCCCATGCTGTGATTTTCGCCATTGCTGGAACCAACATCCTTTTGTTGAAATCATTCTCTAGCATTTGAATCACAAGAAGTAGAAAAGCATTGTTCAAACCCCTGAAATGTCTAGCACTTGCTATGACTTCAAATTAAGGATAGAACCAATACACTCTATTATGTCTAGGAGCCATGGTTCCTCCAGTTTCTAAGCCCTGGAAGATTCTTATTGCAACTTCGTACACCAAATATGAGGTCATGTAGAAATAACATTTCTCTTACGTCAATGAGTTGTATATGTATAGCATGGCTTTTGATTGATGACCAATCAATTAGTTGTTATTATTCGAAAATGATGCGTATAATCTCGTACATCCATTGTTGAAAGAAATGAACAAAGGGGATTCCGAACACCCTATTGAGAAGGGTAATTATGGCATTTACCTCATCACAGAAATCACTTCTTGGCAAAGTTTTTGGAAACTCTTCAAGTTAGGTCAGCTATTCTCCATCCAATGTTTGTTTGTGAATTTTGAGCATTTGATCAAAGCTTCGTCTTAGAACCATTGGGAAGATTCAATGGTGATTTCAACATTTTCTTCATATCCTGGGATTCCCAACATGTCTTGAATATACTCGAGCATGAACAAGAGCACAGGTTCGTTACCATAATTGAACACATGTTAATACAAGCTCTAGACATTGCATTGAAATAGGCAAAGTTGTCACTTGAGGTAAACCACTATCATATATTCAGCTTGTGAACAATGTTATTCCTTCGGATTTGGCTCGATCAATGAATTGTTGCATGTTGATGTGGCCAAGGTTCGTGTCAATGATATGCACGTAGTCCAAGTCTAAAGCATAAGGTGGGGTAACTCCTTGAAATTCATACCTCATCTTTGTGTTTGCGGAGGAATACAAAGGTGGAGATAAAGATAAAGATAAAGATAAATATATTAATGTCCAACAAATGACCACAAAGGTAGGTCAAAGGGACTGCAGATTACAAAAGTGTGTCAGGAACAAGCGAGAAACCAAAAAGGTCTCCAAAAAATAGAAGAACAAAGCTGAAAGAAATAGTACAAAACAAGGCAAAGAGCAATAACGCTCAGAGCCAAAGAAAGAAGCAGAAGAAATGAGCAGCCCACGAAAATCCCTAAACATCAAAAAAGTTGGAATGAACCCTGCGAAAGAAGAATCAAGAGTTTGATCCAACTCTCCTAGCATCCAAAGTCGACGAGAAGATCTGAATAGAAATATGACCCGAAGATGAGGAGGTAGATCTCTGGTCTGTCCTCCATTCCACTGCCTAGAGGGAAAAGTCCTCTACAAAGATATGGTGGATCTAGTATGTCCCCTGATGCCGGCCTGAAATGGATATGTTGGTGAAATCTCAAGGAACTGTGGATAGCTCTCTAGGTTGCACGGATCTAGAATGTGAGGTTGTTACTAATGTCAATTTGTCGCTTAGTGCCTGTCCCCGAAGGTGAAGCCAGTCTAGTAGGTCTTTGAATAGAATGATCACAAAACTTAAGAGCTTCATGTATATATAAAGCTAAACATCTCTGGACCTCATATATGAAGTCAGAAAGAGTCTGTGTCCTCCTAAATAGGCAATGAAATCTCCCCCTGATCTCATAGTATGTGGGACAACAGAAGATGAGTTCCTCGGACTCAATCCCCTGGATGCTACATAACTGACAAATCCTATATGTTTGATCTATCTAGTGGCCTGTCTCAATCCTAAGCCTGTGAGAACCCACTCGAAATTGTCTTAATGGGATGCGAAGAGAGTGCATCCAGTGGCGGAATGTATACTGTGGATGTATGGTAACCCTGTCACTCGGCTCCAAAAAGTAACCTGCAGAAAATGCCATCTTTGGGTGTAGCCCCCCAAAAAAGTTTACCCAAGTAGTATAAATAAATTGCCTGTAAATATCATCTCTAATAATCTGGTTCAGTTGCTGTCTAATGGGTAGAAGATGAGTCGGTGCATCCAAGGAGTACTTGAATGGAGGAAGGCAATCCATCCTAATTCCCACAGACTCTAATAAATCAAAAACCCCTGTATACCAACAACAGACACAGGTCAAGGGAGCTAAGAGGGCAAGAGTCTATGAAGCACAGTAGGCTAAGTATGAATATCTATCACGCCCACTCGCTGAATCAACAAAACTCTAAATGCGATGTAAGAAAGAAATCATATCAAATATAGTCTCCAATCAGAAGGGCCAGGCTCCAAACTCTACAAGGATAATGTGATAGGGAATTGTCTGCTTACATCTGATAATGCGACAGAGAAGTGTCTGGACTCTCTTGACAGCAAGCCAATCACCCTCAAGCAAAGAAGGCCCCCGAACTACAAATCCATAAAGAACTATGGGTCTGATAAGTATATCCATGAGGAACATCTTGAATGAGATATTCTAAAAGTAATGTCAAAAACACTATTGTTTAAGAAATGCTAAAAAACCATAACCTTTATTTATCCTAGGTTGAAGGGCTTGTCTAAAGTTGAAACTTGGACCAGAAAATTGCACTCTCAAATAAGTATCGGCAGTGGTAATCTCAACCTCCTTTCCCTTGAAGAAGAAATGGAGGTGGGAGGTCTTCAAACCATTAAACACCATGACCTTTGTTTTTCCCAAATTAACCGTCAACTATCGGAGATCACAAAAGAGAGCCAAGGCATCCAATTGTCGTTGGAGACCCTCAGGAGATGAAGCTCGAAGAACCACATAGTCTGCAAACAAGAGGATAGAAATCAAACCCTGGTGAAGAAGACACCTATCACTACCCTAAATATGTTCTTGAAGAAAGGTCTCTAACTCATCAATGTAAATGCCAAATAAGGTTGGGGACAAGGGGCAGCCCTGCTTGACCCCAATGATACTCCTAATAAAGCCTAAAATCCCATGAACCGTGCGGAGAGGACCAAGGACGTTCTCATATAGTCTCATAATGGCTGCCAAAAGTGTCTCAAAAATGCCACTATTCCTAAGTCTACAAAACAACAATAGACTTTGGATGAGCGATGACATGCCTCCTCAATAATGGCACGAAGAGTGAAAATATGATCAACGGTCTGATGAGTTGGTCTAAACCCTGCTTGTCCCCTAGCTCTAAGATGTCTCTGCTCTAACTCTCTCGAAAGTTGCATGTGTAGCATAACAACATACAATTTCAAGAATGTGTGTCCAACAATTATTGCCTTGTAGTTGTTAGGATCTGAACAGGAGCTTGATTTGTGTATCAGTTGAATAGTGTGATGTGACCAAAAGGGCGAGACACTCGAACAAACCACGTGGTTGAAAAGATCAACCAAATAGCTTCCAAAAGCTCTAAGCCCATGTTTGAAGAAATCAGCTTGGAAACCTTCTTCATCGGTTGCCTTGCTACTATTCATCACCTTCACCACCTCTCTGATGTTCTTGTATGTGAATAAGTAAGAAGAAGATGGTGGAGGAGCAATATGGGTTTGAGGTTGACCAGGAATATCATAAAGAGTGGAGGTATAGAAAATCATGGATGCGGGATCAAGCTCAGTGGGGGGACGAGGGGGAGGGAGAATGTCGAGGGAGGATGGTATGCCAAAAGAGTTTGGGGGAGTGGATGTAGGAAGCCCGTAAGATCAGTCTCCTTTGAGAAGTAAAGAGGCATTTCTTACGTCGAAGAAGACAGCAATAGGATGATTTTAAGGCTGGGTAAGAGGGGATGGGCGTGGAGGAAGGCATATCGAAGCTGGCAGTGGAGAGTCCTACAATCATCATCATACCACTTATTCATGGGGCAAGATCTTTTAGATTGATGGGAGGTAAATGTAGATCTGGTGTAGCTAGAAAAAAATTTGAGGGCAGCATCCCAAATAATGGAAGAAAGGCATGTGTATTTGGAAGTAACACGACCAAGTGAGAAAAATTGGGGTTCTAGAGGTGGAAGTTGACAGATGTGAGAGAGAAAAATGTCAAGATCCCCATCATCAAACTAGAAAGTGGTACGTGTTATACTGAAAGAGGGGATCATAACAAGAAGGGAGAGATCAGCACAAAGGGAAAAGGAAAGAAGAGCACAGTCCGCAATAAGAATGGGGGAAATGAAAAAATCCCAGATGAAGAGCAAAAGATTCTTACTGCATAAGACATAATCTACCACACTCCACCATGAGGTGTACATGTGAAAGCGTGAATTTGGAAAGCAAGGCAGCCCATTAAGGATCAACAAATCATGAGACTCTCCCAACTGTAAAATGTGTCTTCTATATGCCATGTAAGGACCTAAAACATCATCTAACATCATATGCAACCCCACTGACTCTAAATCAATCTCCTATGTGCAGAATATGTCAACTAAGCAGTCGTGGAGACGTGTTTGAAGGTCTCTGGTATAGGCATTGAAGTCACCAAGAAGGATAACTTCCCCAACAGCTAAGTATTGAGTGATCCCGATGTACAACTCTGTAAAAGGGTCCCCCTTGGGACCATTGTGGATGGCATATGATGAAGACGTTGGAGGAAAGTAACACACTGTAACGTAGATATCTTTGGGAAGTGGGGCAGTCCCATTAATCCAAACCCACATGAATCTAGCAAACTCATCAACGGTTCTTTGCTAGTTGGGATGTCAGTTGTATAATTTGTATGGCACCTAGAACTGGAACAGCAGCTTTGCACGGTTCTCCAAGGCTCTAGAATGGCGTTGCAATGACGTTGATGATCAACTACTTCTTCCAAAATGTCTCTTGATTCCTCTCTTCTGCTCAATCAACTTTTTGACAGATATAAACAAAGTTTGAATGATCTTAATGGCAGTTGAATAAGCCAGATGGTGTGTCCTCAATAGCATATTCATGGCTTGAATTGATACTCTGGAACTTATACAGCATTTGAACGGTTTCTTTGTCTTGCTCTCACCTCATGCAGCTTGGCTTGGCGTCCTCCTGCACATCTGCCTTTTTGCAGCTGCCCCCTTCCTCATGGGCTCTGCTCTTCATGCTTCCTCATGGGCTCTGCTCTTAATGCAATGGTTTCTTCGTTTATGACTGCAATAAAACTGGAGATCAAACTGACTTTTGCTTTTGTTAACCGCCACACTAGAATTAAGACATGGGTAATGGATAATTAATGTGGAACAAGAAGTGGCTGATTAAAATAATTCTTCAAAGTGACTCTTTTGTATGTCGGAGATTTCCAATAGCTTTTCCAATTTTAACACACGACTTTTCCCACTTTGGCAAACAGTTATTAAAATCTCCAGTTTGGCAATTAGTTCTAATATCTCCACTTTGGCAAATCTTCTAAAAATATCCACTTTGGCAAATCTTCTAAAAATCTCCACTTAGTTATTGGTGAAACATTCTAAAATCTCTATTTTGGCAAATCTTCTAAAAATCTCCACTTAGTTATTTACATGGTGGATATGAGAGAATACATTGCACTTTTCTATATTAATAATTTTGGTATTATCCCCCAAAATTTCCACTTTCATCATTAATGGTGGAAATTAGAGGTCAGTTTGTTTAATTTTAATTACTTATAAAAAATCTTGATTAAACCTTTGTTATTGCACTGAGTATTAAAACCTTTGCTTAATTCTTTCAAATATTCTTGCACGGTGATATGAATTAAATTTCACTCCACATAATATTATCTAGAAATGGCCTGCTATTTCTTCATCACAAAAACAGAGTTTTTTTGTTTGGCTTTGTCTGCAATTCCACCTTGATATTGAGACTTGAATTAACGCCAAACTTCATCCTGACACTTACAAATCACTTTGCTAATGAATCATTTAAACGCCGGATCGGATCGAACAAACACCAGATGAGACAAGCATTGAATGCCGCTAAGTGCCAAAGGCAATGAACACTGGATACAAATTCAATGAGCACCAAATAAAGTAAGTGCCAAACACAATGAGTGTTGAATGCCAACAAGCGCAGATAGCATTAATGAATGCTTTCATGATTCCTTTTGCAAACCTGACCTGCTCCTGGTGGGATCAAAAACATGAACAGTCAAAGACAAATACGCTGACAAGACTTTCAAAAAGACATCAAAATTGGTCTAGTCAAAAATTTAATTATTTGAATTCTTGGTGTACTCAAAAATTACATGTGTGAATATTTTTAATTGCAACAGTATTGCAGCACAGGAGGCGCTCAAAATGCTAAAGGATGATAAACAGAAGATGTTTGTCTTTTCATCTGACCGTGTCAGGTTGCTCTCAATAATAAATTTTGAGGATAATTATATCCCATTATAATTTACATTACATATAATAGAATCCTATAGAATGCAAGTAATAGGTCATGCCACATACATAATGAGTTTACAAACACAGTCATGGCCAATATATAGTGCAAGGTCACACTAAGGTTAACATTGTAATCAAGAATATAATCAATGAAGAATGTAAGTGTAATCTATAAATAATTAAGGGTTATCAAGGTCGGAGATGTTGTAAATGGCTGTAAATTGTAATCAACAAGGGGTAAATGAAGCTGATATTTAAGTATGAAAGTCAAATGAAGCATGGCAACCATAGCTTGATGATGGTCTACAAAATATACTAAAATATCAAAAATATAGTTGTGGGATAGACTTCCTGCCCAATTGCCTTTTAGGTGTATAGCTTTGCATAGTCTATGGCCTGTGGGCAGCTGCCAGCACCATGGCAGGCATGCTAGATGGTTCAGATACTGTTTCTTCTTGGTGGAAGACAGCTCCTAGAGGGGCAGATTAGTACCCCATCTTACTACCTTGTAATCTACTTATTATTGACTCTAGAAAGTGAAAGATAACAGCAAGCTTCAAGGGAAAAAAAGATAGCATTGCCACTCCTCTAGAACATTCTATTATAATCTAGTGTGAATGACACCATCAAAATGACAATTAATCTAAAAAGTAACCGATTGGATTATGTCAAGTAACATTTTTTACATACATATACATATGTGTGTTAGCATGTGTCTCTTAGATACTAGCATGCACAATGACACACATAATATACAAGGGTTCCATGCGAGTATTAAATTAATTAAATGTTACAAGGGCAGGAACGAAAGTAAATGTAAGCAAGCCCACCTACAGAGATATATGTGTTATATCATAGCCCCCTACAAACAAACATTTAGTACAGCACCTTTCAACTTGTAATTTAAGATAAATAAGCTCAAGTTCATGTTATGGCACTCAAATCCAATACCTGTAATGTCCCTAAACGGCAATTTTTAAACAATTCCCAATTAATTGGAAACCCTAGGGCAGAATTAATAAAAACTAATTTTTATTGCAAAACCCTTACAACAAAAATTACAAATGTTGAAAAATGATGAAAATAATTTCTAAACCCTAGGAAAAATCCAGATTTGTTGCAAATAATGGCAGCCGTAACATAAAACTGAAATCAGATTTTTATTTTTATTTTTTCAACACTGAAAATCAGAAAAATACCAGTTGGATCTATACATCAATTTTTTGACCAATGGCATCCCAAATAGATGGAATAGACCAAATGGTGGCCCTATAGACTGAAATAAGTGACAGCAGCCAACTATGGGTGATGTCAGCCCTGAAATGCTGCCCTTGATTGCAAAACCCTTACAGCAAAAATTACAAATGCTGGAAAATGATGGAAATAATTTATAAACTCAAAGAAAATCTAGATTTGTTGCAAATAATTATAGTCGTATCATAAACACTGAAATCAGGATTCTTTTTAATTTATTTTTCAACACTGAAAATCAGAAAAATACCATTTGGATGTATACATCAATTTTTTGACCAATGGCATCTCAAATAGATGGAATAAACCAAACAATAGCCCTACAGACTGAAAGAAGTGACAGCAGCCAACTATGGGTGACATCAGCCCTGAAATACTGCCCTTAATATGACATCAACGTTGAGATGATGACATCAACCCTTGAGATGATGCCCTAGCTGTTGTAGATGATGCCCGATGCGAAAACCCTGACAATGACGCCAAAAACGTGTCATATGATAAAACTCAACTAAAAACTGCAAAACCCTGACTGGATGCACAAATGCAACTCCTGGATGGAGTCACCACTGAATATTTGAGGGTTTTCATCCCCAAATCTGGTTGCAATGGAAGGTTTTCATCCTCAAAAACAAAAGTTGAAGCAACAGCTCAAACTCTCCATGTAAAAATAAATAATGGCAAAAAGATGATTTCCAAATCGCCCCCCACCGCCTTTTTATAAGTTCACTTGACACTTTTCCCAAAGAAAAGCCCAAAAAGTAACTTTCCATCTTTTAATTTGATGTTAACTTGCTTTATTTGGAAAGTCATCTTTATTTTTTTATTTATAATAATAAAGTAATATTAAGTTGTCACTTTTTAATAAAAAGTAAGTTACTTGACAACTTAAAAATATTAATTTTATTATTTTGAAAAAGGGGTCATGACAATACCATACTCATGGAGTGCTCAAATTCATAACACCATGCTCATGGATTGCTAAAATTCATTTCAAGAGGAATATGTTATGTCATTTAAGCCCAATTAAACCTTTCTCATGGAGTGCTCAAACTCATTTCAAGAGGATATTAAATCAGGGTACTTATAACTGATGCGATGCTCATGAAATGCTAATATGCACTTCAACTAGATTACTTAGAGAACTTAACCCTAACACGATGATTATGGAGACTAAAGTGTATTTCAGGAGGAATAAATCAGGGCACTTTAACTTGATATCCTGCTCATGGAATACTAAAATTTACTTCAAAGGGATAATAAATCAGGGCACTTAAGCCTGAAACCATACTCACAGAGTACTTAAAACCACTTTAAATGGATTAAATTGGATCTCTTAAAGCTGATAACATGGTCATGAAGTACTAATATTCATTTCAAGAGGATTAAATCAGGGCACCTAAAGGCTAAACCTCATATGATGTACACAGAATGGTAAAATACAATTACAAATGGAATAAGTTAGCGCTTGAACCAATATCATGGCCATAGAGTGCTAAAATTCATTTCAAAAAATAGAAGAAAAAATTAGGGCCCCTAAACCTGATATTCTGATTATGGAGTTGCTAAAATTCATTTCAAAGGGAATAGATTAAATTAACTCTAATACCGTGTCTATGAAGTCCACAAATTCTTTTCAAAAGGAATAAATTCGAGCACTCAATCATTATACCATGCTCAAGGAGTGCTAAATTCCACTTAAAAAGGAATGAATTAGGGCACTTAAACATAATATAATGCTCGAGGAATGATAAAATGCCCTCCAAACGGATTAAATTAGGGCATGTAAACCTGGTATAATGATCGTGGAGTACCAAATTTCATTTCGAAAGGAGAGAATAAACTGGGGCACCCAAACCAAATACCACGTACAAGGAGTTGCTAAAATTATTCAAGGGGAAAAGATTAAATTAACCCTCAAACCATGCTCATGCAGTCTTGAAATTCATTGCAAAAATAATAATTTTGGGCATTAAACCTGATACCATGCTTATGGAGTAGCATGATTCAGTTCAGAACAAGTAAGTTAGGGAACCTGATACCATACACATTAAGTGCTAAAATAACTTCAAAAGGATTAAATCAGGGCACTTAAAACGTGATTCAAAGTTAATGGAATGCTATAATCCACTTCAAAAGGAATAAGAATTCATTTCCTATATAATAAATTAGAACACTTAAATCCAGAACCATGCTCATGGAGCGCTAAATTCATTTCACGAGGGAATAAATCAGGGCACTACAACCTGATAAGAGACTTGCTGAGTGCTAAAGTTCGGTTTTAAAAAAAAAAAAAAAGCCCTTTGGACTGCCAAAATTCATCTTAAACAAAATAACTTAGGGCACTTAAACCTGATAATACAATGTTCAGCAGCGCCCAAATTCATTTCAGAGAAACAAATTGAGACACTAAATCTAATACCATGTTAATAGAGCACTAAAACAAATTTCAGAAGGATAGAAATAACCTATACCATGCTCATGGAGTGAATAAAATTATTGTTAAAATTAGGCCACTTCAGCATCACAATGCTATGCTCATGGAGTGCTAAATCTCATTGCAGAAGGAATAAATTATGGCATTTAAACCTAATAGCATAGTCACTTCCCTCAATGGCATAACAAATCAATCCCACGCGCCTCTCTTTATATATATGTTCAACTGCCAAAATTAATTTCAGGAGGAACAAATCAGAGCACATAAACCTAATACCAATTTTACAGATCACTAAAATTCAGATAAAAGGTGAGAAATAAATTAGGTCACTTCCACCTAATACCATTCTCATGGAGTAAACGAACTTAGGGAGAACTAAAATTAGGGCACTTCAACCTCACAATACTATGCTCATGGAGTGTTAAAACCCGTTGCAGATGGAATAAATTAGGGTATTCAAACATAGCAACATACTCATGAAGTGCCAAAATTAGTTTCAGAAGTAACATAATAGGGTGTTTAAACCTAATACCATGTTCATAAAATACTATAATTCGTTTCAAACTATGAGGGAAATAAATTCAGGAACTTGAACTTAATAGTCAATACCTTGCTTATGGAGTACCAAAATTCATTCAAAGAAAATATTAAAGCAGGGCACTTAAACTCATTTCAGAAGGAAGAAATCGGGGAATTTAAAACTTAATACCATGGCTGTGGAATGCCACATAATAAAATTCATTTTGAAAGGACAACACTAGAGCACTTAAAACCTAACAACATACTCGTGGAGTGCCAGCATGCAATTCAGAAGGAATAAATTACGGCACTTATATTTAACATCATGTTCATGGAGTACTAAAATTCAATTCAAGATAAGGAAATAAATTAGGGCACTTTTCTTAGAAAACCATATTCATAGAGCATAAATTAAGGCACTGAAATATAAAACCATGCTGATTAATTGCAGAAGAAATAAGTTAATTGGAATGCTCGTTAAGACCAGTTTGGAATGCCAAAACCTGATACCCTATTCTTCGAGTGCTAACATTAATTGCATAAGAAATAAATTAAGGCACTGAAATCTAAAACCATGCTCATGCAGTACTAAATTTATTTATTGAGGGTTAAATTGGGGGCACTGAAAGCTATCACCATTCTCGTGGAGTTGCTATAAGTTATTACAATAGTACTAAATTTTTCGAGATGCTCCAACATAAAACAAAAAAAATTGTCAATTCCAACTCAACTGCATACAGAACCACCTTTTCTGAGCTGCCCATAGATAATTTTTCACAGTAGGAAACACATACCTCTTCTACTGAAGCTAAGGATTGAGGAGGCTTCGGTTTGCCTCCACTGGGTGTCATTTCCATATCGGATTTTCGCGTCGGTCAATCAAACAGCCTGCCTTTCTTACTATTCCGCCCCCTGTAACGCGGGAAACAATGACGAATACTCTCACTATCTATGGCAGAATAAACGGCGGAAAAATTAAACCCTTATTGATGGTGATAGTACAGTGTGCAGTAAATATGAATATGAATATTTCGAAAATTTTATGTACCCTTAAGTTGCAAGTGTTTTTAATGGAAATTTGAAAACATACGGAATACAAAATGAATTAATTTTAATTTTATAAAAGTTTATGGAGTGTGAGTGGGACTTAATGTTCAAGAAATGTTCTTTTCGAATGAATGATTGGCTTTTAATAAAATTTATGAGCGCAAGGAGCTTATGAGAGTAAACGATAGTGATTAAATTGTTTTGAATACAAATAACCTCTTAAGATTAGGGGTTGGGTGTTGTTTAGCGATGTTTCTATTGAGTGTGAGTAGACTTAATGTTCAACGTTGGTGCATTACGAGAGCCTGGGAAATGCTCTTTTCGAATGAATAATTGGATTTTAATAAAATTTATGAGTGGAAGGAGCCTATGAGAGTAAACGATAGTGATTAAATTGTTTTGAATAGAAATAACCCCCTAAGATTGGGGGTTGGGGGTTGTTTAGCGATGTTTCTATTGAGTGTGAGTGGACTTAATGTTCAAGGTTGGTGCGTTACGGGAGCCTGGAAAATGCTCTTTTCGAATGAATGATTGGATTTTAATAAAATTTATGAGCGCAAGGAGCCTATGGAAGTAAACGATAGTGATTAAATTGTTTTGAATACAAATAACCCCCTAAGATTAAGGGTTGGGGGTTGTTTAGCGATGTTTCTATTATATTTAATATCTATTTTATTTTTGATGTTGGATCTTTAAAATATTATATTTATCTTTAAGAAATTTGAAGCTCCGAGAAGTTAGTAATTAAAAATAGAAAATTATTTATAAATAACATGTATATGAGAAGAGAAATTACATCAACATTTTAAACCATGCTTTATAATCCATTATCAACATAGGGATGTGCTAAGATAACAAATTTAAATCTTCTTATATAGAGAACTCTTAAAAAGCATGAGATGTTACAACAACTTAACCAAAAGTAAGCATTGATTACCTTCAATTTAATTTAATTGTTAATTATAAATATAATTAATAATGACATAATAAATGTCGCATTTATTATTATTAGCTTTACCAATTAAAATAGGAGCAAAAGTGCATAACAAAGCAATGAGGAGCAAGGGCGACACAGATGGAAAAAGGAAGGCGCAACTTGTGAGCAGAGCTAGGAATGAGAAGACTCATACAAAGATTAAGAAGGTTGTGAAAGACCAAACCACAGGGAACTAGATCTACACACTGGACAAAGAAGGAAGTGAACTTACGGACTTGATTCAAGAATTAAAAAATGACTTCAATAGTAAGGTTAGGATGAAAATGCTAACTAGAATCTCCAACCAAGATCTCCAACTTATCACAGAAGTCTATGGATCGAGAAACACATAAGTTGTGTGTCCAAAATAAAATAAAAAAGATGCGACATATTTTCTAAATCTAGGGCAAGATAAAGAGCCTTTGCCCTTGCACTTGTATCAAGAATACAAGAATTCATCAGAGCATTATATGAAGAGGAAATGTGAGAAGGAATCTCTCATATACAAAGAAAGTTTGGAGAAGTAAATCAACCCAACTATAGGAAAAAATAGGGTTTTGATTGGTTATCTAGGGCGACAAAAGATTAAGAGTGGAAATCTAAGCCTAGAAAAATCACATTATGTACGATGAAGAAAGGGGATCGGAGTGATTGTAGATGTGAAATCATTTACAAATCCAAAGTGGAATAAAGAATGTTCAACCCTGGAATTGAGTCAAGGAACCAAGAATTCAAGTGAGCAATCTAAGAAGAAGAAAGGGGAGAAGGAAACTCCCATATTTGGAAAATATTATGAGAAGTGCATCAACACAACTACGGGGGAAAATAGGGTTTTGTTCAATTATCCATGCCAACAAAAGGTTGGGAGTGGAAACCAAAGATTGAAAAAATCCCCTCGTATATGGAAAAAAAGGGATTGGAGTGACCTTGGATCAAGGAAAGGAGCTTCAGGTAGATCCAAACTAGTACAACCATTTAGTGGGGTTTGAAAAGAAACCACAAGGGTAACGATCATGAAGACTATAGTTGAAAAGGTAAGTGCAAGTTTGTTGGAAAAAGGTTTAATTGGGAGGATTTTTGGAATAAACCCTGTAATAAATGTAGACATCTAAAAGTGGCCACCAATGGCTTCATATCAGACTTTGGATCAATTCTTACCAACCTTTGCACATCTAGCCTAAGAATTTCCAAACATCTCATATTTGGCTTCATAAAATATAAATTAGCTTATAAAACAATTAAATGGGATCAAATGCACACATCAATTAATTCAAAAATCTTCAAAATGACTGAAAGCTTAAAAAGAATTAATTAACATGCAAAATCAAATCAAATTCCTAAATTGAATTATCCATGAGCAATTAAATGAATTATCAAAAAGGAAATTCAAAAATCAAATAATATCAAAGGAATTCATAATTACTTTTTGTGAGTTGTCCAAAATCCAAAATATACCACCCATGCCTATTCCATGTTAATCATGAGGTTTGGACACATTTTAACTCTACTGGGGTTAATTAACTCAAAAAAGTAAGGTTTGAACATATTCCAAGCCCTAACTACACTTAACTCATCTTGGGTTGAGGTTAGTTGTTAAACCTATAAATTCAAGCCTAGACTTCTTCATTTGGAGAGCTTGGATAGAGTAATGTTATAATGCAGGCTTTATGACAAGAGTGAAAGCTATAGAGTTATATTGCCAAAATTCCAAGGCAAGCCACTTTGAGCCACATCAAGCTACAAAGCCAACCATGGTGCCAAGTGGAGAAGGAGCCACATAACCCCATTTTCCAAAGATCTCTTGAGCACAAGCCGAGGAAGCCAGATGAAAAAATATCTTGGAGCATTCAAGGAAGGTAAGAAAGGTATGTTTTCTTGTATTTTAGTTGTGTTTTGTCAATTGGTTTTCTTCACCATGCTCCCCCCTTTGATCCAGGCAAGATATTGTCATGCTTGTTAGTGTGTTTGTTTTCATTTTGATTGGATTTCATTGTGAAGCTAACATATGATCTAACCACCCTTCTTGGACTCTTTGATCACAAATGGCATGCTCGGTGGGACCATGAGTACCCCACGTAGCAAGGAGATCAATATGCAAGTCAAAAACCATAAAAAGAATGCTTAAATATCGTTAAAATTGCAAATTTAGTTTTGTTTTTATCATATTTGGGATTATTTTTTAACTCGGATCTACATAGAGACCAGTATCGATCAGGTATAACCGCCATTGGTTTATCCTAAATAGACCACAGTTTTGCTCAATCAACCCAATTATGTGTAAATGATCAACAATAAGATTGTAGGGGGAAAACATTCATAAAGTTTGAATTTTGATCTTTATATCATCCAGATTTGTGATTTTTATGTTTCAAAAGCATTTAAATCCATTAACTAAACTTTACCTTGCAGATTTTCTTGATCTTTGTGCTAACCATTACCTAACCTAACATTTTCCTTATTTTAAAATTTTCCCTTCAAGTTCATAGATGATCAACGACGGTCTTAATCGATTGACATCAATTCTTACGACTGGTATCGATACTCTCACAGACTGCCCAGTGATGGTTGTCTTGAGCTAGCATCGGTCATCTTGGATCGATCATGGTTATTATGTGACCAAAAATAAAACTCGAGAGCTAAATTTCAAACATCATTTGCCCATCCAAGAAAGCATTTCAAAGCAAAACATTATTATTTAACAATTACATGTCATGAACATGATTTGGAACACCAATTTGCTTTTTTAGACTAAAGTGCATTTTGTTTTAAGCATTTAAAAAGAATTTAGTTAAATCTTGCACATTTCAATTTGGTTACTAAAATGAACATGTTAATCTTGTACATTTGGATGTTGGTATATAAAAGGAATTAGAATGGCTAAATCTTATAAACACTTCATTTTTGGTGCCTTAAAATGAATTCTAAGTCTTGAACACTTGTCTTTGGTGCTTGAAAAAATGAACTTAGGCTAAATCTTGAACATTTATGTTTTGAGCTTAAAATGAACTAGATGGTTTTGCTTAAGTGGTTTCATGCAATTTCTTTCAAGTTTTCGCACTCAAGCCAAGGGGCCATGTAAAGAACATCATCACGTTTCAATTTAGTGTCTAAAATCAAACTTTATTCAGAATTATTTGTATAATATTTGTTGATAAGGTAAGGTAAGGTTTGAACCCATTCCAAGCCTCAACTACACCTTAACTCACTTTGGGTTGAGTTTAGTTGCTAAACCTATAAATACAAGCCTAGACCTCTTCATTTGAAAAGCTTGGATAGAGTAATGTTATAATGCAGGTTTTATGACAAGAGTGAAAGCTATAGAGTTATAATGCCAAAATTCCAAGGCAAGCCACTTTGAGCCACATCAAGCTACAAAGCCAACCATGGTGCCAAGTGGAGAAGGAGCCACATAACTACATTAGATAAATATCTCTTGAGCACAAGTCGAGCAAGCCAAATGAAGAAATATCTTGGAGCATTCAATGAAGGTAAGAAAGGTATGTTTTCTTGCATTTTAGTTGTGCTTTATCAATTAGTTTTCTTCACCATGCTCCCCCCCCCCCTTTGATATAGGCAATATAGTGTTATGATTGTTAGTGTGTTTACTTTCATTTTGACTAGGTTTCATTGTGAAGCAAACATATGATCTAACCACCATTAGTGGATTCCTTGATCACAATAAACACCCTAGAAGAGTGGATGGTAAATCACTAGGAGGGAGTAAATATGAGTCGAGTACATTGTCTTCCAATGGGATTATGCATAACCAAATTTAGGAGTGGAAAAGGAAGGGAAATTAAAACTCTCAAAGGTGAACCATAATCCTTAAAGGAATTAGAGATTTATGTTTGGTCACGGGAGTAAAAAATTGAAGTAAACAAACTGATCAATATCACCAAGGTGATATGGGTAAGGATGTATGTTTTACCTTTAGAATATTGGAACTTTGAAACTTTGCAAGTACTAGGTAATGTACTAGGAAGATTTTATGTATTGGATCATAAAATTTGAAAGAAAAACTTTACAGCATGTGCCAAATTTAAGGTTGTTATTAACATTTCCAAACCTCTTAGTAAGCTAGTTATTTTGCCACTCTTTGGGGGGAAACTATGTACATAAATTAGATTATGAAGGTAGTATGTCTAGATGCTACTCATGTAACATGATTGGTCACTTAGTTAAAAACTACCATTTACCTTGGAGACCCTTTAATGAACAAAAAAGAGGAAGACTAATAAAAGTAAAGCAAGTATGGAAAATAAAAGAAAAAACAGGTAAAGGGAATAAATCAACAAATAAAAATGTTTTTTCCCAAACAAGTGGATATGTTAATCCTTCTCATACCCATACAAAGCCTCGCCTTGATTTCAGGAAGATCAATTTTAAATAAGTGGAACATAAGTCATTGAGGGATGAGGAATGGTGTCTTCAAGATGAGCTAATGGAAGAAGATAAGCAATGAAAGTTTAATGGCTATGAAAAAGAGGAAGATATGAATACTAGAGTGAAGAAGAGAGGTTTTGGAAGAGGAGAAGCTAGGCTACAAAGGAAGGGAGTTTGTGATTTACATGATATTATGGAAGAGGATGAATAGTGGAAGAAAGATGAAAATGGAAAGGGGGAAATTAAAGAATTCAAATTGCATAATGGGGGCTTTGATGCTTTAGAAAATATTATAGGATGCTTGGAGAAATAAGTAGTGACAGAAAGGGATCAACAAGATAACAAGTTTAAGGAAGTGACAGTTAAAGAGGATTATGAAATTGTGATGGTAAAGGTAGAAATGGGGAAGTGTTAGATACCCCAAACTAAAATTTTAACCCTAAACCCACTAACAATAAAGAAGAAAATGAGGGGAAGAGGAACATAGTTGAAAAGAGCCCTAGAAGAAGCTTAGGAATCCATTGGAGTAGGAACCCAAAGAATAATTTTTTATATGTTTTCACAATAGAGGTGGAGGTCCCTCTATAGTCTCAACAAAGGTATCTCTTTGAATGTCAAGTGCATGAATGCCCCTTACAGAAGGGCCCTAGTAAAGCACATGTTAGTATTAAAAATACTAGACATTGTACTTTAATTAGAGATAAAGTTAACATAGACAAAGCTAAAATAAATATTGGACAAATGTTGGAAGACTTGGATGGGTTTGTCAAGTGGGCCAATCAGGGAATCAAGATGAATGTGTATTTTGTTGAATCCACTACATTCAAAGGGAAATTTGTGAGTAAGGTTCTCAACTAGGTGGCTAGTGATTTTAAGAACTTCAAGGAAAACATCTATGGAACGATCTTAAATACATATGGTCCCAATAGTCTAGTTAAGAAGAAGAAAACATGGGATTAAATAACTCTAATTTTGAGAATCAAGCTCGGATAGGAGAATTATGATCAGAGGATATTTTCATGCCATTTTGTCCTCAAAATAAAAAAGAAACAGAAGCACAAAGGAAACACAATCAGAGAAAGATTTCCAATAATTTGTGATATATAATTATTTAATAGGTCTGTAGCCAAAGAGAGGATGCTTCACTTTGAAAAATAGGAAGATATTATTTTCTGATATCACTAAGAGATTGGGTAGATTCCTTGTATCTCCAAGTTGGATGAAAAAATTAGGTTACAAAACCCTCAATTCTCTATATCTATGGTTCAGATTATAACCCCACATGGGTTGAGGTTATTGATGATTCCCTTGAAAAGTGTTTATTCAAATTTGTATTATTTTGGCTTAAATATCTTACCCTTCTAAGCTTGAGGAAGCAACGGTGGTGAAATTGTCCGGCTCTGCAAGGTGTGAAGATAAATAAATTATCCCAAAAACTAAAACATCTAAATTTATGTTTGAAATATTATAACACTAGTGTCTTTGGGAGTGTTCTCAATGAAAAAAAAACCTTGCAAGAAGAATTGGAAAAAGTTGACTCTCAAAATTAGTTGTCCCAAAATTAATTATCCCTAATTACAGATGAAAAGGTGCAAAATGAATTTTGAGCTCTTAAATAATTTTGATGGGGTACTCCTCAAGAACGATATATTTTTGAAGTAGGATATAAGGGAGTCATGGATGAATAAAGCGGATAAGAATACAAAAAAATCCACCTATCCATGGTAGCAGGAAGGCAGATTAATATAGTCAATAGGATCACCTTTAAGGTTGCGAACAATTTATCTAAGCCAATAGAGATAAATAAAGAAGTCATTAGTTTCTTCCAAGAACTGATTTCAATGGAGAATGGGGGGCATGAAGAATAGACAGACAAATTACTTGAATCCATTCTACAAGTAATTTATAAAACTATAATGATGCCCTCATGATGTCACTCTCAAAAGAGGAAGTGAGAGGAGCCTTAAATAAAATAGAGGAAGATAAGGCCGCATGTGTAAACAAGTTTGTTACAAGATTTTCCTAGAATTTTTGGAATATTTTTGGGATTGGGCTAACGAGGTAGTAAACTAATCTAGAAACCAAATAAATATTTGAAGGACGTTTGTGTTTTTTCTATATCATCCAAGGCCCTAGGCAACCATGAGCATGCATAATAGATATGAGGACACTCACACTTATAGTGATGGCATATTACTTCAACTTGAAGACTTAAGTTCTCACTCGAGATATAGCAAGACAACATCAATATTCTTAGTTATGAGAACAAAGCATAAAGATGCACACATGTACGTTAATCTATACTATAAAGCAAAGGCAATAAATATCATCCATGTAAATAAAGAATGAGACCATAAGACTCGTTCCAATTACATAGTCCATATTTGTATTCACATCAAAATACATTCATTATAAATCATGTATCATAAAATTTATAATTACCACCATAAAATGTTGGTCTTTACATATGAACCTCAACAATTACACGCTCGTGTCCTTCAATCCTTAATCCTGATCTCTAATTTGCCTTCAACCAAAAAATGTGTAAATTCTCAAGATGTCTCAAATGAGAGGCCAATCTCCTTATTTACAACTTTCCATAGACCCCCTATACCCATGTTAATTATTCCCAACTCATCACTTTTTCCAATTGCATGTGCATATTGGAATATTCCCTTCTAGATATGTCCAATTGTCCATGCAGTGGCATATTTATTTGCACTCTTAGAATATTATTTTCCAACATAAATTGATTTTGTGCAATCTACATCTTCCCTATCTATATGAATGCCATGTTTTAACTTCTCCTTCATCATGTTTCCATCCTCAAGTGTGATTCCTCATCAGATGTGCATTTTTTGTATCTTGTGCATTATTCGTTGTAGTGCATGCGCAATTTTTTAAGTTTCCAATTGTCTCTAGTGCATCTTATTCATGCATCAAGCCTTGGATAAACTTTTTATAATTTCATTAATTGAAATTCTATGGTCAACATTCCCCCACACTACACTCATTATTTGTCATCAAATAACATAATACTTAATTTTGTTATGGTCAACTTACTTGTATGTGTAACCAAAACTTTAGCCACTTTCCCATATAGTTCCTTCTCCATTTGATGCCATTGATCTATAGTTGAATGAATCTCTAACATTGATTCTTGTGTTCCATCGAATAATGCCTTCAATACTTACTCATTGTTTGGATTACTCTTATATATCAAAATGATGACATTCATTGATTTTCTCTTATGTGACTATGATGTGCACATCGTAACCTCTTCTCCTAATACCTTTTCTTGAAGATTTGTAAATAACTCATCAAATTCCTTAAAATTTTTACTTGTCTTTGTCTTTAACTTTTGGTCTTATTTAAATTTCACTACCCTTTCTATTTGATCTTTCTTCTCATACATGTGGTTCATCATGTCTCTATGTGTGGTGACATTTTATCCCAATCTTGCCTCCATGTACTTCTGCACATACATAATCCTTAAAAAAAAAATTAGCCTCTCTTACCTTTAAGTGAAGAGCATTTACGTTGTTTTTCATTCACTCCATGTGATCCTATAATTATGATTTTAACTCATTGACCCTTTTATCCTAGAGTCTTTCTTCCTTAGAGTTTTGAAATTATGTTGGAGTTGTGCGCAACAAATATTCAATTTCCATGCCTAACTTCTCTAAGAGGGATTCCATGCCTAACTTCTCTAAGAGGGATTTAAAAATAACATCAACATCCCCATAAAATTGTGGGCACTCTACTTCAACCTATTCCACCAACCTCTGAACTCCATCCTCATTTTTTTAATAGATTATTGATCCTTTTTCATGTCTTCCTTAAAGTCCTCAAGACTTATGTCCACCAACAATACCCTGTTAGTTATTTCCATGGCTAACTTCAACACTAATAACTTGAATACCTTTATTGTCATTCTTTTGGGATCTAACACCTTTACTTTGTCATCTTCTTCGTCATTGAGTTCCTCCTCTTGTCCTTTGGCCTTCACAAACATCTTCAAAGGGAATTTGAATTATGGCTCTTGAATGTGAGTATAAAAAACAACCTTAAGTTTTTAAATGCCCTCTTGGTTACATTATTG
Source organism: Torreya grandis (assembly GCA_037957365.1). Lineage (NCBI taxonomy): Eukaryota > Viridiplantae > Streptophyta > Pinopsida > Cupressales > Taxaceae > Torreya > Torreya grandis. The sequence continues at coordinate 2,583,302 of JARHVA010001706.1, read as the reverse complement.
TGTTGAATCATCCTTTTAGACAAGCTTGAAGATGTTATCTCAATCACAAGACTTCCTTCCTTTACAAAATGAATCTTTCTTCTCTCCTGCACATCATTTATTTGGTATTTATTGTCTTTGCAATATTTTATTAATTTTGTGTCTCTCCTTATGCATCACCTTCTACATCCTCCTTTGGCTCTTCATGTTTTTCTTCATGTTTAACCTCCCTCCTTAGCTTAGTGTTTACTCCCTCCTTGGCTCATTACTCCCTCTCCTATTGTCTATGTGCCCACTTCCTTGCGATCCTTTGTTTTAACCTATTATTGTGCATTTATCTTTGTAGTCTTGTGCACAACATTCTTGTGTCCCTATGGACCTTGAACTCCTACTTATGAGCTTAGGAATGAAACTCCTTAGTCAAATAGACTAGTTGCACAATTATTTCGAGTGATCACATTAGTATCAATTGGTGTGGATTGTCTGAGTTCTCTAACACTTCTTTGACTAGATCACACATCAATAGTGGATCCCCCCAAAGGTGCCTAACTTGAAACTCATGTTCAGGTCTCCCTTTGAACAGGGATTCCTCCTCAAGCAAATTTTATTTGAATAGGACTTGGGGTTGCCACTAACATTTTTGGTCTGAATAGAATCCTACACACATATACTAAAGGTGACTCTCCCTTAGTATCCATACTTTTTATTTTTCCTTTACTAATGCAGCTTGTTTATTTTGCTATTTTATTCTTCTTGTTTTTTCTCTCTTGCTCACAAAATATTCATAAATGATCACTAGCCTATAAAATGGTATACTTTATGTTGTTTTCCTCAATGTTGTACCCTTCTTCTTTAGTGATCTGAATGCATGTGATGTTAATCTAAAACTTCCCAAATTTTAAAAACTAAGGTGGCTTGATCTATAGACTTTCACTCTCTGAATCTTCATCCTTGGAAACTTCCAACTTCCCCAGAGGCTAATACCTCCCCCTTAATCAATCCCTTATCCCAATAATCACTGCAATATCCACTATTGGTTTCTACATATCGCTCACTCTATTTAACATGTGCTCCAAATATTACATGATAATTACATATGGCAACTTGAGCCAATTTGACCATTTTCTAGCTTTAGTCTTAAATGCAATGAAACCTTTTTTACTATATTGACATCTTCAGTGGTACACTCTACTCCTTTTTGAATACTTCATCCGTGATTTCATCTTCTTTTTATAAGTATGTGTTATTTAATGATCACATGTGTACATAGCATACTTCATTGTACTCAAATCACTTTCAATAATCAACATAAACCCTTATTTTCCTTCAAGAATTTGAATATCCTCAATCATCAATAAGATCAAAATACTTCCTCGAGTAAACTATTCTCTTCTTTGGTGTGCATCTCCACATGCCATCACCACTTCTTTTGCAATGTACTTGGTGTAACTAAACATTTTCCTCTTCTTTACCACTAGCCATGCCAATTATAAGACCTCCTTGGTTACCATAGCCCATTGTCCCAGAGTGATAACTTTTAAGCTAATAATATATGCAAAAATTATCATAGATGTAGTCAACAACTTGTTTACCTTAATATTAATGATGCCTCTTGATATCCCCCAAATATTTCCTACTTTATTTATTTATGAAACCTTATTCAATACCTAATGCACATCATCCCCTCATTTATTACTTATTCACATGGCCAATATCTCCAGTCTTCATCCCACAAAACATGTTCTAATGGGTGTACATCAACAAGTAATTCACCAACTCCTCTAGCTTCTTGAAGTATAATAGATCATTTAATTCCAACAATCCTGTAGGTGTTAAGTAATGCATTTCTATGCCTTCTCCAGTATTCAACTTTGTACTGATAAATGTTTGGTATTCCTTTTTCTGGTGGTTAAAATCTTTAACCACATACGGTCCTACACAAATTGTCAAATTTATCCCTTTATATATGCCATGAGTGGTACCATGAATGGAGGTTTGTTCTTTTTATTATTGTCCTTCATTGGTGGTGGCCTTTTGTGTCTTTGCAATCTTATTTGTCCCACTTGTCTTCACCTCATGTGCTATGTTCCACAATTGGATCTCCACATTTTACATCCATTGCTTCAATTTCTCTCTTCCCCACCATCGTAGGTCCTCAGATCTTTCCTCTCAGATCCCTATAAAATGGTTGTGTTTGCTTAGTTTTTTCAAAACCCTTGTTCAAACCATAATTCCCCCCTAACCAGTCTCACTTTCCCCTTCTCATCTCTTCTTGTCCAAATAACCTACAACCCATGATGTTTCCTTTGATAGCATCATGTACATGCTCACTAAAATTATTATTTTCCTTGATGCCTTTCCCCTCTTATAATATACATCTTCTCCTTCACTTAACTCTTATTTTTCCCAATTTGGCTCTTCAATATTTCAGTTTTTCATTAATCATTTCAAATGCACCATGATTTTTGCATACCTCTACGTGTATTAAATACCTCACCTACCCATTCATTTACTTGAGTGTTTTCCCACACTACTTAGAGACATATCCATTTATCTCTTCCTTCCTTCCTTACACGTCCCTAGGTTATGCACACCATATTATCCTTCTTGCATAATTTACCTCACACAATGAGTTTATAAACCCAACATATTCCTTTGCAGCATCTATTGTGTTGTCCCACTTTACAAAACGAAAATGTTTCCCCAAAAATAACCTTTATGCACCACGTTACAGATTCACAAGCCTCTTTAAGTTATTTTATTTGCACACTTATCTGATCAATTCATGTCAGCCAATCTTTCACTTATTTTTCCTTTGCCATACTTATTTTATGCAAAGTCCTATTGCATGTCTTCATATTTACATAACAACATATCATGCCATCTTTTATAATTCCATTAATATGGTTATCAAGTTTTTCAACTCTATTTATCCATTCACTTTACATTATTTGTATACCAACCCTCTATATAAATGGGATTTTATCTCCTTTATTACACATTTGCTAAAACAACCCCTCCCAAAGATACTTAGACATTTGGCATAAGAATCCATAAATATTTCCACTTGACTCACCCAATTGGATTTATAGGATTTCCTAAACTTATTAAGATAAAGAAAAGAACATGTTAATAAAAACAAACTAGAAAGCAAGAAATACTGGTGCATTACAAATTTATCTTGGCAATAATGTTTTATTTATGGTCTCTTCCAATACATCATTTGAAAAATAGTTTAAGTCTATTTTCAATAATATTCATTTGGAATAGCTCTTCAAGATGTCATACTTATTTCTTCTTTTCTTGTGTGCTAATTAGATTGATCTACCAATTGGTCATTTGTCAACTCATGTCATCTCCTTGCCTTGATCTACGTACCTTCTTCTTAGACCCATTATCCTTATCCATAATTCTACAATGTGTATTCTTTGATGGTACCCTTTGTGTCTACATGTCACCCTTTGTGCATATATTCTCCTTAGGTTTGTATTTTACCTTCCTTGGTACCTTGAAGTTTAGTTTTAGTATACTTGATGTCCCCTTGGTTTCCATGCATCATGTTACATTCCTTATTTTTTATGCACATCAACCTTGATCTCAACCACCTTTTGCACTTATGGTTGTTTGACTTCTTCTTTCTTTACTCGAGGTTTCTAACTAGATATTTTATTATGCATCAAACCCACCTTTGAATCATTTTTTACACCTCATTTTTCTCATCCTTCACTTTATAGATTTGTATTAGTCTGCTTGTTATTAAAGATGGACCACAATCATTAATCTTTTCACATTTTCATTCACTTGCTTTGGATGTGTCTTGAACCCCATGGGCGCATACTTGGTTGGAAGTGTTAGACACTTATTCCTCACTTGTCTAGCACAATTCTCCTTATTTCATAGATTAGCCATACTCTTTATCTGCAAAGTAACATTGAAGAGACTTTTTTCTTCGTCATTTAAATATAGTCCTTCCACTATTCCACATTGTGTTCATAATCAAAGGGAATAAAAAATATTTTAGCCCCATTCTCAAAGCTCATGTAACATCATTTGAAGTGCATGTTAGCTTCATTGTCATAGCACCATGGCCTTATCAACAGTTCTAGATAAATATCTTCTTTATCCATTTCTATATCTTCAAAATCTATTAGAAAAGACACTCCCATCATCTCCAAGTTGGGACTGCATAAGATCCCAATAAGTCTCGACTTCATTTTTTTTAATGTGAAAAACATATTTCTCGAAGAATTTAACTTTGACTTTCCCATCCGTTTTTATATCGATCAGTATATTGTTAATCTTTCAATAATAGATGTTGGCATCAATTAATAGTTCTTAATCACATGGTGTATTATTTGTTAAACACATTCCCCGTGGTATTTCCTGAATTAACTCTTGGTCATCCCCTATACTTTATTGAAGTCATGTTTTCAACAAAGACAATACCCCTTCTATTTTCAATAATGAAAGGAGTTATGTTATCTTTCAAACTCCTTCCAAATAATAAAATTCTTTAAGCATTCCTCATCATCTCTTGAGCTTCCAACAATATGTCTTTATATGCATGTTCATTGGGATATATGTTCTTCCCCACATCCTATTTATGATGCATGATTTTCCCTCTAGAGCAGTGGGTTGGCCATCTTTGTACCTATGGATTCTATCTTCTTCTCATAGTAATATTTACATTGGTACCTCTATCATCATGTGCATTTGTTTACTTTTGTACCCAAATTCTTTACTAATATGAATCATGATGATAACCTTTTACATCTGATCCTTCCATAAGATCTTATGACACAATTTGGCATAATCCTTCATATTTTGATGTGATATTCAATGTCCATAAGTTGGATAATTGGTACAATCCCATTAATAGTGGTCCTCACCATACTTAAAATAAATTATGGGACCACATCACTTGCCTTTCCCTTGTCCCTCAAGCCCAAAATATCTCCCACCTCTATTATAACCTCCACCTTGTGTCTGGTTGCCTTTCCCACCTTGGTTTTGGTAGTACCCTCCATAGTGGTTTTGATTGAACCTACCACCTCAAGGTTTTTTATGACTTATTTGGCATTACTAACCACCTTGATATTATGGTTGTGGTGCAATGGCAGTTTGCCACAACCCCATTTCTCTCGCTTCTTTAATTTCATCAATAACTTTACATGTTTTTATGTCATGTGCATTGGAGTCATAGATCTTACAGTAACATGTGATGTTAATCTGCTTCATGCTCTATAACAATCAATAATTATGTGTTTTGTGATCCCCTTTATAGACTTCACATTATAGTGTCACTACAATAATCATCTTTTAAGTACAATTTTTTCTTGGCTTTTCCATCCACCTCACATGTGGTACACCAAAAAAATTTCAACACTTTGTAAACATAATGTGTTGCCAAATTTTATAGCTGTGTTTCCATCTTTGATATCTTGGCCTCAAAAAATGTGATTATCTTGGTATCGAAGTTCCCATCCACTTATATTCATAGTACAACATCTAACACTTCATGTGAATCAACATAATTATTAATTTTGAGTTGCCTTCTAAATGTTGTAAATAATCCACTAAAAACCATTGTGAATGCCATAATGGGTGGATATCATAAGACATCTTTGGTAGTAATTCCTTAAACCACACATCATACATGTGCACGCTTTCACTTGTATTATAATTAATATCCTTTAGTTCAAATATGTCATATTTATCAAACTATACAACATGAAATTCCCTCAAAAAATCTTTGTTTAACTCATCAAACTCAACCATCATCTGATTAAGCTCATTTTTTCAATGCTAGGTGTGTGCATGATCCATCAGTGTTGTCACAAACTAGCTTATAAACTTTTCTTTCTAGCACATTTACTCCTTTTGCATGCTATGTGATCCCACATTTGTGAATGTGGTTTATGACATCTTTAATTCCTTCCTATTTTGGTAACTTCATCGACATCTCATAGATGATTTTATGATTAGTTGTTACATATTATTTTTATTGTTAAATACCAATTTTTTATGCAATACCACCTCCTAATCCACTAGTTTCCCCTCCTCAGGTAGTTGTAGTAGATCCATTGATCCCTTGTGCAACACCTCCCTAACTTGAAAATATGGGGTTTACCACTAAACTACTCACTCCAGTTAGTAAACCTTGTGTATTGGCCCCTCTTGTTGGTAATGCAACATTCATTCTTCCACTAGTAGTGTAAATTCCTTCCCTATTAGTTAACAACTTGTCTCTGCTAGGATTTTAGACACAATCTATTCCAACCCTATATTTTCATTTCCTTCAAGATTGAACCTTTTTACTTTGAATACTCCTTAATCAATTTCTTCCTCTAAATCTAAATACATGCAATTTTTAGCATTTAGTGAGTCAGAATCAAAGTTTCCTTCACCATTTATGTTTATCACAACCTCATCTACATCATATTGTGAGATATATCCATATTATTCCCATATATCTTCCTCAAATGGGGAGTCCTCCATGCACACATTTCCATACTCATAAGAGCATTTATCACCTTTATGTGAGCTAATCACATGACCTCCCCACTTCCTTTGGGTTGTAATGACATCTTGATTGGGCCCTCCTTACTTTCATTATATATATCCATCTTTCCTCCCCTTTCATTATGAGACTTTATCACACTAGAATTTATATTCTCTATAAACTTTAGAAAGCTTTAACTCTAATCCTCTTCACACTCTACCTAGCCTCTAGCATGAGTAGATTTAGCCATTCATCTTTGTGTTTTAATTTCCCATTATTAAACATGAGCATTTTGATCTATATGGGGATTTTCATAATAAATGGGCTTATAGGATCTCATTAAAACTGAAATTTTACCTCTTTTGAGCATGAGTATGTTGAAATTGAGAATTTTAGTGAGTATCTATTGAATGATCCTTTCCACCATGCATCGACAACTCCTATCCATTCTTCATCTAATTTATTTAACTAATTCACTCGATCTTCAGTTCAAAAATGTTTTATTTAGAAGTTTTGACTTCTCCCCACCATAAACGTTATTAACCATGTGTGGATGTGTTTTGACAACTTATAAATTATAATATCACAAGGGCTACTATAATTATGTTCTTGTAGCCACTTATTTGTCTTCAAACCCTAGTTCTAATAACATACTTTCTAAATTATAAAGTTTTTTTTTAATTTTCCTCAAAGTAGGCCTTTATACGCACTGGACAAATGTGTCTTGCCATCCATAATGACGATATCCATAATTCATTCAAACACAATCCTAATCATGAAACCAAAATGTTACGATTTTTTTAGATTATCCAGTCCTTCGAAAGACTCGATCATGCATAATAGATAAGATGACACTCATACTTACTCCATTAGCATGTGAAGATGTAAGTGCTCACCCGAGGTGCAAACAAAAGAAATTTGAGATTCCCCATTATGAGAAAAAAAACATAAATATCCCCAAATGTGTATCAATTTATACTGTAAAGTAAAGATAATAAACATCATCCATGTAAACAAATGGCAATATCACAAGATTCATCCCAATTAATAATTCCTATTTTTATTCACATCAATATACACTCATTACAAAGCATGCATCATATAGTTTACACTGACCTCCATGAAAGGTTGATATTTATGTATGAACCTCAATAGTTACACTCTCTTATCCTTCACACCTTAAGCTTGATTTCCAATTTTTCTTCAATGTGAAAATATGTAACTTATAAAAATGACTCAAACATGAGGCCAATGTCTTTATATATAGCTTTCCCTATACACTTACCAGTTTTTTTCCAATTCATCACTTTCGCTAACTGACATTCCAACTATTTGCATATATTAGAATATTCCCTACTATATCCATCCACCTGTCCATGCAATGGAATATTCCTTTGCCCTCCGTGTTCAACATGGATTGATCCTACACAATACACATTTTCCTTATTTTTATGAATGTCATGTGTTAACTTATCCTCCATCGTGTTTTCATCCTCAAGTGTGTTTCCTCATCAAATGTATGTTTGTTATACCATGCACATTAGGAATCATGGTGTATGTGTAGAATCTTTTATGCATGTATGATCTTTTAATGTGTAGTTTTACAAGTGTTTAAGAGTATTTGACACATCTCACTCTTGTATCAATCCTTGGATAAGATTTGTATAATTGGATAAAATGCAATACCAGGATTAACTAGGACCTTGACTATACATTTATAATTCTCATTTTGAAGAAAAAAATCCACGCACTTTTGTCAAATTATAAAGAATCTATTTGTGTAATATTATCTACAAAATCATATTAAAAACTATAAAAAAAAGAGTCAAAATTATACTCCCTACGATAATTTCTCTTGAATAAGGGTTTTTGTAAATATTTACTAGATTCTATATGGAATTAACATTACCCGTGAGATTCTCAATCAATTCAAAGTAAGAAAAGAAAATGCTATATTTTTAAATTTGAATTCTTTAAAAGCTTATGATTGATTCAATTGGACTTCCCTTAGGAAGAGATTAAAGGCATTTGGTTTCTCTAAGGAGTCAAAAACTTGGGTGATGAGGTATGTTATTGAATCCTTCTTCTCAATCATAGTTAAAGACAACCTGATAAGGTTCTTCCATAAATCTCAAGATATTATGAAAAGTGAACACCTATATCAAATTATTTTCATAATCATGGATGAATATTTAGGAAGGGCCTTAAAAGAAGCTAGGCGAAAGAGAGAATTAAAGTTTGGAAAACCTCTCCATTAGATTCCTTGAATACCCATATTGAATTCGTGGGTGACACAATCTTCCTTGGCTATGTGGAAATTAGGGATGCAAAATACTTTAAAGAAGACCTAATGAATTACGAGGTTGTGTTATGTTAAAAGGCAAGTCTTGAGAAATCAAAAACATATTTTCTTAATGTTCATAAAAAAAGGCATGCAATACTAGATTCTTACTTTGATCACTGTATGTGACACCTCATTAAATATTTGGGAGTCCCACTTTTCATAGAGGTTGGTAAATTGAAAATATGGGTAGAAATGGTGGACAACTTGAAATAAAAGATTATTACATGGAATAAAAAATGGATAATTTAGCTATCAAGCTCACTTTAATAAAGCTTGTCCTTCAAGGAATCGTAAATATATCTTGTCTATGTTCTAAGAACCAAAAGAAGTCCTTTATCAGATAAAGAAATTTGTAAGGACTTTCCTTTGAAAAGTTAGGATGGAATGGAAAAAAATCACCTCACCTAATGAAGTAAAGGATCCAGTCAAAAAAGGTGGGTCCTAGTGGAATTAGAAATCTATAGTTGCATAATGAAATCCTTGGAGAAAAATTGGCATCGTGGATCCATAAAAAATGTGACCAGCCTTGGAACTTGATGCTAAGAGGCAAATATCTATACTCAATGACTCCAAAAATGATTTTTACATCTTTAACACTACCTAGAGGATCCCACATTTTAAAATTCATTACATCCTCAAGGAAATCCATTTGTAGTTATTTGACTTGGGATATCAAAAATGGTAATAAAGTGAAAATTTTGGTTGATTCAGGTCAAGGGTTCCAGGCCATAAGTGATAATCCATCCCTCAAGGCTGTAGAATAATATGTTATAAGAGCTTAGGGTTCTAAAGTCTTAAATTATTTGATTGAAATGGATATCTATGGTAGAATACAAAGTAAATGGAAATTTTTTTAGTTTTTCTCTATCTTGAAGGATCACAAATTTATACTTTCAAAAATTCCTAAGTAAAGAAGAATCTTGGTTAAGAAAATTGAAGATTGGTTGAGATGGATAGGGGATAAATATATGGTGTATAAAATAAGGTTGACTTACAATCTTGTTACTAAGAAAATTATATGGGAATAAAACTAGATAATCAAGTTAATTTGGAATGATCGTAGCACCCCCAAAGCCAATGTCTTTTCTTGGCTTTCCTATTCACAAACAAATCTATCTTGGGACATATTGCAAGGAATGGATACATGTGGTCCATCAATATGCCCATAATAAAAAAGGAGGGATAATTAGTTTATCATTTATTTCTTCACTACTGATATTCCCAAAGTATATGGAATCAACTTTTATCCAAACTCAACCATGTTTGGTTATGTTCGAGGATAGTCAAGTATACTTTGTATACTTGGCCCACCAGAAAAAAGTGTATAATCTCTAATTCTAGTATGAAAGCCAAGAAATGACATCAAATGAAAGCAAATCTAAACTATAAACTTTTAATTCAATGACGGAGAAGCAAGTGAATAAAAGTAAACTAAACACACACTTATAAACCTAAAGTACACTAAGCCTCCTCCATTGTGATTGAACATGATTTAATCTCAAATGTAACGGATTTAGGTGCTCAATTATTCTTCAAATTAAAAGGAATTATGCAGTGTTTTGGTATGTAAGATGTTTTTTTAATGGCTTGGATTCACTTGATAATTCAATAGCACTTTGTTAGCATAAATGTGGATGATTGAAAGTGATGGATTGCATGTTAATTTATAAGCTTACGGGAGGTTAATCAAATGGTTGAGGATTATTTGAATTTGTTAAATTATTGAAATAATCAATAGTGATAAATTAGTCCTTGTCCATGAGAATGATGACCAATTCCATGGGTCGAGAAGAAAGAGGAGTTATTTGAGTGAGTCAACAAGAATGGGTCAAGTTAGTTGGTTGAATTAGATTAGAAGTTGAAATGTTCTAAGGTGACTTGCAAAGTGGTTGAGGAAGTTGAATAAGGTGTTTCAATGAGTCAACACATGGTTTAGACAAACGTCAAGGATGTTTGGGTGAGGTGGAAAATCTATATTTAATAAATTTTGAAGGGAAATAGGTATGCATGATTTAATTAATTAATTATGAATTAATCCCTTATTTGAATTTTAGAGGGAAGTGATGTCAATATAATTTTGAATTGGAGAATGACAAGGGTTAGCGTGTCAAAGTTGATTTTGACACTGAATGGTGAAATTTAGGTGTTTACATTTGTACTTATTTGAAATAGTGTTATGAAATAATACTATTTCAAAGAATAATAAACAAAGTAGAGCATTGGTGATTGTGGAGAAAAAGTTACCCTAGGTGATTGAAAATGAATGCGGTGATGCCCCCTTAAGTGTTTGCATAGGAAAGCAGATGAACACTCAAAAATATTTGAAGGGAAAATGATGAAGTGGTTAATAAATTGAAGTACTAAATTCAATAAAGCATTTACAAGATCAAAACATGTGTAAAATGTTTTGACCCTAGCCATTTAAAAACTAGACAATGGATTATAAAAATAAATTCCCATTTGATGACTGCACATTTGGATGGTGCTCAAGACTCAAGGGTCACACGGGTGGATGTGGGAATGATATATCGTGACAATGGTAAGCTATGGGTTGTAAAAAGAAAAATATAGATTTTTTGATTTGTGATAAAATTTTACAAGATTGATAGTTTCAATCATTGATAAAGATGTTTAACACTTTGATTTAATGATGGTAGAAAATTTTGATGAAATAACTTGGATGGATGATGGTGGTTGAACTGACCCTAAAGACCCCATGTCTATAAATGCTACCTGCATCATCTAAATAGACCTCAGGCTGATGTAGTTCTCCCAATGTGGGAAGGGATGTGAAGTGATGATGCAATGTAATATTGAACCATGGATGTTATTAACCCACTTACACTAATGATTGCACATTATGATTGGATGCGATGACATATTGATTTGCCCCCAAGAAATGATATATGCAAGGATTGGATTGGGAATGATATATCCTAAGATAAGTTACACATTTTGAGGTTCCTCATGAATCATGGTTCATAGGAACAAATGTGGGAATGATATATCCCTTTTGAAAAAGTTGTGAGCTTGGATTGGATTGACTAGTTTACTGATTAATTGATGGATTGATGGAGAAAGGATGGATATTGTGATGTTGTCAATCCCAATCGATAGGTGTGGGACATTGAATGGAAATAGTAAGAAATGATTTTGGATGATTGATGTGCAAGCATAAACAAAAAAAATTAATTGACTGCATGGATTAATGATGATTGATCACATGATTGAATAACATGTGTTTGATTTATGGATGGAAGAAAGAGGTGATAATGGGATGTATGGTGCACCAAATTTGGTTTTTATATTGGAATGCTTAGAAAATAAGAGAAAACAAATTTGCCATTGTCATAATGGTGAATTTGGCATTGAATGTGGTGAATTTGTTGAAAAGAATAGTGAATTTGTTAACAAATGATAAATTTCTTAATAAATGATAAATTTGTTGAATAAAATGGTTATTTTTTTAGAAAATGAAAAATTCATTAGCAAATGGATAATTCATTATCAATTAATGAATTCATCCAACATAGTGGTGAATTTGTTCAACATAGCGGGGAATTCATTCAACATAGTGATGAATTCATTTTGTAATGTAGTGATGATCTTCAAGAGGGAATAACTTTTGACTCAAAACTCCATTTGAGATCTTCTCTGTGCCAAAGTAAAGGTATCAAAAAGAAGAACACAACCATGTTGAATAATATTAGTCAAATAAAAAGTATGAGGTTGATTAAATTAATGTGCTTTGTTATGGGATTATGAATGTTAATGATTTTGTTTGATATGGATATGCAACCATTTAAGATTAACATAGTGTCCATTATAAATGTGTAGGAGAAACAAGATGGAGTAAAACCTTTAATCACTTTGTGGGTCAGTCTTTTCAACACATCATGGGTCCTCCGAGGAGTAAACCATAACGGTTTTGTCTGAGATGACACACAGATGTTTCGTTTGAGGATGTAAGATGGTTTGATAGTTGATTTTATTTTTTTTGCTTTGCCTTGGATTTCCAATAATAATTGCAACATTAATAATTGATAAGAGATGATCAACCTTTATTTGACATATCATAAAATAATATGCATTGATGGTATGGAAAAACCCTGATGATTATTGAGTTATAGATGTAAGGACTGATATAATCATAAGTGCAAGACTTAGTTTAACATGATACAGAAGATCATAATAACACCATTTTTAGTGCGTATAGTGATCTAGACATGTAAAGCAATAATGAAGACAAGATAAAAAGCGTGTGTAATAAGGAAAACCATGTAAGTAAAACAAACAACGAAGTAAACATTCAACTATACAAGTAAAAAAATACGTGAGATGTACAAGAAAGTAAATAGCAAACAAGTAAGCTAATGACTTTTTGGATGTCCTTGGTTAGAGTGGAACCCTTTGACATGTGATATATTTAACAATGTTGTACTATCCAATGAGTAATATGTGTAAAGGATGACTAGGGTACATAACTAAGAACAAGGGATTGTGATTGTTTTTTTTTGTATTTTTAGATATTTTGTAACCTTTTTGGATTTTTTTGAATATTATGATGTTTTTGGATTTTATGTACAATGGATACTAGCAAGCGAAAAACATGTTTTAGAACAATGGAAGGGAGTGGTAGTGGATGGAATAGATGTATTATGGATGGAATAGGGATGAATAGGAATGGATAGGAATTAAGAAAATAACTCAAAGGAACATGTAACTAAAAAACCAAGTGTTTGCTCATCAAAGTGTCATTGTACGGATATACCAAGATGTTTCCAATAACATGTTTCAAGACATTTCCACTTCTTTATCAAGGTCAAAATGGGAAGAAAAATAGTTCTATGATGGCAAACATTGAATTGAGAAGGATGGGTTTCAATGGCTTTGGGATTAAATAGATAAGGATGGGTTTGGAAAGGTAATGATAATTAAGGATGGGTTTGGATAGGTAATGATAATTAAGGATGGTTTAGGATAAACATATGATGGTGAAGTATTGGTTTCGAATAGTTGTAAGATGGGTAAGGATGAGGGATAATTTAAATGCATAGGTTTGAAATGGAATGGGGTTGTTTCCAAGTGTAAAGTACTTGTAGATAACTGATTATTTTACACACGATGTCAGAAACTAGTTTTCATCATTGTACTTTCCTAAGGTGCTATAGAGATGGTTTTCACCTTTGTACAGATTCATTTCTCTTTTTATTTTCTTTATTTTCTATATTTTTAAATATATTTTTGAGGTTTTGTGTGTTTTTTGGCATCTCAATTATAAAAGGGTTTGAGATGCATTATGTTGACCCATATTGATATTTCAAGTATGTGCTCTAGCGATGTCTTCAGTAACTTTATTGATTTCTAAATTGGCTTCTTCCAAATTTACCAAGATACCGTCGTACCCCCTAAGATAAAGGGTGTTTCCAAATAGGGTGAAGGGAAGTTATGTTGGATGAAGGATATGTGTTGAGTGTATGAAAGATTTCGAGGGATGGAATAATAATAGGGATAAGTATAGGTGTCATGATATGAAGAGTGATTGGGACCAAAAATCTACATTTAATGAGACTAGGATTAGCCACATGTGGGATGATTTGGGAGTTTAATGCTACTTCAATGGTGTCTTCAATATATGATAGGGATCCACTACAAAATTGTAATGATGTAGGGGGTAGATGAATTTTTTCATCCATTAGTTCCTTATAAAGGTTTTCACTAGGGTATTCTTCTTAATTATTTTGATTGGAATTCAGATTTGGATTGTCCAATAGTGCCTCAAAGAGATTGTCACTAAGGGACTCATATTTTTGATTTTCTAGATTTTGATTTTGATTTGGATTGTAATTTGGATATTGATCATCTGATAGTGCCTTGAAAAGGTTTTTACTATGGGAAAATGATTTTAGATTTGGATTGTAGGATCCATCTTGATTGAGGAACACTGTTGTTCCTCAGAATATGTAGATGTTTTTTGATGTTGCTCTTTTGGTTGGAGACCAACTAGGAATTTGCTATTATTTTATTATCATAGAAGGAAATTATCAATAGGTAATTTTTTTTGTCCCAGTCAATGGGTGTGGGATATTGGCTTACAATATGGGAGGAAGGATCAGTGGTGTTGATGAAAGGAGTGGTGGTAGCATGATCCTCATAAGGACTATGAACAGATCATGTCTCAAGTATGGATGGAGTTTCCTTAGAAACCATAAAAGTATCACTAACATATTTACATTGATTTTAAAATGGTTTGTAGATGATGTTGTGAGGTCCATTGTTTACTTTATAATGGATGGGTTTGATAATTCCTTGCTCATAGATTTTGTTGTCTACAAGTAGCTTTATCACTTGGGGTATATATTATGGGGTGATGGAAGCTTTAGTTTGTGATAAGAAGTTGGGTGATTTGTCAATGGGTGAGAGGTTGTGTTGGTTAGAAGAGGATTGGTCCAAGATGGGATCTTTGTAAAAAATGGGATCTTGGTAAATAATGAGATCTTTGTTAAGAAAATATCTTTGTCAAAAATGGGATCTTGGTTAAAGATTGGTTTTTGGTCAAATGCAGGTTCTTGGGCAAATATATGATTTTCAATAGGGGGCTTATCAAATATGGTGAGAAGGTTGTGAATAAGCTCATAAAAAATGGAAGATATTTCATGGTGATCAAAGATAGGTTCATCAAAAGTCGAAGATAAGCCATGGTGACCAAATATGAGTTCACTAAAAATGGAACGTGAGACATGGTGGCCAAAGATAAGTTGATCTAATATGGATTGGTGAAAAATGGATGTATCAAAAAGAGGTTCATGAGAAATGGATGGAAGTTTATGACCTTGAATTGAAAGTGGAGTAGCTTGATTAGGCTTAGGAAAGACATTTTGGAATACCCCAAGCTATGATTTTCAAATGTAGATACATTTGACTCTACCTTAATGTATCCTTTGTCAATCAAATCTTGGATATAATACATGAGTCTCATATAATGATTGGTGGAATGAATTTAGATTATGTGGTATTCATAATATTAATTAGCTCTATACCACTCAAGTTTTGGGACATTTTCATCAAATTATTTGGTGTTGGGAAATATGACCAAGTTCATGCTAACAAATTTTGAAATAATATATCATATGATTATCCCAAATGACTAAATTTACATTTTCAATTCTCTTAAATAGGTTGACCACTAGTCATGGTAATGTTGTTGGTAGGTAGGGTGCTTTAGATTAGTTATGGTTTTGGGGCTTGAGTAATGTTACATGGCAAGGGTGCTAGAATTTGGTTCCCTTTGTCAGTATGAAAATGGATGTTGGAATCAAGGATATAACTAGTGGATGAGATACTTGGTTGATTTTGGATGACATGTTTACTACGAGTAGGTTGATGTTGATGTGGAATGGTTTGGGGTCCCCTAGTAATGAAGTGAGCTAGAGAGGTGGCTTGATTTCGCATGAGAGGTGTGGATTCCTTCCTAAAGAGTAAATGATGTAAGGCCTTGGGGTCAATATCAGGGGGAAGCTTAGATCCTAAACTTAAATCTTGTAGCAAGACCTCATTCTTGTTGGATAAAATATAATCTATGATTTGATAAGGAGTTAAAATGGCTCTAGTTCTACGTTCCTCATATTCAACGTTTTCCTTAATCTCAATATGGTTTTCTTGATTTCCAAAGTGAAAAATTGAATTATTAAAAGGTTGCTCTGTCAACATAGAATTTTTCAATAAGGCCATTTGTCTTGTGATAGGCAACATTGCTAAGAGAAAGAATTCTAACTAAAAAAAAGTAAAATGATAGATACTTGACTCGAAGAAAGTGAAAGACCAAAATGACTAAAAAGTTAATTGATAATAAGATACTTTTGAGTGTTGATTTTTTGGACTACAGTTTTGATTGTTAAAGCTTTTGGATTATGATTTGTTTCAATACTCAAAATAATTTTGGTTTTAATTAAGGATTTGAACATGTGGTATTTCACAAAGAAGTAAACAAATAAGTCATATTCTAAACACACATGCAATGCACAAAAAGAGATAAAAGTTAGGAAAAGTGGTTTGAATAACTCATAGGATTTTTGTGTCACTTGATTGTCCATTACATTAGTTGCACCTAATATTTAAAGGCACTAACCATGGAGGATCCTATCATTCCCATGGCCCACTAAGCCTAGTTTCAAGGGTGTGTGGAAAGTAGCTTCTCAACACTAACCGCTAATTGATTTACTATAGGCTAGTCAATAAAAATGCCTTTCCTAGGCTTAATGTTTAAACAAGCTTATATAGGGAATTAATATATATACATTTCAATACGATGAGGCCCAAAACCATGAAAAAAGTCAATTTGAAAGATGCACACAAATGAGTCTAGTCCCAATGTGCCCAACACAGTCATAATATTTTAGTGTGTTGACGTCAAGAAAACTAAACTATGAGTCATGTTGTCTAAAGCCTAAGTATTGGAGGATGAAACCCCCTCACTTTGCGGTGTGCTTAAAACACAATACCTCTTACCAAAGAATGACAACTCTAACTCAAATTCTATACCCCATTAGTTCGTAGGGTTGGCCTATTATGTGGTGATAAAATCCACAGTCGATAATGCCCCTAATAAAATAAAAACAAGATAAGACTAACACTTACCTTTGATTCTCATGTATCATCATGAACGTGATGCCAAGAAAAGAGCATACATGCAAGTTGGACTTGGATAATAAAAATTGTAAATATTGTTTTTATTTTTTTAGTATCATCACCAATGTAATGCCATAGAAAAGAGAATACACAACAAGAATAATGCAAACAAATTACTTGAAATAAAAAGATTGGTTAAATCCAAAAAGTAAAATGTTATCTAATTACTACTAAAAGAAAAATCTAAAAATAATTGAACTAAGATGGTTAACAACTTTGAAAAAAAAGAAAAATGGTTAGTCCAAAAATTGCAAATGAAGGAAAGATTAAGTGAAATAAAACTTTGATTTTTAGCTTGTTTTTGGTTTGCTTGTCCTAGACTAAAAATCTATAAAAATGGTTAGAAGTCTTTTGAAAGTTGAAAGAACAAGACAATTTGTAAAGTTAGCCAAAAAGGAAATCAAATGGATGGAAAAAAGACATAAAACATTAGCCTCTAGAATGAACTTGTTGTTACATAGAATAAAAAATGAATTCATTTACAGATGAAAAACATAGAAAATACAATAGAAAACACAAAAAATAAGGACTTATATAGCGATTTCACTATTCTTGAATGATGCTGTTGATGATAATGATGTTTTTGTTAATGTTAGAAACTTTAGTGAATTCATTGAATTATTCATGTTGACCATTTTTGACCCCCCAGGTCAAAAAAGGTCAACCCCTATAGTTTGAAACTTTAATTTTCATGTTTTCCAACCTTGTGAATAACCATCTTAGCCTTACAATCTCTTTAGTTGGTCCTATGGAGCCTTCTTTAGCATTGTTTAAGGTATTGATTTATTTGCAAGCTTTCTAAGGCCTCCAAGGCCAATATAATGAGAATTTGGATTGTAGTAGGGCATGTCCAGATGTCATATGTTCCATCAAGTTAGTCCTTTCACTTAGTCACTTGGTTTAAAGCTTGTTAAACTTATTTAGAGAGATTAATGTATTTTAACATTTTTAAAGGTTTTTGGAGAAACCTAGGCTTCCATTGTGGCCAAATCAAGCCTTTTCAAGGCATTATTTTTGTATGGAGCATTAAATAAAATGGTCAAGAGGTATTTTCAAGCTTTAATAAATCTTAACAAGATGTGTTTCATCTCCATGAGGTCATTAGACATATGTTGGTCTCCATTGCATCTCATAAGGCTCTAAAGTTATTTTCAAAGGGAAATAAGATAAAAGGTATGTACAAGTGGATTTTACAAGCTCTTAAATGAAATTTATAATGTGGAGAATATTAGGATTTGGTATTAAAATAGTGACAAGTCATGAATGCTTCCATTTCAACATATATAGAAGGAATAATTCATTCTTTATAGGTAGTTTGAGTGCTTGTACGGAAAAGAAGAGTTCATATTCAACTTGAAATGCATGTAGGAATGTCCATCCACCTCTCTCAAGTCATTTTTAAGTTCAAGAAGCTTTAAAAAGTCTAAAAAAGGCAAAATATACATTCTCTCGCCTATCAATCTCTTCCAAACTCACAAGGGCTATTTTCATGTGAAAGGTACAAGCTATACATATGAAGTTAGAGTCCAAGATATTGACCAAAGATAGAGCTCATAGTGACATATAATTTATTGGAATTGGTGATTTGTTTGATCTCCTTATATTTATGAACAATCATTAAGGAGTTACGGTACTTAAAAGAGGTGCCAAACCCCAATGGATCAGTTTTGGGCATTTTTCTTGCATGAATGGGATCATTTAAGCAAGAGTAACACTGGTGGAGTATATCATGGGTTTTAAAAACCATATACACTCTCTTATTCCTTCATTTGTCATGTGTGACCCTCACAAGAAACAAAATCTCCATTTATGTTGACCTGCAAGCAAGGTTATTGATGGTTTTGAGTTGTTTATCACCTCAGAGAACATGCAAACCAAATAATAGTGACTCTCATATGTCCTCAAAATCACTTAGACATATTTACAAGTATCATACTATTCCTAAGGATATGGTATGCCAATGGAGAAGTTTTCAAGTTTGCAAGTATAAGATGATGGTTTCTTCATTGTCTTAAGACTTGTAGAGATGAATAATGATGCTCTAGAATGAAGAAGATCCTTTACCTTAATAAACATGTTCTAAAAATAATCAACATTGGTTTAAAAATATCAAATAGAAAGACCTCTAGTGTATTATAGTGGACTACCAACAAGCCTTAGTGAAGACTTATGGATTTGCTCCTATAGTTGAAGAGGTTTGAGAGTGCCTTGGTTTTTTAATAATATTGTAGACTGAGGAACATGATTAAAACACCTTACCAAGATCATCATGATGCTGGGATAAATCTTATTTAAAAGGACATAACCCTAGATCAAAATGAAGAGTGGTTTTGAAGCCCTGATTTGCATACACAAACCTATTGTAGAGCTGCATAGAGACAGGGATAGGTTTGTGCATAAAATACAAGTTCATATGAGAGGCATGGTGTACTTAAAAGGTTGGGAAGACCTAAACACATGTCATAAATGGACTAAAATGAGAAACAGAATAAGTGACTGACATTATGAGGCTAAGTTGGTGAACATCACATTCAAGATGCCTCAATGGACTACAAACAAATTGCATTGGAAAAGGAGAAAGTGCATTAAGTACATTGAGTGAAAATTGGGTCAGGTTGTGTGATTAATGGATGAAGACATTTTTTGATGATGTCTCAAATTTTATAAACCTCTTTGATATGTCTAAGACACATTGAAAATCAAATAATGCAGTTAGGTAGTCCTAATTTACGTACACAGCCTGTGTATAAATGCATGAGGAAAGTTTGCTTAAGAGGGATAAGTGGAAGAGTAAAAAATTTCACAAGGTGAAAAGGTTAATGAGGTCTACATAGACCTATTTAAGGTCTTCATTCCACTCACTCTCTCCAGTGAAGGCAAATAAACTAGATATACACCTATAATTGTGCCTTTGTATTGTAATTATTGATTGTGCATAGTGTGGTAAAGAGGTGAAATGTATTGATAAAGAAAATGAAAATGATCAAGGTTTTTTAGGGAGTGATTTACATAATAAAAAAGGTGATAGAGTTGTAATAAATTTTCCATTGGATGCAAAATATAGAAAACTCAACAATTAGCTCTTTAGGCCTAATGTCATCCTCAACCCTTGCCTTTGGATAACCACGTAGATGAAGAAAGGAAATGGAGTAAAGCTTAAAACCATATTGAAGAGGTTTTTATGGGATGAAAGGATGTGATTTAGGTGTTGGTTTGCATAAGAAGGCCCCAAATTAGCCATTTTGGCCTAAAACCATCCTTAAGGTGCACAAAATACCTAGTAAGAACCTGAGAGGCACTAACTTTTGCTCAGATCTACCAAGAGAAGATGCGTGGTAGGAAATATTAGGGATAGATATAGGGGTATATGAACTAGAAACTCAAGGCATTAATTCTTCCATCTAGGGACTGTGTTTTATAAAGCATCGTTAAGATGCTAAGAAACTTCAAACCCTCCAAAACCCCTTCTTAGAGCTCGATGACTAAGCAAGTCCTTCTTATGACTTCTAATGTTCATGAATTACCCTAAAAACATTTGTATGTCCTTTGAGCACTTGGTGGGTTGATTATATTGGGACATGTAGAAAGTACACTATACAGAATTAGCCTAGATGCATGGTTGTAGGCTTATTTGAGAGTGTGCAGGGTAAGAATTAGTCTCCAAACCAAGCACATATGCATAAAAAGCCTAGTAAGAGGTTACTTAATACTGTAAAAACTTTTTTAGCTCTCCTATTAATATATTTGAGCTCTTCAAGTCATCAATTGGACTCAAAAGGTGAGAAATACACCATTTTGCTAGCTAAGAAGCCTATATGTAGACCTATGGAGCACTTCAAGAGACTTTAATCTCAACGTATTAAGTTGTTTCATGATGTTTCAGGCCTCAATAAACTCTTTTAAAGCTTGGAACTTGCAAACTTCCTAGAAAAACACTCTAACTACCTCTCATGCATGAACAAGCACCTAGGCTAGGGTTTTAGCCATTTCATGGCTCACCTATCTATACAGGGTCACAAGTCCTAAAATTTTACAGGAAGCATGGTCATGTGGTAGGAAAAGTGAATGAAACACTTTTTTGTGGTTTACCATGTATGGGATAAGTATGGAGCCAAAACTCATTTTCTAGGACTAGAGGCCTAACTGGAGAGATAAATAAGTAGAATAAGTACACTTCCATTCAGGGTCTAGGCATGAAATTTGGTACAAAGTTGTAAGGGAATTCTAGGTACATAAATACATGCTTAGTTTGTGAAGATCATATGTACATTGTCATGCACAAGGAGCTTTCTCTGTTTTTAGGGCTACAAGGAATTGAACACAAGTGAGTGTTTAAGGTGCAAGATGAAGCATTGGAAAGTGTTTGATGCATCCAAAGGAGTTGTTTCAAGTATATTATGACTGAGAGAGGCCTTTCATGGAGAAGAATTTCAGTCATGAAGACAAAGTCAAGATTTGAGCCATTTGGGCAAGATGGGCATAATAAGACTAATTGGGCTTCAAGACACCTAAGAAGGTATAATCATCATTGTAACATTATAGAAGATTCTTAAGAAGATGCAAGATGTCAAAGAGTAGAGTAAGAGACAGTTGAAGGTGAGTTGATGACCATGGAGTGGCACTTGTCACTTTCCCAGCCAAGAGAAGGACAGTTTGGAGAATAAGACAAAGGTGTCAAGCAACTAAATAAATTCCTATGCCATTTGCAAGATGATGCATCTTTTATAAGGCAACACATGTCCTTGGAGATATTATGAGACTATTTCATAACTACATTATTTATTGTAACTCTTGCTAGACACTTGTCAATCTCTTTCTTCTACGCCTCTCTGTTTCTCCTACTCCTATTTATCTATTTAAGTAACCTTCTTTAGCTTTGTATTCATCCTCCACCTGAGTATGGTGAAGCCCTACCCATTTGTATGCCTTTGATCAATGAGAAACTTGTTAAATCCTGATTCCTCTCCAGACAAACTTGTTAGATTATCTGTGGATATCTAGAGCTAACAATTTAAATTTGGTTATATTTTTGACTAAACTTTTGATATATCCTATTATGGGATAGCAAAATATTTCTTAGATATATGATGATACATGCTTGCTTATTGTGAGTTGGTTAATGTATGCATTTACAT
The DNA here is from genome assembly GCA_037957365.1 of Torreya grandis. Taxonomy (NCBI): domain Eukaryota; kingdom Viridiplantae; phylum Streptophyta; class Pinopsida; order Cupressales; family Taxaceae; genus Torreya; species Torreya grandis. The sequence goes on along the minus strand of JARHVA010001706.1, from coordinate 2,560,654 downwards.
TTCAAGTATATTAATGTATTATTTTAATTATATTATTGTTATATGTTTATCATGTAATATGATCTAATTACTTAAGTGTTGTGAGGTAGACGCAAGAAAACTCAAACCTCAGAGCGTACCGAAGGGAGAGCATCATTAGAGAGGGTGACATAGATAGAGACATCAAAGGTCAAGGGAGAGCTAGAAAAACCATACACACACCACAATAGTTAGTACACGATAGAAATGTATTAAAATTAATTGCTTATGGTGTGTTTACTTCTTGCTTAGAGTATTGCTTTATATGGTTTGCCATAGTAGGTAAAAATAGCATAATTTATTATTTTATGTGTTTGACATGTTTTGATAGTAGGAATATTTTTGGTAAAAACAAATTTAAAATACATGATATTTGTAAATTTTGAAGTTACCATTTAAAATTGTTCTAGTATATTTGGATGCTAATTTAATTTAATAAATTAGAGAATTTTAGCATTCTGTATTAAAAATGGAATTATCATGGAAAAGAAAAGAAAATTTAAAAAAAAGAAAAAAAAATAGAAAGGAAATAATTAAAAATTAGAAAATCTAAATAAAGAGCTAAATATATTAAAAAATAACAAAACAAAAAAAAATCTATGAAAGAAGATCTGTGCCTATTTTACATGAGAGAGTGGGAGGAAGTGATTATCTTATGTTGTGGAGAAGAATAGACTAGGGGAAAGAGGCAAAGGATGCAGCATTGAAAGAAAGCACAAAGAACCTGTAACAGATTTGACAAGTAGGTGGTGTTTTTAATTACAAATATCAATGATTTTAGTGTGTTTATGACAAGATATTATGTTGATAATATGTATATACATTAATATCATTGTTTGGGATGCTGTGAACTATTTTGTTAGTCTAAAAACTAAATTAAGAGGAAGATGAACATATAAGATTGCTCATATAACTAGCCTATATATTCTTTGACCTATTCTGTTGTGTGAATAAATGTGTATTTTTACATACCAATCCTCAATATCTTCTTTAGAAATAAATATATCATGGCTTAGATAATCTATTGTATGGTAAAGTGCTTCATGTTTGTAAATTTGAAATATGGGTTACAAGGTTTCTAACTTCATTATATAATCATTTTAGTATAAATAAGTGTGAGAAGGTTTCTAACTAGATTTCTAATTTTACAAATAGATCGCTATATATTATGTAATTGTACCATAACCCAGTTTGAATACCATATCATATGGGTCATAAATATATATATATATATATATATATATATATATATATATATATATATATATCATGGTATAAATCAGGGTTATATTATAATATTCATTAACACTATTTATACTAGTTCTCATAAATCTGAGTTTGGCATCGATGTAGGACATAACTAAACTTTTCCAACATACCTTAAACCAGGCATCACATAGTCTGAAGACACTATATTACCTATATCAACAAGCACTTTTGGCACTGCTATGCAATGTTTGTATAATGGAAATTCCCTTGCTATGGCATTGCCAACCTGACACAAAATAAATTAGTTGTCTACTACAATAGTCATCATTGTGAAATCCAATGAAATTGTGGTTTCTAATTGGATTTATATATAATAATAACTCAACAAAGATTAGTTAGCTTGGACCCCCCTCTTGTTTAAAACTAAATTTGTAAATTAGAAGATTCATTTGGGATTAATTAAGAATGAAGGTTATCTAAATATGAAATAACATTTACAATTACTTTCTTATTTCTAAATAATAATTACTTTCTTATTTCCTAATATGGGATTAATTAAGAATGACACATATATCATGGAGTGTATGAAAGTATATGAAAGTGTATGAAAGATGAATTTTTTATCCTGATTTAAACTAAATTTGTTAAGTAGTAATGATCAATCATTACTATATATGGCATCACCATACTTAGACAAAGCCATTTAATTATGAAAGATAAAGGAATTTAAACCATGGATGAAAGTTTAAACCCCCATTTAATTAGGAAAGATTAAAGAATAGTCCTGTTAAATAAAAAGGGAGATTTAAATTAATAAGTAAGATAAATATCATACGATAGCGTATAATGGATTAAACACTAGGAATATAGGTGTTGTTTATACTTTAGATATGGGGTATCCATTTATAGATACGCATGAGGATGTGTTCAGTTAAAATGATCCATTTTATAATAATGATATGCGTATAGAGCGTAGTATAGGTTATTCTCTCATCATAAATATTTGATTAAAATATAAGAATTCTTATAGAGATTTCTAGTTGACTAACTCGGTTGCTAGTTCCCATTTGTTATGAAAATGGTGGGTTAATCTCGTAAGATGCTTATTGGGAATATGTTTACCATAAGGACTACTTGAGAAATATGTTGAGAAACTTTTGAAAGTTTAAATACAACATGTGGGGAAATAGAAAACCCAACAAAGTGTTTATCATATATAATCAGGAATTAAGAGTATGTGATGTAAATACAATGCTACAGACAAGGATTCAGGGTGAATGTACATGTTAGCATATTTAAAACATAAGGGTATATTCTTGTTGTTATAATCCTCAGATGGAATACTAACTGGAAATTGAAAGTATTACTTATAGATAACCTAGAAAATGCTTGCATATAAACCCCTAAATATTAAGCCAATGCTAGACTAGATTTCTTATGTTTCAAGAGAATGAAATTCTAGTTGTTATAGTTGTTAAATACAAGTGTGTATTTCCATATATTTGTGACTACTTCATTAGCTTGATTTTGAGGCTGATTAAAATTTGCTTAAAAACATAGAACAATGGTATAATATTTGGATATTATTTTAGTGCTTACATGTGGTGCATGTATTAGTACTTGTATAAAGGGATTATGCATATAACTAAGTGTTTGAATAAGTCATAAGGTACCCGTGGGACCAGAACTGTAACCATGATGAAATGGTCATCTAGGAAAGAAATTAAGTTAATTAAATAAAAGGATATGGAATAACTTAGTTAATTAGTTATATGACTTTTGTGAATAAATTAATCGAGCTATTGAGATATATGTACATCCAATAGTGTATACTGGTGTGTAATATATATATATATATATATTGTGGGTATATTTTGTACAAGAGTTTAGACAAATATTTAGCATATATTTGTGCTTCGTGAAGTGTGCTTATAAGTTATATTTTCTTGAATGCTAATATGCAGTTTAGATTTAGGGTATACATGGGTGGTATAGCTCCATACTTAATTGGTATTATATATGTGTGTCACTTGATTCTTAAAATCATAAGTTTGGGTTGTGTGTTCTTATGCAGTAGGGAACCTATAATAGTGAGGATTATCATAAAGTACTATAATATAAATATATGTTATACCCAGATGGTACATACTATAATTGTTATGCCCAAACTCATATCTACATTTGACTAATTTACTATATACATGTTGGTTAATGCTATGAATAACGGGTTTTGTAACAATTGATAAGACTTTGTGTGTGCGTGTATGCAATCTTTGAAAGTTTAATGAATGCTATTATGGTATGTTCTTATGTTATGTGGGAACTGTGACTCGCTTTGTTATAATTGGATACTTGTATATATGTTTATGGTTGCATGTTTTTAAGACTACTTTACATGACTATTTTTGAAAAACTAAGAATATGTCTTAGAATACTAGACTATGGTAATATGGGTTACCATGGGGTGTAGTATGTCATAAACTAATTGTGGTAGTGAAAATCTATAGTTGAATGTGTATTTACTTGGGTGGTATAAATTGTAGTCATTATTTCTAGTATGGGATAGAAATTAATGTAAGATTCATTCATACGTTTGATGAAATAAATGTATACTTCAGTTACTTATATGTTTAGCATGTTATATGATATGTTTGCTATTAGGATGTAAATTAAATGAATCTTGTGGTTGAATTGTATTTGACCAATCTGCATTACTAATACAAAGTAAACAGTGAGATGGACTTCATTGGCTTACTATTGTCACAATGACAAATGAAGGTAGTCTGATCAAGTGGTGTGTATGAATTTGATTGATGTAGATCATTATTATTTATTATCTGTAAAACTTTGGTCCAAAATATGTTTAGTGAGACATTATCATTTCATGAGTGTGATTCACATGTTTGTGCAATATCTTATAATATAACGGATTTCTATGATACATTGCATGTTTAGTTTAGAATCATACAACATATGGGTACTTGCTTGTCTCTATAGATTCTCGTGTCATCATTATCTACTCATTCATGAAGGGAAGGCCATTTCTTGATGGGATTAGTGTGAGGGATCATTGATATGTGGCTGGTGTGGAAAAGTGCTTTGATGTTGCTCTTCCTCCCCACAGTAGTACTACTTATCGAGACAACACTTGAGATTGCCATGGATATTTGAGTTTGAGAACTATGTTATGGAGAAACCATGTATCTATATGTACATTATATTGTATTGTACTTATAATTGAATATTGTCATGAAAGTTTTAACTATTCATTATTGTACTTGGATAGTGGTGGCTATAGACTTGTTACATTTGTAGTATAATTAATGTGATTACTTTTTATTTTTGCATTGTGATGTGTACTCTCATGATATTAGAGATCAGCATTAGGTGATGTATTATGCTTGTTGCTATTATCACACTTTGTGTATTTCTTATGGTCTTTTTAGATTCTCATGGTGTAATCTATATTTGGCATACATGTTTATTTAATTAAAAAAAATTGTCTAACCTAGTGGGGTTGTTAGCTGTGGCTCAAACTCTAGGACCAAATGAGTCCATTAGCATTTTTGTATCTTTATATTCACTGGTGTGAACCTAGTGAATTGAAGTATTGCACTGGTATTTTATATTTGTGGTGCCTCAGTGTGGAACCATGTTTACCACGATTAGAGTTTTGAGACTTGATAGATCCTCTTGTATGGATTGGTGATTTTTGTAAGTATGTGACATTAGTGAAATGGGTGTGGTGTAGTGAATGTGCATCCTTAAGAACTCCATTACCCTCATAGAATTGATATAGGGTTGGATTTTTGAATGTCCCAATGGTGATGGTTGTATATGAGGCTAGGGTAGATGAGTATATAACATAGTTCATGAGTTATGAGCAAAAGATTTCTACCATAATTGAACACTTATATCAAACACCTCAAGTGTGATTATATCCTTCTTGGTAATCAAGTCACCTTCGCCATTTGTCTTTTGTGTTGTGAGTGTTTATAAGTAAGGAATGCTTATCACTTATATGTACGTGCTTTAGTTTTTGTGTGTAATGTGCACTAATCCTAGGTATGGAAAATTTTATAAGACCAAATTTAGATTTGGTACCACCTAGTGCAGTGGGAATTTTCTTCTAGTAGAGTATTGTTGTTTTGTTTGAAAATTCCTGTCTTAGGAGTTTATTTAAGGATTGACACCCTTAAGTTATATGGCTTAGAAAGGAGTGTCAACTCCATTAGTTAACTTAGAAGTGATTTGTTATTGTTTCATTCTCCTTGATAACATTAAGCTATCGAGAGGATTCATATTTTTCATGATGTTGATTTAGTGTTCTCTTTTATGGGAAGTTGTTTTGAATGATGTTTGATTGTACTCCCTTGAAGTTAGTGGGAGAATGTCTTCTACTTCTTGTTGAGAGAGAAGTTGTAGGCTTTAATGGATTGATATCTTTTTGAGATTAATATTTTATTTATCTCTTGGTTATGGGAATAGATTATTATACTATACTTACAGATTTGGTAAATAGATAGTATTTAAGCAACATTAAGTTATGGTGTGGTCCTTTTACTTTGTGAGGGTATGTAATTTTTTTTGAGATGTTGGTTCTCAACTTTTCACTTGTGACTCTTTAGGGTCACTATTTTACCTAATTTTGTGATTTCGACTATGTGAAGTGGCAAACCTTGAATTACATATTAAAATTTATATTAAGAATTATTATGTTATTATTCAACCTCGACTAGATTGATATTATTCTCTTTTAGCTTAAAACATGTTTCGAAAGAGTTATTATATACCTATTGCCAGAATCAAGTAGGGTATAAGACATGCAAAACATATTGTCAATCTAGGGGTTGAGATAAAATTTTAATTTGTAGCATTCTAACCGAGCAAGTAGGGAGACATTGTCTTGCTTGTTCCCTTATAAGGTTTAAAGGATGGTGTGATTCTTGGCCTTGAATATTATGTAAAGTTTAACATTATTTACTCTTAACCATGAATATATGACACTATAGGTTAAGTAGTGAATGTGATAATAGTTATGTGTGGCTGGTGATAACTTAATACAATTACGGATTGATTGTATGATTTATTTAATATGTATGATGATACATCTAGAATTATTTAGCATATAACTTTGCTTTCAATGATCTATTAGCATAACATTGTGATTCTTTGAAATATTGTGCACATTTTAGAGATCATTAGGTCATGGAGACCTAAGAGAAGAGTGGTGAATTGAAAACATGAGTTCTAAGTGATAGGACAGTATCCTACTTAGCCTCACATTGACTTGGTTATTACTAAGATTGACCCAACAGATGGATTTGTCGAATCTAAGATTTGACAGGTGGAACTTATCAGATTCAGTCATATGGCCATACACATGTATAATGTGGATGGGTATTTCATGATTTTATATACATTAAAAATGTAAAATTTTCAATTCTTATTCATCATCATATTTGTCAGGGGCTCCATAGAGTAGTGACAATTTTGACATGTTATACTTATCAGGAGCTACGTAGGGTAGCTATAGTATTAACTTATGCACATCATTCTTACCAGGTTCCCTAATTACTTTTCTCTAGAATGAGTAAAACACTCTCTAAGATTATAAAGATGTGTAGAGTGGTTGGAAGGTTTTATAGAACTCTCCTTGATCATTTATTTTGGTTTTTATGAAGAACTCATGTGTTTCTTTTGAAAAGTCAGTGAAATTTTCATTGAGATATGTGGACACTTCAAGGCAATGAAAGTGGTCAGTCTTATAGTATATAGATTTTTCTTGTTAGTTCTAGACCCCAGGGTGGTCACGATAAGAATATACAGAGTAGGTAATACTCGTAACCATGTTTTCATAACAGAGAGATGTCTTTGAGTAGGGTCTTGTGGGACCAGTAATTCAAAAATAATAAAATTTAAAGGAGCTATGGTGACTTTTGTAGGTAATTTTCTATTTATTTATTTAATTTGATATTGTCTATCATGTTTTTGCTTTTCTAAACAATGATTTTAAGTCATAACTTATGTTTTAATAGGAGTCATTGGGGGTGATGACTAACTTTAGGGAGAAAGATGTTACATCTTAATTCTTTGTCAGACAAACTTGTTAGATTATCCATGGATCTCTGCAGCTAACAATTCAAATTTGGTTATATTTATGACTAAACTTGATATATATGCTATTATGGGAGAGTATAATATTACTTAGATATATAATGATACATGATTGCTTACTGTGAGTTGGTTAATGTATGTGTTTACATTTTGAGCATATTAATGTATTGATTCAATTATATTATTACCATATGTTTATCATATAATATGATCTAATTACTTGTGTGTTGTGAAGTAGACACAATAAAACTCAACCCTCAGAGTGTGCCGGAGGGAAAGCATCATTAGAGAAGGTGACGTAGATGAAGACATCAAAATTCGATAGAGATCTGGAATAACCCTGCACACACCACATTAGTTAGTACATGATATAAATGCACTAAAATTAATTGCTTATAGTGTGTTTACTTATTGCTTAAGGTATTGTTTTTTGTGGTTTTATAGAGTAGGTAAAAATAACATAATAGATTCTTTTGTGTGTTTGACACATTTTGATGGTAGGAATATTTTTGGTAAAAATAAATTTAAAATACAAGATATTTGTAAGTTTTGAAATTGCCATTTGAAATTATTCTAGTATATTTGGATGCTAATTTTATTTAATAAATTATAGAATTTTAGCATTTTGTATTAAAAATGGAATTATCATGGAAAAGAAAAAAAGAAAAAGAAAAAGAAAAAAAGAAGAAATGAAATAATTAAAAATTAGAAAATCTAAACAAAGAGCTAAATATATTAAAAATAACAAAAAAAAAATCTATGAAAGAAGATTTGCACCTATTTTATATAGGAGAGTGGGAGGAAGTGATTATCTTATGCTGTGGAGAAGAATAGACCAGGGAAAAGAGGCAAAGGATGCAACATTGAAAGAAAACACAGAGAACCTACAATGGATTTTATAAGTAGGTCGTGTTTTCAATTAAAAATATTAATGATTTTGGTCTATTTATGACATGATATTATGTTGATAATATGTATATACATCAATATCCTTGTTTGGGATGCTATGAACTACTTTGTTAGTCTGAAAACTAAATTAAGAAGAAGACAAACATATAGGATCACTCATATAACTAGCCTGTATATTCTTTGGCCTATTGTGCTGTGTGAATAGATGTGTATTTTTACATACCAATCCTCAATATTTTATTTAAAAATAAATATATCAGGTCATATATAATCTATTATATGGTAGAGTGCTTCATGTTTGTAAATTTAAAATATGAGTTAGATGGTTTCTAACTTCATTATGTAATCGCACCCATATAAATAAGTGTGAGAAGGTTTCTAACCAGATTTCTAATTTAAAAAATGGATCTCTATATATTATGTAATTGTACTATAACTTGTTTTAAATACCATATCATACAGGTCATAAAATATATATCCAAATCATGGTATAAATCAAGCTTATATCAAAATATTCATTAACACTATTTATATTGGTTCTCATAAATTTGACTTTGGCGTCGATGTAGGACACAACTAAACTTTTTCAGCATACCTTAAACTAAGTGTCACATAGTTTGAAGGCACTATATTACCTTTATCAACAAGCACTTTTGGCAGTGCTATGCAATATTTGTATAATGAGAATTCCCTTGCTATGGTGTCACCAACCTGGCAGAAAATAAATTAGTTGTCTACTACAATAGTCATCATTGTGAGATCCAATGAAATTGTTGTTTTTTATTGGATTTTTAAATGATAATAACTCAACATAGATGATTTAGATGGTTTAAAACTAAATTTGTTAAGTAACAGGCTCACTGGGATTAATTAAGAATGAAATTTATCCAAATATTAAATAACATTTACAATTACTTTCTTATTTCTAAATAATAATTACTTTCTTATTTTTAAATAATAATTACTTTCTTATTTCCTAATATGGGATTAATTAAGAGTGAAAGTTATATTGTGGAGTGTATGAAAGTGTATGAATTTGTTATCCCGATTTAAACTAAATTTGATAAGTAGCAATTATCAATCATTACCATGTATGATGTCACCATACTTAGACAAAGCCATTTAATTAAGAAAGATTAAAAGATTTTAAACCATGGATGAAAGTTTAAATTCCCATTTAATTAAAGACTAAAGAATAGCCCTATTAAATAAAAGGGGGGATTTATATTAATAAGTAAGATAAATATCATACCGTAGCATATAATGGATTAAACACTAGGAATATGGATGTTGTCTATACTTTTGATATGGGGTATCCATTTATAGATACACATGAGGATGTGTTCAGTTAAAATGATCCCTTTTCTTAATAATGGTATGCCTATAGATCGTAGTATAGGTTATTCTCTCATTGTAAATATTTGATTAAAATATACGAATTCTTATAGAGATTTCTAGTTGACTAGCTCGGTTGCTAGTTCCTATTTTTTATGAAAACGGTGGGTTAATCTCATAAGATGCTTATTCATAATATGTTTACCATAGGGATTACTTAAGATTAATATCATGAGAAAAATTTGAAAGTTTAAATATGAAATGCATAGGAATAGAAAACCCAACAAAGTGTTTATCATAAATATTTGAGAATTAAGAGTATGTGATGTAAAAACAATACTACATGTGAGGATTTAGGGTGAATGTACCTATTAGCATATTTAAAACATAAGGGTATATTCTTGTAGTTATAATCCTCAGATGGAATATTAATTGAAAATTGAAAGTATCACTTATAGATAACCTAGTAAATGCTTGCATATAAATCCCTAAATATTAAACCAATGCTAGATTGGATTTCTTATGTTTCGAGAGAATGAAATTATGGATGTTCTAGCTGTTAAATACAAGTGTGTGTTTCCATATATCTATGACTAATTCACTTAACTTGATTTAGAGGCTTAGTAATTTTGCTTAAAAACATTGAACGGTGGTATAATATTTGCATATTATTTGAGTACTTACATACGGTGCATGTACGAGGACTTTTATAAAGGGATTCTACTTATAACTAAGTGTTTGAATAAGTTGTAAGGTGCCCACGGGATTGGAACTGTAACCATGATGAAACAGTCACCTAGGAAATAAATTTAGTTAATTAAATTAAGGATATGGAATAAATTAGTTAATTAGTTATCTAAATTTTGAGAATAACTTGACCCAGCTGTTGAGATATATGTACATCCAGTAGTGGATGTACTTGTGTGTATAATATATATATTATGAGTATATTTTGTACAAGAGTTTAGATAGATATTTAACATATATTAGTGCTTCTTGATGTGTGCTTATAAGTTATATTTTCTTGAATGCTAGTATGCAGTTTAGATTTAGGGTATACCCAGGTGGTATAGCTCCATACTTTTTAAATTGGTATTATGTATATTTGTCACTTGATTATTGAAATCGTGAGTTTGGGTTGTGTGTTTTTATGTAGTTGGGAACCTATGATAGTATGGGATATCATAGAGTACTATAGTATAAATGTATGCTATACTCAAATGGTACATACTATAATTGTTATGCCCAAACTCATATCTAGATTTGACTGATTTACTATATACATGTTGATTATTGATGTGAATAGTTGGTTTTGTAATAATTGATAAGACTTTATGTGTGTGTACGTGTGTGTATGCAATCTTTGAAATTTTAACAAATGTTTTGGTGGTATGTTCTTGTGTTACGTGGGAATTGTGACTCGCTTCATTATAATTGGATACTTGTATAGATGCTTATGTTTCCATGTTTTTAAGACTACTTTATATGAATATTTTTAGAAAACTAGTAGTATGTCTTAAAATAATAGACTATGGTAATATGGGTTGCCATGGGGAGTAGTCTATTGGAAAATAATTGTGGTAGTAAAAATCTATAGTTGAATGTATATTTACTCAGGTGGTATAAACTATTGTCTTTATTTCTAGTATGAGATGGAAATTAAAGTAAGATTCATTCATACGTTTGACAAAATACATGTATGCTTTGGTTACTCCTATGTTTAGCATGTTATAGGATGTGTTTGCTAGTATGATGTAAATTAAATGAATCTTGTGGTTGAATTGTATTTGATCAATCTGTATTGTTGATACGAAGTAAAGAGTGAGATGGAATTCACTGGCTTACTAGTGTCACACTGATAGATGAAGGCAGTCCGATCAAGTGGTGTGTATGAATTTGATTAATCTAGATCGTTAATATTTATTATATATAAAACTTTGGGCTAAAGTATATTTAGTGAGACATTATCATTTCATGAGTGTGATTCACATGTCTGTGCAATATCTTGCAATATAATAGATTTATATGATACAATGTATGTTTAGTTTAGAATCATACAACACATGGGTACTTGTTTGTCTTTCTAGATTCTTGCGTCATCACTATCTACTCAGCCATGGAGGGCCATTTATTGATGGGATTAGTCTAGGGTATCATTAGTCTGTGGTTGGTGTGTAAAAGTGCTCGGATGATGCTCTCCCTCCCCACATCAGTACTAATTATCAGGATGACACTTGAGATTTCCACGGATACTTGAGTTTGGGAACTATGCTCTAGAGAAGCCATGTATCTATATGTACATTATATTGTACTATACTTATCATTTAATATTATCATGAAGAGTTGTATTTACTTATTATTTTACTTGGACAACGGTGGCTATAGACTTGTTACAGTTGTAGTAGAATTAATGTGATTACTTTCTATTTTCACATTGTGACATGTACTCTCATGATATTAGAGATTATTATTAGGTGATGTATTATGCTTGTTGATATTATCACACTTTGTGTATTTCCTATGGTCTATGTAGATTCTCATGGTGTAATCTATATTTGACATATGTGTTTATTTATTAAAAAAAATTCTATGTCTAACCCAGCGAGGTTGTTACAAAACTACTGGTTTTACCTCCTTATTTGACTATATTTAGTGTGTGTGCATGATTAATTGACCTTTTAAAGTGTTTTTCTTAGTCTTCCTTGGCATGTTGTCATTTTATAACACTCATATGCAGTTTAAAAGCTTCTTTATAACTCATGTGAAATGTCTAAGTGAAGTGTGAAGGTTTAATCTATTGTCCACTCATTAGTGTCATTCTATGACCTCTTGATTAGTCCTCCTAGCCCAAACATTTATCACAACCTTCAAATTGAAGTGATTATGTAAGATAATTAGATTAGTATTAGTGTGTGTTCAAGTTAGTCTCATGGTTTATGTGCACATATAACTGGTTGGTAGCAGTCAACTAGTTTTGGTGCATCACCTTCATTAGAGTAAGTTTCTCTCCCTTTTCCTAATAAGTTATTAGATTAGTGAATGATCCTAAGTGATACATCAAGGGGATCTAACCCTATAGCCTAGAGATTCAATCCACTTATTAGACCACCCATAGTCTAGGATTGTCTCCATGTTACCCAAAAATTAGAAGGCTTGAATAATCTTTCAAGGGTGAAAATTTAGGTGATAATAGTTCAAAAGTTTAATATTTTCTCATGGTTGCATTTTCCTTTATAGTACCTTCATTTTGGCAAAAATGAGAAATCAAATAGAGTCTTGAGTTAAAATTTGTGGCCTTTTAAAGATGACCACTACAAGTGTAAAATGAATTCACCATTATATGCTATAATTTTGCCATTGCGTGCTACTATTTCTCCACTGTATACTATAATTTATCTATTACATGCTACAATTTTGCCACTGTATGTTATGATTTTGTTGTTGCATGCTACAATTTTACTGTTCTATAGAATGACTGAAAACATGAAATAAAATCTAAGACATAAAGCATAGCTAAAACAAAAGATGGTTAAATAATAGAAACAAACACATAAACTATTAGAAATTTGAGAAACATAATAATGAAAAAGGCCAAAAATGATTTTTCTAGCTATTCCAACAAATTCACTAATGATGTATTTGAATTTATTGTTATGTAGGTACACATACAATAGACCAGAAAAGTCATAAAATATACCTATAGATGCAAGCAAAAACTTCCAAGACCAAGATTAAATGAATGTGCACAAAGAAAATAATAAAAAAATAATTGAATTATGCTCTTAAATGCACCTATTATGTCTATGATTTTCAAGATAAGGGAAGGTTTCACTAGACACACCATAATATATAAGCTCTAATTCTAGAATACAAGCTAATAAATCAAATCAAAACTAGAAACTTAGACTCCAATGATAGATCATCAAATGAATAAAAGAAAACTAAACACACACTTAAAAAATCGAAGTGGAATAAACTTACTCCATTATGATTGAACTATATTTGCTCTCAAATGCAACAAATGTAGGTGCTTAATTCTTGTTCAAAGTAAATGGAATTGGGTAGCATTTTTGTATGCAAGATGGTTTTTTAATGGCTTAAATTCACTTGACAATTTGATATCACTTTATTAGCATAAATGTAGATGATTGGATGTGATGGATTATACATTAATTTATAGGCTTATGGGATGTTAATCAGACGACTGAGGATTATTTTAATTTGTTGAATTATTGAAATAATCAATGATGAAGAATTAGTTTCCATCCATGAGAATGTTGACCAATTACATGGGTTAAGAAGAAATAGGAGTTAGTTGAGTGAGTCAGTAAGAATGGGTCAAATTGGTTGAGTCAGCTTGGATGTTGAAATGTCCTAAGGTGATTCACAAGGTGGTTGAAGAAGTTGAAGAAGGTGGCTGGATGAGTCTACACATGGTTAATACAACCATGAAGGATGTTTGTGTGAGGTGGAAAATTAGATTTAATGAATTTTGGAGGGAAATAGGTGCACATGATTTCATTAATTAATTATTTAAATTTTTGAGGGAAGTGATGTTAATATGATTTAAAATTGGAGAATCAGAAGGGTTAGCACGTCAAAGTTAATTTTAACACTAGATGGTAAAATTTAGGTGTCTACATAAAGATTTTAAATCTACTATGGTAGATTATGATGGTTTAAATAATCTGGATCATATGGATCGAACCAAAAAGAGGATAGTTTGAGAAAATGAATCCTATTAGGAATTTTTTTGGCTAAAACTAAATCTGTGATTTCAAAAAATGTCTAGACCCATCTAAAAAGACACCCTCAACGTCTAAGAACTAAATAAAGGATTATCCTTGGAAAGTTGCCTATGTTACCTTCACCTCAATTATAGGGGTTTCAAAATCCCAAAAGTGGAAGAAGAGGGGAAAGTGGTGTTCCCCTCACTCAAAAAGGATAAAGTAAAACTTCAATGGTGCTTCAAGATAAAATGTAGGGTTGAATTGTGTTCATTGTATATTTCACAATAATAATGGAATGAACATATGGGGTGGTTCTTTTTTCAGCCCAAGGGAACTAACAATGAAATGTAAAAACTGACATTGGTTCAAGGAATCAAGTTTTCTTTGGATAAAGGGTTTAAGGATATAATTATGGAAGGAGATTCATGGATCATGATTAATAAAAATGAAGAAAGGAAATACTCTAAATTGAAAGTTGGATATTATCCTCTATAAAGAAAGGGAGCTGGGAATGTTCTTTTAACTTAATCTATTTTCACCATTATTTTAAGGAATGCAAGTATTTGACATATATACTAGAAAATGTAGGGATTAAATAATACACATTTTTTTTTATATACAACTCATTGTTTTATGACTAGATTGGGCTCCTTTCGCTACTCACCCTACATAACATGTCTATCTAGGGTGGCATCACTAGAAGATTTTATTATTACTAGGAGAGATGGTTTTCAAAAACAAGGGTGGCTTTAGAATTTTGATTGTGTGGGTTTTAAGCAACAATTATGGCTCGCAATAATTATTCCTTGTGTTGGATATGTTGGTTAGTTGGTAACACCAAAAGTAGGAGATAGATCATAAGGGTACAAGGTAATAATTGAATTGGGGGCACATAATATTCATATAGTAAGGAGGTGAAATTAATAATTGCAAGCGAGTATCATCACAAATGAAATTTTGTGGTGGAATTGAAGTTGACATGTGAAGGGTGCCATCTTTAGTTAGTTTAACTTTTAAAACTCTCCTCACCATGCATTCTATAATAAGGAGCAATAATTGGCTCGATGAATTTTGACAACAAAACAAAAATCTAGTTGGGGAGAGTGTTATCATTTCTATAGACACCATTTTTGTATCTCGTATATCCCTCCTATAATGGGTGGTGACTTGGTATGATGGGAACCTTTAGAGCACTTGCTCTTAAGGCTAAATGATATGGTTACCAAGTTTTTCTAGGTGGTAGGTTGGATGGTCTTCTTTGAAAGCTTCTAATGGCATGATGAAGAGATTATGGTAAAATTTGAAAAATGTTTGCAAGATGGGGTGGTAATGATCAAGGGGCTCCACATTAAAATGAAAAAAAAATGGTATTTGGGGCCACTAGGTTTCCAATGGAGGAGGAAGATGGTTCAAAGTTGAATTTAAGGGTGGTGGAATACTAAAATTCATTCCTTTTGGTAGGCGAGATTACAGAAGACACTAGAAAAGGAGTGTAGGACTCATTACTAGAACCATGGCCAAAATTTGCTCCTCATCCAAAAGTATATTACTTATGAAGGTAGATTCTCTCTTCTTTTCTCTTACCATTTCAAGTTGTTGTCCCATCAAATGAATAATCAAAGAATTAATATGTCATTTTTCCATTTAAACATGTTATAAAGGAAGGCTATAGAAGTGTATCATGGTAAATGTATGGAGATAACCCATCATGGGATTATTAAAATAGTTCTTTTATATAAATTAAGAGAGGTTAGGACATGAATGCCATGGGAAATTTTTATTGCTAAGATTTATAAATTAAGGGGTGTTCAACCTAGTAGTCATAAGTGGAGATGGAGGGTGAATTCCTCATCAAAATGATCTCAAGATAATTTACCTCTTGAGGTTCTCATGTTCCATAAGTTTGCATGTATACTCAAGCAAAAATAAGGTGTTATGAGAAAAGAATAGTTGATGATGTATAATGTAGATCAAGAGGTCATTCCCCTAAGGGCTTAAAAGTAGTTGAGAGTGGATCAAAGGTGGAATTTATGGCAAATAACTTGAAAAATATTGATAATTCCATTTTAGGAGGCTAAGATATAACACATAATCATGAGGGTACCTTGGGGTGTTTGGATAAGGTACATAGAGATTAAATAATAATCCATAAAGTTTAAGAATCTTAGAGCTAGGGTTCTTTGCTTGGCTCACAAGGTCTAGAAATTTTTTGAGGTGTTACAAAAAATATCAAGGGAATTCACTACAAGGAGTCCAATTATTGTTACTCCTTCACCAAATGTTGTCTAGCCTTTTACACAACCCATTGTGGAAACAATTTCAATACTAGAGCACAACTGAGCTATCCAAATCCTAAGGGACTTAGAATGCGTAATGGTCATCACATTGTGAGATTAAATTATGGGGACAAAATAAAAAAGAACATAATTCAAGAAATGATTTAAATGATAGGGATGAAATCATTTTCAACCTAAAGGATAAAATTGTCAAGGCCTTTAAATTATCTGCTTGTATACTTGCATGCAAGCCTTTAGTTAGGGTTTATGCAATATTTTTAAAATAATGGTGGCATAAATTCTAAATTAAAATGATTGCTTCATATTTTACATTCGATGTAAGTAGGTCAAAAACCGTTTTCAAACTTTTTTCTCTTCCTTGGCCATAAAAAAAAATTGCTATGTTAGTTTTACCTACACAAGTATGCTTTGCCCTACCACTCAAAATGGAGCCTTAATATGTATGTGGGTGATATGATGTTGTAGGAATTTATATATTTTATCCAAATTGAAGTCAAAAAAGGTAAATTATGTCTCTTATATTGTGCTACATAAAAAGAAGTTTCATTATGGCTGGGGGGAACATGTTAGACCCTCATAAGTTATTAATAGCACAATCACTTTAACTTCTGACCACATGATTATTATGAAGATCAAGGAAATCTAATTAGAGATTATCTCCCAATTTGAGGCCTTGTCTTTGGTGGATATGTGTCAGGTAGCTTATAAATGTTGGTGTGCCTATTTGGGTTGAACTCCTCATTAGTTTGAATTAAAAAAAACAACATTTCCCCTTCAATTACAAAGCTACAATTTTGAGGGTGGAATTATATCAGGATAATAAAAAGATTGGGTTATATGGATTTGGATCCAATTCTACTCTCCCTTATTGTGGTATCCTAATCCTAATTGGTGGGGTAGAATTACTATTAATATTAAGGAGGAAACAAAAAGATGAAAGGAAATTGAAGTGTTTAGAGGTTATTAATCAACAACTGATGATCCCTACACTAATGCTTGAGATGTTTAGGCCATTTGTGGTATGGATATGAGCCTTTCCCCATTGCTTTAGGGTTCATAATAAATTGGAATTTGGTTTTTAATCTATCAAATCTGGTTGGGATTTTAAATATTTTGTTTTACTCAAACTAGATGATGTGGAAGACTCGGTATATCTATATTTGCTATATAATGCAATTTTTTTAATACACGTTTACAAAAAAATGTTAGATAAAAGCTTCTTTTTAAGTTTCTAAAATGGAATTACAGATTTCAATAGGTTTATTTTGTATAAATAGGGGTTTAGCAATTGAAATATGTAAACATTTATACCTTCTTTCTTGTTTAACGTGATTCTTTATATGGGTGGGGCACCTAATATAACCCCCACTTTACTCATAAAAAACCAAAGTGGATGTGTACTATAAAATTTAACTAGTGAAACATCATGCTTAATCAATTAAGGCTATAAATATGTTATTTAAAATAAAAACATTAAGCCTTCTTTAACATTTTTTTACATTAAGAGTAATCAATCTCTATGGTTGACTCAAGGTTAAGCCACTACCCCTACTGAAGTTGATCGGATACTTGCATATTTCCATAGCTTCCCTTAATGTCCTCTAGTGTAAATGATCATCATAATAATAAATTTTTGGTTTTCAATGTAAGTTTGAAGCTTTGTCCCATATGAATGTGTAGTATTCTAAAATGGCCCCATGAATTTTATTTCATATTGATTTATGTATGTTTTACGTATTTATCTATGTATACACAACTTGGTTGAAATCAATAAATTTTGATACTCCTTTTGACTTCTAAGGCATGAATTCCCTTTCTCTGAGCTTTGGGATATCCTTCATTTGTTTAATTTTTCCCTTTGACCTCATTGATAATACCATTTTGTATGGTCCTACCAACCCATCAAGGCCATTTTATAGTCCTAACAACTTGTCACAACTAATTTATATGGTCCTTATAGGATTAATTTTTAATCCCTTCTAAATTGATTGACCCATTTTTTGCATTTGGACTTTTCCATTTATGCCCATTAGAATTTGGTACACACTTCAATATTTTTAATTTTTAATTCCATTTTTTTTACTTCATTTGATATTCGACCACACACCTATAGTATTGATACATGAGAGACATATCTTGTTGTTTCAAGGTTCCAAAAAAATTGTCATTACACTACACAAGTTTTGACTATTAGAGGGCTATTTAGAAGACACTAACCACCCAAACCCTAATAGATGCCCCCTTCATTAACATTTAAGTTATAAAGATTCATTTTATTTTAGGAACACATGACTTGTAGCATGAAAATTGAGGACAAGGGAGCAAAGAGCAGAAGTAGGTTATCAAATTTAAAAATTTATATTTTAGTTTGTAGACACTCTATGAGTGTAAACACTCATATTTAATCATTAAGTGATTGAAAATGCTTAATATTAAAATTATTACTTTGTTTGGTCTATTTGCCATTCCATTAACTTGCATTCTATATAGGAACACTCATTATTTTACAAACTATCTTAAAACTACTCATAACATCATTCAAACATCCCTATTTTAATTACAAACTCTTGTAAGGTTAGTTGTGGTAGTCTATATCCTTTTGATACAAGATCAAAATAGGTCAAATAGGGTCGTATTACAGCCTTACTCACTAGTGTGGTCTTGTCCCCTATGCCCCATTGATAACTTTTAAATTTGGGTTGTTAAATTTTACCCCCCCATGATTTTAACAATGTTTATTAACATAAATATTCAAAATATTCCTTTGTATAATCACATCAAGGCCTCTCCAAACACACCTGGTAATCATTTGACAATTTTATTGCATATTGGGCAAAATAACACCATTTATTCCTATTCCAATTTTGAAGCATTCTAACAGTCATAGGCGAAGTCTAAAAGTATTTTATTGCAAGTTAAGGGTACTCATTATCAAGATTTCAAAGTAATCTATCTAGTTGCATTCATATAGCAAGATCAAGATTCACACACTCACTATAGGAGGGAGAACTACATTGGGTTGAGTCTCTTTTGGACTATGTAACAACACTCAGATTACACAAGTTTTTCTATGGATAGCTCAATTATTTCCCTTACCTATTTTCGCTATTTGTATTTGATTATAATAATGTTTATTATGTAGGAGATAGGGATTTATATTATTCAAGTCTTCCGTGCATCAAATTGGTACACACATTTAAATAATAAACCCTCGTGCAGGTACCCATATCAAAATAATAGTAGCATAATCAATTAAGGCATGGCTACAGTCAACAGACAAGGTTATAGTATGGACCTATCTTCCTGGTGTGGCCTTATCCCAACATAGTATGAATTCTTGCTTTGGGTTACGACATAGTTCATAGGTCTTTTTAGTCAGTTTCCACTCACAATCAACCTGCATAAATAAATCATATCCAAACTAGGTTTGCATATCTTTTGTTAATTTACCATTTTTAACACACATTTGTTTCTGTAAATTATGTATTTTACATCCAGAGTTTTATATTTCTATATAACTAAAACAATTTTCAATAGTTTATTTATTCTTATCATTTGATTGTTAAATAAAAAACAACATTAAAAATTCTAGTGAGTGCACATTTTATTTAGAACACTGATTGTTATTTGCATGATTTTTGTCTTAGGATTTCATACAAATTTTTATAAATTTCTAAAACTGAAAGAAAAAACCTTCAAGCTTGGATTTAATCCAACACATAAGTTATTTATTTTGACTTCATGTTGAAATTTGTTATTCTTTATTGAAAAAAAACTTTCTATTTTGTTTTCTCTTTAATTTCTTTTGCTTGCTACTTATTTTTATAAATTGTGTTTTGGTAGTTTTAAAACTACTTGGTGAATGTCATTATGGGCTAAGTGGCGATATGTTTTATGAACATTGTGGTGTGATGGGTACTACCCTATACTCAAGCCACTGTATATCACTAAACATGTATTTTAGTTTCCATGTACGTCGTGGTATATTGAAAAACACCTAGGGTACATTGTTTATACCACATGAAGCCTTTGCTAGTCACTTGATTTATGATGCACCTGAGAGGAGAATATCATCTAGGGAAGTTACTTACATTGTACCCTCAGAGATGAGATAGTGGGCTATAGAAATTGATTTGAATGTGTAGTTAGTGTTATGAAACATTGGGCTGACACTACTCTATAAATGAGCAAGCATATTTGAGAACCCACATAATCATTCAAACCTTTGCCTAGATCACCATTTATATCTTGAATTTTTCTTTTATTGTATTCATAGTCATTAGCTCTGATTGATTCACATTGTATTGTATGCCTCTAAGGCCTAGTGTTAGATTAAGTGGTATTCCTATTTTATATATGCAACTTCCTTTGATATCTTATGTAATGGTAAATTATGATGTTTTTTCTTAAACTAATAATGCTATTGTTTAAATTACTTGGTCTCCTACAATTAAATTCATATTGGAACTAATAATAATAGCAACAAATAGGACTATGATGTACATAATGAACATGAAACTCATATTGATTCACAAGAGCTTAATGGAGTAGAACAAAATCAAGTGCATGGATTATATAAATTTCATCAATGTCTTCAAGTGACCCCCATGAGGTGAATAAGATAATTAGTCTTCTATTAGCATCAAAATTTAATTGCCAAGATAAATTAGCCATATCTCCACCATAATATTTTCTTTTTTATGTTCTCAAATCCCCTACTTTCACTCATATTTCTACACCTCTAGTTACCTATATGAAATCGTCTATTATTTTGAGAACATCACTTGGTTTCCAAAATATATCTATGAATATGCCTACTCATGATACTTATACTCATCTAATAACCTCTAAAATTACTACTCTTGAGCATACATTTCTTGCATTACAAGCCAAACTATCTCAACTTGAGAAAACTCTTTCTCATTTAGACTCATGTTCTTTGTTACATAACCTCTTGGAACTCAAAATTGCATATTATTCATTACCTATTGGCTTTGTGGCTTCTAAAATTATTTTATATGAAGGAAAAGGTGATCATAAACATATTTTACATGCATTACTTTAAGCTTATCTAGACTATGCAGATAGTGACAAATTGTTAACAAAGCTTTTTCAAAGAAGTCTCAAAGAATATGCTCTTAGATGGTTCTATGACCTTCCTCTTCAATCAATAAAGGATTTAAATCCTTTCGAATATCAAAATTTAACTCACTTTTCTATCAACATTGGTGAAAATTTATCATATGCTCAAATTACAAAGCTTAAACAAGAGTCTAATGAAACAATCACTGTCCTTGTTCTAAGATACAATACTATATTAGCAAAAAATGAAAAATTAAATGGTTGATAAAGAAATTCAAGATAAATTTAATCAATGTTTGTTATCTCTAGTTCAAGAGTTAATTATCTTTGATAATTTCAAATATTTTGATGAGTTATACCATACAGTCAAAGAGCATGAAGTCAAATTGCTTACTTTGAACAAGATCAAGTACACTTCAAATGATCCTTATACTTTAAATGTTGAATTTCAAAGCAAGCCAAATTATAAGATCAAACCAAATGAAGCAATAATGAAGCTAAGATTACAGTTAGTGCTATCTCACAATTAATACAAAAGCTTTGATTACAAGCTCCACTAATGATGTAATTCTTAAGGTTACCATCACCTCCTCATGTCTTATTATAAAATCTACTTGAATTCAATCTCATCACTCTTCCTCCACCAATGGAAGTGGACATGTCTATGCCATAATATAATTTTTTTATGGCAATGCATATTGTAGCTACCATAGATTTGTTGGAAATTCCATAAATAGATGTCTCAAGCTCAAACATAAGATTCAAGATCTCATTGATGAGAATATTATTGATATTGACATATCTACTAGAGAAGACAAACCACAAGCAAACAAAAATTCAAAGCTCAAAATGTACAAATATCCTTTTTCAAATCAAGAAGCAAATAACAAGGATAATTATGAAGTACATCTTGCATATAATGCTCACCCTCCTCATTCTACATATATGTATAGAATTGAGAGTATCATTGGGACAATTACAAGTAAATAAGCATAAAGTCCTATGATTACATTTAATGATAGTGAAGTTGTTGATGATGATTCAAATAGACATGCACTATTTTTTGAGCATATGTTGACAAGCAACCCATACATAGTGTTATGATAGATAATAGATCAAGCAAAAATGCATGCACCATAACACTCTTTTACTCTCTTGTTTATACAAAGTAAGATTAACATGATTCTTCTAGAGTTGTCAAAACATCTGAAGGTCATACACAAGATAATCTTGGGCATATAGTGCTAAATTTACAAGTGGGACCTCTCATACTACCCACTCATTTTTTAGTCCTACCAAGCACAAGGGTATTTGATATGCTATTAGGAATCCCTTGGATACACAAGATTAGAGCAATACCTTACATAATGCATAAAGGTCTCAAATATATTCATGGTAATCAAGTGATCAAAATTTTAGGAATCCAATATGAATATCCTTTAGAACCATTGATATTTACTCCTCCTATATAACAGTTATAAGGCACATACATTGAGCAACGTGGTAATGAAATATTCTATAGAAATATTCAAGAGAATATTCTAGAATCAATTTCTCCATCTATCTATGGGCATCATCTAGTTACAGATGAACATATTATAGAATAGATTTTTATATGTACTTATGAGCATGATACAGTTACACATGGACATAATCATTTAGTTCTAAAAATCATGGTACACTAAGTAGAAAGTGGCACTTAAAAAGAGATCCTAATTTCTTAAGGCACTATAGGTTATTTAGATAGCTTCACGACATTACAGGTTGTTACATATTCTCTTATTACACATGAAGATACAAGTTTACATGGGTATATGAGCAGTGATTATGATGGTTATATTATAATATATGATCATAATTTAGATTTAGAGGCATCTAATAATAACACTTCTTCTTCATAGGAAATTACTTCGTATATTTTAGTTTGGTATTTATATGTGCATCCTCTTTATGAAATCCTTGGTTGGACACAACCTCCTACTTCCTCCTAATCCACATATTGGGTTAAATATCTTGATTATATACTTGAATTTTACCTTGTACATAGATTCTTTGGTTTTAGTTCATTGCTACATCTTCTATACTTTATGTAAGCATTATTCTAGCCCTTGAGTTTATTTTCACTTTGGGTACTTACCCTCTTGATTTTCAAATCGATTCAAATATTCCAAAACAACTATCTTACGTTGCTTTCAAATGTTCAATCCACTTGTTCACTACTCTATATATATTATGCCATGTATTTCTTTACACTTACATGATCACATCTATTTACTCCTACATTTTCTTACAAATTAGGGGCATATACATCCTCATCTATATCACACATTTGTGCTACATTACATTTGCTCCTTTGCACATATAATGGGGACATTTTCCTTGCATTCCTTCTTGCCACATTATACTTCAACACTTCATTGAGGATTGTTTAAATCCATCCCATTTATTCTATTTTGGAAACCTGCTTCTTAGCACTTTTCAAATATTTTAAGTTGAAATATTGGAAAAAAAATCCAAAAAAAAAAAAGTAAATTATCAAAAAAAAAAAAAAAATTATTTTTAAAAATTCAAAAGTAGGACCTACAAGCATTCTCAAATGTTTCTAGCTTGATTATTTCCATATATTATTTATTTCATGTTAAATATATAACATATTTCAATTTTCAATACACAATGCTTTTTCACTAGGTATTTGAATGTGATACAAGACATACTTTTACATGGTTATTTGATGTCAAGCTTCTATTTTTACCCAATAGCCTTGCTAAGTTGGGGGCATCTATTCGTTCTTCATGAACACTTCAACAAGTTTTATCTATCCAAAACCTTTATACCATGTTGAACTATATATCATAAAAATGTTTTGCTAATCACTTATACTTTAAAGTGTGTTACATGAATATATTGTTTTCTAAAAATGACATTGATACATATGGTTGATGTATATTAGTCTTATTTGCTTCATGTTTCTATTAACATTCTTACTTTACTATATGATAAGATAAGATGTGCTTGATTATTGTGTGTGGCCATTGGCCTTGTGTGTGTAATATACCTTGTATGTGGTCTTTGAGCCTTATGCATGGCATATTATTCAAATTATGCGACATTGTGTGACATTACTTGTATGTTTATTTTTTGTTACTATGGTGCCATGATATATATCATGCACATCATGATTATGTGCTTCAACTTTATATCTATCTACTATTTCATATATGATTCAAATGTTAAATTCAATACTATGATACAATCCAATTAAAATTTTCAAAGTGTCACTACATGATTATATCTTTCACATATGATTTCTTTTGAGATAAGTGACTTACAAGATATGTCTCTCATCTCAAAATGAGGGCATCACAATGGTCTTGTATTGAAAGCTCTAAGTTCTCATGAGCAATAAAAAATTCAAATCTATACAATTTATAGAATACAATATGATTCAAAAAATTTAGATTATGAGGGCATGTGGCATGCATTTGCACTCATTCCCAAAGTTAGAAGTTACAATTCACAATATCAATACAATACATATACACATGGCATGATATTCATTCATGTTCATGTTTCTACTTTGTAAATTTTGAATTTCTCAAGTTTCAAAGTTTCAAATATAATCTAGAGCAGT
Source organism: Torreya grandis (assembly GCA_037957365.1). Lineage (NCBI taxonomy): Eukaryota > Viridiplantae > Streptophyta > Pinopsida > Cupressales > Taxaceae > Torreya > Torreya grandis. Next base: position 2,535,326 of record JARHVA010001706.1, on the reverse strand, counting down.
CTACAACGATGATTCATCTCATTTTTCTAGTGAGCCATGTTAGATTCTAGTGACACTCAACCTTTATGGTTGTAGTATTTCTATAGTAGCGAGCCACATTTGGTAGTTTCACCCCTTTAATTATTTTACATATTACTCTACACACTCAGATGAGAGTTGAAGCATACAATCTTTCCAACTTAAGGCTTTTCATTGGTTACAAAATTGAGAATTGATCACTCTCAATTTGCCACAGGTTCACCATTTCTCCAAATGACTCAATAAGAGGGCACACACTTCAATTCTAAGTTATAGGGCAATTAGACTACATACTATTTCAAATATATACTTTCCTTGCACCTCAAAATTTGAAATTATAAGTTTCATATTTTCAAATTTTAAAATATGGACAATAACTATTTTTAATGGCATTATTGCAGGTTTTGTATTAAGGCATATTGCATGATCAAGTTTTGCAAAAAATACAAAGTGTGTATATACACTTAGATTTACATCTCCTTTAATATATTAACTTCACATCATTGCATCACTAGAATAAAGTGGGAGAAAATGCAGACGCTCAAATTTAGTCATTAAGTGTTTGACAATGCTTAATCTTGACATTTAAACTTTGCTTGATCTATTCACTATTTTGTTAATCTATAATCTATATAGGAACATTCACTATTCTAAAAACTATTTTACAGTTACTTAAAACATCATTCAAACATCCCTATTTTACTTTAAAACTCTTGTCAGACCATTGCCAACATTCTTTGTCCTTTAGGGATAAGACCGCACTACATCAAATAGGGCCACACTCCAACCTTATCCACTAGTATGACCTTGTCCCATACACCCCAATGGTGAATTTTTAAATGTGAGACATTGCCTTTTACCCCTCTTATGTTTTTAGCAAAGTTGGTTAGTGGAAATAATCTAGAGTTTCCTCTATATAAGCACATCAAGGTCTCTCCAAACACACTTAACAATCACGTGGTAATTCTACTACACATTGAGCAAAAGAGCACAATTTCTTCTAATTCTAATTATGAAGCATTATAATATTCATAAGCCAAGTTTGAATATATTTTATTGCAAGTCAAGGGTACTCATTATTAAGCATTTAAAACAACATATCTAGTTGCATTCATATAACAAGATCAAGATTCACACACTCACTATAGGATAACTACATCACCTTGAGGCATTTTTGGGATATGTACGCAAAAATCAAATTATGCAAGATTTTTTTTATGATAGATATACTATTACCCTTTCTTGATTCCCCATTTGTATTTGATTTCAATTATGTTTATTATGTAAGAGTTGGGTTTTGTATTTTTAGGTCTTTTGCACATCAAATCAGCACACGCATTCAAACAATAAACCCTCACAGATAATTGTGAGTATGTATATCATAAAATTAGTAACACATTCAATTGATTTATGTCCATAATTAGTAGACAAAGTTTTACTATAACTTTGTTCTCCTAATGTGGCCTTGTCCTAACACAATTTGAATTTTTGCTTTCAATTACAACATAGTTCATATGTATCTTTATTAAGTTTCCACTCACAATCAACCTGCATAGTCAATAATAAATCATATCCATGCTAGGTTTGCATATCTTTTGTCAAATTAAATTTTTGATCTCACTTTCAGTTCCATACATTTTGTATTTAACATTCAGGTCTATATATATTCATAGATCTAAATCAATTTTCAATAGTTAATTTGTTATTAGCATTTAATTGTTAAATAAAAAGGAACATTAAACAATGAGGAAAAAATGTTCTAATCCTATCAACCTTATCTAGTTATATCCAATTTTTAGGGAAACATTATTGATAGTTCTAGTATGCATTCCCAATTTCAAATTTTAGTGACATATCTTCTATAGTTTTATACAATATATGTCATTTATATCCCTTTGAATTTCTTACAACTTTGTTCTTTTTATTATTAGGCATTGATATTATATTTTACATATTTTATGATGCTTAATTAAACATAACTCATTTAATTGCATTGCATATTTTTGAGCCTAATTTTTACATGCTTCCTAAGGATTCATTTTGAGGTTTATCTCTATTTTAAAATCTCCTTGGGGTCTGATTCTATTTCATGCTTCTAAACTTAAATTCCTATCTCTATTTTATGTATGGCGTGCTTGATTTCTAAGGTCATAGGTCTCTCAAAATTTATAAGAACCTAGTGTTTTTGAATTCCTAAGATGTATATGTTCATATTTGATTCAAATTTAGTACCCCCAAAGTGAATAGATATGAAATTCCAATTAAAATATTACTAGACTTAGTTAAACGACAATTCATATTGTCAAAAACCCTCTTTCTAGATCTAAGTTAGGCTTGAAAAATAAAATGGAATCCAAAAGTGTGTCTAATGCTTCCAAAATCAAAGTTTATTTGGGAAATGATGTTTCTTTTGATGATGATGATATTCAGTATGATGAATCTTTGAATGCACAATTCAGTTGTAATGTTGAGAGTAGTTGACCATCAAAATACCAAGATCCATTAATATAAACCCCTAATGTCCATTTTTATAAGTATATGTTAGATAATCTACAAGAAATTTCATGTATAATGAATGTCCTAAAATAATTTGCATGTTAAGGTTTGCTTCATAATGTGTTAATTTATCAAAATTATTCAAATCTTATTATTTATCAAAATTATTTTAATCCTATTGTTTCCCAATCTTCTTATAATCCAAGTGTTTCACTAATTACCCTCTAATTTTTCAAAATTTTTGTTATTACTCTAATTTTTAAAATTACTTTTGATTAACCATATATTCTATGAGCTATGCAAACCCTCCACCTACCATTCCTATCATTCACCATCCACAATATTCATCCCTAATCCAATATTCATCTTTGTCCTTGCATCTATATGAAATCATTCTCTTTTCACCACATTTCTATTCCAATAATACCCTTTTCCAAGGCCCATCCATCAAAAATATTAAAATAAATATTATGATGAACACCCTTCATAGCATGTAAAATCAACTCAAACATCTTTCCCTAGACTACAAACTACCAAAAGGGTTGGTTCTAATGATGTTATTATAAATATTTTTCCTTGTGAGATTATTTATCACCTTATATTGATAGTTTTTATTGATCCAAAGTTTCAATTATATATAATGGAAAAGGGTATCCATCACATCACATTAGATTTTTTCATTCTTCTTGCTTAAAGTTTACTCATGATGATAAATTATTGACTAAGACCCTCCCTATAATCCTAAAGGATAATGCTCTTGATTGGTTTTATCCACTCCCATATAAATCCATTAAATGTTTTACTATCATTTGGGATTATTTATTTTCTCAATTTAAAATAAAATTTAACATGAAGGCCACATTTTCTGAACTAGCTTAAATTAGACAAGGAACCAATGAACATACAAGTGATTATATGTAACACACACAAATCAATACACCTCAAAACACCACCAAATTATTATTATTATATCTCATATCAATAAGATGACAATTCCTTTAAGGAATAAGTTGTGCACTCAATCTTAGATCCAAAAATTCCAAGGCAATGTTTACAATTCATTTTAATACAAGTTAGATCAAATTATTGCAAGGGCTAAACATTATCTCCATGAGATCATAAGAAGGGTTTCTCGTAACAACTTACATAAACATTATTGAGTGTCCTTTCATAAGTATTTTTTAGAATTCATGAAAAGGTCACCTCCATTCGATGGATGGCTGGGGATTCAAAAAAATCATCACATGGACAGGATAATTCATCCACCAATTGTGTTCTTAATCCTTGGTTTCTTAACAACAAAGCATGACAAAAACTCATGTAGATAAGTAACATTACCATTCAAACTATAATAGAATATGGCATTACCTCCTCCAAGATTTTTCAAGGTTTAGATTCCGTTGATAATGACGTGTCTCTTGGAGTTTACTAGCATTAGGTTAACACACTCATTTTCGGCCCACACACATGATAGTATTCCTAATAGTAAATTAAAAAAGCTAAGGTTTTAGTAAACATTCATATATATTAAAAATGCATCACTCTCAACCAAAGTAATTTTAATTATATTTAGAAAATATCAATATGGTCACAACATTTGACATGTCCTTGGTGTTGTAATATTGTCATTTATGTCAAAGGGAAAGCTTTGGACTCACTCAAAGATTTAGACTTGTTTAGAGCTTTGGACTTGCTCAGAGCTTCAAACTCACTCAAAGCTTCAGACTCACTCAGTAGCTTTGGAATTGCCTAAATCTTTGGACTCACTCAATAGCTTTGGACTTGCCTAGAGCTTTGGACTCATATAGAGATTTGGACTCACTTATAGCTTTGAACTCACCTAAAGCTTTAGACTCAATCAGTAGATTTGAACTCACCTAGAGCATCAGACTCACATAGAGCTTCAAACTCACTCAATAATTTTAGACTTGCCTAGAGCTCTAGACTCACCCAATATCTCTGGACTCACCTAATAGCTTTGGACTTACCCAGTTAGTAGCTACGAACTCATCTAATGTGAAGAGCAATGATTGAAGAATGAAGAGTAGTGATTGAATAATGAAGAGTAGAGTTGAAATGGAGTTAAATTCATTTGTATTGAATGATGTCCAACCACCTTTGTTAGCATCCAAGTTTTATCAATAATAATTACCACCCAAGTTTAATTAATGATAATCTAAAATAAAGGGCCGACCACCTTTAGAGAAGTCGCATCCCTTAAGAGAAATCACACCTTTATGAAGAGGCATAAGGAAGGTATAAATATATAGAGAAGTTGAAGAGAAATTAGGAAAAGAAATGGAAGTGTGAGATATGTGAAGAAGAGAAGGAAGAAAATGTGTAGAGAATAAAAATATATATCATAGAAACACATGCAGATTCAAAAAGTAGAAATAATTATTTCTATCATACACAAAGAGAAGAAGAGGAAGAAGAGAGAGAAGAGCGAAAATTTATTGAGCCATCATTTTTTGAAAAAATATTAATGATAAGGTGGAATTTATTTAAGTGAGGTTGGTACCTCAAAATAGAAAGATCGATGTATTTTGCTAAGTCAATGTTTGGCAGTGAAGTTGGTGCTTCAATTCAAAGAGATCGGTGTCTCTTGCTAAGTTGGTGCTTGGCATTGGGGATTGGTGTCTCCAAGTAGGTTGGTGCCTACATAATTTTTTTTTAAATAATTATTATTTTATGTCTAGATTTGGATAGTATATCCAAGCCACCTTTCAAGTGTGGTTTTTCCCTACCAAGGGTTTTCCACATAAATTCTATGTTGTGCATTTACTTGTTCTTATGTGAATGGTTTATTTATAAAATTTAATTAGAAAAAAAGTAAATTATTACTACACACTAATTCACCCCCTTTTAGTGTGGTGTGTGCTCAATAATTGGTATCAGATCAAGGTTCCTTCCGGATCATTTTAAAGACTAAAAGGTAGATCCTGAAAGCACACATGGTTAGTCATCAGGTTTAGGAAGTTTTCTCCACCAACAAGGCTCCATTATTCAATGGGCTAAATTATGCATTCTATAGTATAAGGATGAGGACATATGTAATGGCCCTTGGCTTTGGCATTTGGTAAGCAGTTGTGGATAAATACACAATGCCATAGACTTCACCAATAGATACAATAGGGAATAAGGCTAGTGAAAATAATGTAAAAGCCATAAATATTATTCTGTTTGGTTTGTTAGAATTTGAGTTTTAAAAATTAACATAGTATGACTCAGTGAAGGAGATTTGGGATAAACCTAAGACATTTATGAGGTAGATAAAAAAGTAAATATAGCCAAGCTTCAAACTCATAGGAGATAATTTGAAATTTGAATATGAGTGAGGATGAAAACATTGCAGCCTATCTGCTTCATGTGGATGAGATTATTAACACCATCAGATGCCTTCACAAAAAATTTGAAGAATCTATAATAATTCAAAAGATATTAAGGCCTCTATCTTTAAAATTTGATGTAAAAGTTTCTACTATTAAAGAGATAAAGGATATAGACCCATTAACAATGGATGAGTTGCATGGGATACTCGTGACATATGAGATGAGGACTGAAAAGGAAAAATCATCTAAGAAGGAATTAAATTTCAAAGCTTTTAAGAAAATGAAATATAAAGAGCCTAAATTAAATAATAGCACTAGTGATGAAGATGAGGAGGAGGCCTTGTTTTTTATAAATCTTAAAAATGGATCCATAAAATACAAAGATAAGTTACCCTTCAAATGCTTTAATTATGGTAAGATAAGACATTTTTATACCAAGTGTCCTCATAAGGATGATAGTGGAGATGAAAATAAAAATGTTGAAAAGAAAAAGAAGGAAAACAAGCCTCACTTCAATAAAAACTTCAAACAAAGTGGGTATAAGAAAAATTCCAATAAGTACAAGAAAAAACTCTATTCCAAAAAGGATAGTAGCTCAGTTGAGGAGACTGATGTAGAAATACTAGACATTAATAGGGAGGAAACCCTATTCATGGCAATAGAAATAAAACTCAAGGCCTCTGTAAGTATAGATATGTTGGAAGAAGAGGATGATGTTTAAAATGATGAAGTGGTAGATCTTAAAGAAGAGCTAATTTGTGCCTTAGGAGAGATAAAAATGCTGAATAGAAAGAATCTAAAATAAATATTATAGATTCAAAAATATGAAGAATAAAATTATGACCTAAAAATAGAAATGTCTCAAAGCCTTGAAGAGTCTAAAAAGGTCATCATTAGTCTAAAGACTAAAATAGAAGAAGCAAGAAGACAAAGGAGGAAGTAAGAGTCCAGCTTAAGGCAAAATAAGACAATATTGCCAAGCTTGAATCAGAAGTTGATTTCTTAAAGAAGGAATTGGAGAACACATGTGCTAAATTGAAAAGCACCAAAGTACTGGATGCAATTCTCAATTACCAAAGGTCCTCATGCATCAAGATTGGTCTTGGTTATGAAGAGAATTAGAAGAACACTAAAGAAGGGTAGAGTGAAAAAACTACATAACTACCTAAAAAGATAAATACAGAGAAGCCAAAGAGCTATGCATATGCACTTAAGAGATCTATGAATATAGAAATAAAAAGGAAGACAAATCATGTCAATTCTCCTTATATAGAAAAACAAAGGTAAGAACATCCCTTTTAGAGATCTCAAAAGATCATTTCCATCAAGTAAAAAGAATGTGATAAGGTACACAAGCTCCTTCTATGGTTATTGTTCTTCTTGCAATCAATTTTGTCATAGAGAAATAGAGTGTAATGCACATGCAAGAAATGAATATGTATGGAACTATGGAAAAGGCACTTATGGAGTTTCCAATAGAAACTATAACTCATTTGCACCATTATTGAATTATAAATAAAGTGACATTATATGATATAATTGCAATAAATTTGGTCATATAACATGATTTGATAGGAGTATTTCATAGAAATCACTAAACATAACAAGAAGGTGAATACCTCAATTATAAAGAAAAAAGAAACTAAAAAAATATGGAGAGAAAAGCAAGAGGAAGTTAATCAAAAAAAGAAAAAATCTATGCTTGTTCAAACAACATTTCATGTACAAGATGAAGGATAACAGTGGTATATTGACAGTGGGTGTTCAATCCACATGATAGGTGATAAAAACAAATTTCTCACTTTGAAGAAAATGAGTGAAGGTACAGTACAATTTAAGGATAATGCTTTGGCTAGGATTGCCAGAAAAGGTACCCTTAACCTTGATAATGTAAAGACAAAAACTAAAAATGTTTTTTACGTTTAAGGGTTGAAGCATAACCTATTGAGTGTTAGTCAAATGTGTGATCAAGGACACATGCTCACATTTTATGCTCAAGGCTACGAGATTAGGAGAGAAGACACATGAAAATTAGTTAAAGATGTAAATAAAACATCAAATAATCTATACATACTTAGTGAAGTAAAAGGAGAAGAATTCTACATGAGTCAAGTTGATGAAAGATGGTTATGGCATAAAACAATGGGCCATATGAATTTTGACAATTTAGTGAAAATAATCACTGAGAATGTTTTAAGAGACATGCTAGAAATCCCAAAACCTTCAAACATTATTTGTAAGCAATGTCAACATGGGAAGCATACATGAGCGAGTTTTAGATCAAAAGAGTACTCAACAAACAAGCCATTAGAATTGATCCATACAGATATGTGTGGACCCATAAGAATGCAAAACATACAAGGTGAAAGTTATTTTATGTTGCTTATTGATGATTATTCTAGAATGACATGGGTTCTTTTGTAAAAGAGAAATTGGAAGTGTTTGAAAAGTTTAAAGATTTTAAAGCTTTGGTTGAAAATGAAATGGATCTAAAGATCAAATGCCTAAGGTCAAATCGATGGGGTGATTTCCTCTCAAATGAATTCAATGAATTATATGAATAACATGGAATAAAGAGACATTTCTCAGCCACTAGGATTCCATAACAAAATGGAGTTATAGAGAGAAGAATCTACCTATGCAAGAAATGGTAAGAACAATGCTAAATGAATCTATGATTTCAAATAGATATTGAAAAGAGGTAGCTAACACCATAGTTTACATCTTGAATAGAGGACAAATCAGGTTAAACAATAGTAAAACACCCTATGAGCTGTGGAAGGCTAGACCAACTTCGGTCAAATACTTCAAAGTGTTTCGAAGCAAATGGTACATCAAAAGAGATGATGAAGACTTGGGGAAGTTTGAATCAAGATAGGATGAAGGTATTTTTCTTGATTATTCCCCAAATATTAAATCTTATAGATGTTATAATAAAAATTTGCAAATAAATGTAGAGAGTACCAGTGTTAGAATGGATGAAACTAGGCCTAAACAAGTAAGTGTACCGACTAATACTCATTCAGAAGAATCAGAGTTCAAGAAAGAGTAAGAAGTATCAAAAGAAAGTCAAGAAGAAGAAGAAAGGGAAGATATAAGGCACCATCCATATTTGTTCAAAAAAATCATGCGAAAAATCAAATCATCGATGATATTGATGCTAGCGTGGAAACTAGGAGAAGGATAATGATTACATAAAAAAATCTAAACTTCTTTATATTATCAAAAATAAAATTAAAGAGCTTTTCAGAATCCAACAATGATAAGCATTGGATCAATACCATGGAAGAATAATTGAACCAAATAGATAAGAATAAAACTTGGGAACTTGTTTCCAGACCAAAGGACAAGAATGTAATTAGAACTAAATGGGTCTTTAGTAACAAATTGAATGAAGATGGCAATGTAACAAGGAACAAGTCAAGACTGGTTTGCAAAGGCTATGCTCAAGTAGAAGGTGTTGACATCGAGGAGACTTTTGCACTTGTGGAAAGATTAAAAACCATAAGACTATTCTTAGCATATGCTGGATTCAAGAATTTCAAGGTCTATAAAATGGATGTGAAGTCTACATTTCTCAATGAGAATATTTAAGAAAAGTTTTACATAGAGTAACCTGAAGGTTTCTCTCTATCAGGGAATAAGGACTATGTGTGTAGGCTAAAGAAAGCATTGTATGGACTAAATTAAGCCCATAGATCTTGGTATGATAGACTTGACAGATACTTGTTTGATCAAGGTTTCAAGAGAGGAGTGACTAACAGTAATCTATACATCAAGATTAAAGGTGAAAACTAGTTAATTATGGTTGTATACATTGATGGCATTATTTTTAGCAGAGACAATGAGAAGATGTTTCAAAAATTTGCAGTGGTGATGTAACAATAATTTAAAATGTCTATGTTAGGAGAGTTATCTTTTTTCCTTGGGTTGTAAATGACTTAGTCAAGTAAAGGAATATTCATCTATCAGCCCAAATACATTAAGGAAATGTTGAAGAAATTCAATATGGATGATTGTAAATTAGTAAGTACTCTAATGCTAATAGGGTGTAAGTTGAGAAAAGATGATTAGTCAACATAAGTTAATCAGACCTTGTATAGATCAATGGTTGGAAGTCTATTGTATGCTACTACATCAAGACCAGATATCATGTAGGAAGTAGGTTAGTGGCAAGATTTCAGGCAACACCAAAAGAAACACACTTGTAGGCAGTCAAAAGGATATTTAGTTATCTCAAAGGCACTATGGATCTTGGTTTGTGGTACCCAAGAGGAAAGGAATTCATTCTGATAGCTTATATTGATGCATATTGGGTAGACATCATTGATGACAAAAAGAGCACAAGTGGAGGTGCATTCTTTCTTGGAAAGAGTCTTGTGTCATGGTTGAGTAAGAAACACCCCTCATTTTCCTTGTCCACAACTGAAGCTGAGTACATAGCAGTAACATCATGTTGTAGAAAGGTCCTTTAGATGAAATAAAACTTGAGTGATTTTAGAATTGAGTATGTCAATCCAATTTCTATTTTTTGTGACAATACAAGTGTAATAAACATCTCCAAGATTCTAGTTATGGATTCAAGAACTAAGCATATTTCCATCAAGTACCATTTTTAAAAATAATAAGTTGTACATCAACAAGTAAAGACGGATCACATTGCCACAAAGGAATAAATAGAAGATATATTCACAAATCCCCTCCCAAAATACACTTTTAAGTTTATAAGGTATAAATTGGGAGTGATCTATTCTTTATATAGTCATTAAATCCATCAAGAAAAGCATGGATTAAGGGGGAGCTAATCATAGTATTATTTAGCTCCTTGGATATTTTAGTGATATACATTGTGAGTATGTTGTATGTCTCTTTGCCATTGATGTCAAAGGAAAGCAAAAGAAGAGAACTACAATAAGGGGGAGTTCATGTACTATTTTTTCTATAGTATTACCATCAATGACAAAGGGGGATATTGTTGGAATAATATCATTGATGTCAAAGGCAAAGTGAAGGGTAAACTTCAGACTTGCTTAGAGCTTCGAACTCACTCAGAAGCTTCAAAATCACCTAGAGCTTTAGACTCACTTAGTAGCTTTGGACTTGCCCAGAGATTCAAACTCACCCTAAGCTTCAAACTCACATACATATTCAGACTCACTTAATAGATTTGGACTCGCCCAGAGCTTTGAACTTACCTATTAGCTTTAGACTCACCCAGAGCTTCAAACTCACTCAGTAGCTTTGCACTCACCTAGAGCTTCAAACTTGCCCAAAGCTCTAAACTCGACCAATAGCTCCATAATTGCCTAGTTAGTAGTTATAGACTCACCCAGTGTGAATATAAATGATTGAAGAATGAAAAGCAAAGTTGAAATGGAGTTAAATTCATTTGTATTAAATGATGTCTAAGCACCTTTGTTAGAGTCTAAGTTTTGGAAATAACAATCACCACCCAAGTCTAATGAATGATAATCTAAAATGAAGGGCCGAACACCTTTAGAGAGGTTATATCCCTTGGGAGAAATCACACCTTTTTGAGGAGGCATAAAGAAGGTATACATATATAGAGAAGTTGAAGAGAAAGTACGAAAAGAAATGGAAGTGTGAGATATGTGAAAAAGAGAAGGAAGAAAGTGTGTGGAGAATAAAAAGATATATCATACAAACACAAACAAATTTAAAAATTAGAAATAATTATTTCTATCATACACAAGGAGAAGAATTGGAAGAAGAGATAGAATAGGGAGAAGAGTGAAACTTGATTGAGCCATAATTTGTTGACAAAGCAACAACAAGAAGGTGGAATTTATTTAAGATCGGTGTCTCTTGCTAAGTTGGTGCTTGGTATTGGGAATTGATGTCTCCATTTTTGTAAAAAGAATTATTAATCTTATGGTTGGATTTGGACAGTAGATCCAAACAACATTTCAAGTGTGTTTTTCCCCAACGAAGGTTTTCCACTTAAATTATATGTTGCGCATTTACTTGTTCTTGTGTGAATGGTTTCTTTATGAAAATTAATTAGAAAGAAAGTAAATTATTATTACACACTAATTCACCCCCCTCAATGTGGTGTGTGCTCAACACTTGGATTTATATTATTTTTCAAGGGGCCTTCCTTTCAAGCACATGTTGATCACTACACAAACATTTTCATAATGCTCAAAGAGTTTTATTTCTCTTCCACAAAAAATTGTAATGACAATATTATAAAAAATGATTTTAAGAGTCACCAAAATTGAGATATAGCAATTTGATGTAACAAGAATAAGGCATTTCACCTATTTAGTGAGAAAGACAAAAGTGCCACCTTTACAAGATAATAATCCATTTTCAGTTGTCAAATCCATTAATCAATATTTTTAAACCTACCACAAGTGAATTCTAGACCTCATTATTGATTCAAGATACCTTGTCTAAGGTGCTAGTAAGAACAAAGAAGTAACATGTTAAAACTGAACCAATTAAGAGAAAAACCTAGATTTCTAATCTAAAATAAACTCAATTGGGATTGGGGCTCAATTACCTACTAATGATGTTGGTTTAAAAAATTCAAGAAGAATATTAATAATTGAACACATCTTCTACTAGGGTAGTAATAATAATGATAATCGTGACTAACCATTCTCAACCATATTAATATGATTAAGGTTTATTAGTTTGGAGTGGGGTGGAAGGATCAATTTCTAATTAACTCAAGATGTTATTCAATTAAAATGTATTTCATTGGCTTCAAAATCCTTTTACAATTCCCTGTTACAATTGATAGTAAGGCCACAATTTCACAAATTAGAGGTGAAGGCCTAATTAATTAATATTATGATTGTCAAGATTATTTTGATTTAAGGCAATATAAATCACCAAAATTAAAATTTCCAACTCATATATATAAAATTCATCATTCAAGGATAAAGAAAGTGATTGGGAATATTTTTTTATTCTTATCAATAACATTTGGCAACCAAATCTTGAAAATTTCACAATTTTAGTATGACATAATTTCAATTCAACATTTATGTTATTTTGTTCCATTAAACCATAACATGAGGTTATTTCAAGGTTGAGGTTTTCACACACTCGAATACTAAAAGGCTCCATCTAATTAAAGTCTCATTGCACTATGACCATAAAATAATCACATCATTAAATAGATTTGAGGATTGGAAATCAAAATTGAATTTACATCTAACATGGGTTTATGCAAGAAAAAGATTTCTTATTTCAAGTATAAGATCCCTACATTATCCTTTAGTGATAGAAACCTTCATGATTTATTCCACAATGTAGTCTATCAAGGACAAAATATTTCCCTTATTAAAATACATTCCGATGTTAAACACAATCAATCAAAATGAAGGGAGATCAAACATAGAGTAACTTTTCATAGAAATAACATAAAAAATATGAACTGATTTAATTATAGTTTACAGTTAAAGGGCATGTCCCAAGTGGGTTTAGATGAAGTATTTATCATCTTCAAGAAAGTATCTCAAACATGTCTTTCGATACATTAACTACTTCCCAAGGGTGGCAGGTTATATATTAAATTACTAAATTTGATATTTTTCAACAAAGGTATATTCCTTGAACTTCTATTATCCTCCATCCATACTCATCCTACACTTAATCAACAAGTCACATCAACATTTGCTGAAAATTATTCTTCCCTAATTAGAGATAAATATGCATATCATCCTCATTGATATTAACAGAAAAATAATTAAATAATTCCTTTTTACTACTGTATTTAGGCATATGTATTGATACATGTCATTATGAAAGAGGAAACAAGGGCTCACTTGCAAACCCAAATAATTATGCTATCAAGGTATATCATTGTTTCAAATGTTTTCATTCCATCACATTTAGATTTCATCACATGTTTCTAAACATGCACACACACACACACACACACACACACACACACACACACACACACACACACACACACACCCCTGATAACTTGGTCAAACCATACTCATTTATTTACTATTATTATTTTTAGAAATGCATTCACATTTTTGAAGTCATCGTTGCCAGAAGTATGCAATCCTTGTATAATTTGGGGGATTTAAACTTTATCCATATAAGTAAAAATTACCCATGTTTGTCCACAATATCTGCACAAGGTAAATTGTATTGTTAGGTATCTTTTGGATAAATTATTCTATCAAGTATCATATTTACTTACAATCCAAGGTTTGGGGTAAAATTAAAGGTAATATATGTTTATGTCATGTAGGGTCTCTTATTTTTACCCAAACACAATATGTTCCTCTTATGTCCAAGTCATAAGATAAAACAACAAAATTCCATGATTTTAATAATGTCACAAGATTTGACCAAAGTTAATTGAGAAAAGGCTTCATACTAATGAATTTTTTTGTTTAATCCTCTTGAGGAACACTACTCCCTAATAAAATCTGGTTTTTCTTCTTACACCATTCAACTATCACAAGTGAAAAACCAAAGTACAAATATTCTTGAGTAAAGGTTTACATAATCACAATGGGTATTGAAAAAGAACCAACACCTGATGCAAAGAAGGTGAGGTGGTTTAACAAATGTGAAGAGGCATGTGATCTATTATCCCTATCTATTTTTCATGACTTGCTCTTTCACATTGAATCTACAAATACTCTTAATATTGTTTAGACCATACTGAAAAAAACTTTGGGAAGTAGGATGTAATAAGGGGACATGAGATGGATAATTAAATCACTAGTTTGAGTCCAAGAAACTTTGACATTGTAAAATAATTCTTCACCAAATTCAAATCACTCAAGTTGCAGTTGAAACTATGTGACATAGACATAAAGGATGAATAATTGATCCTTTCAATTTTTGCCATATTGGGTTTTGACTATTATATTTTCCTTTCTATTTTCCATGCCACCAAGCATGTTATTGGAGTTACATGGACCATGCCCATCCTTGGATGATTATGCTAATGAATTAACTCAGGAGCAATATAAGCTTATTCAGATGGGTATAATGAAGTCCTTTAAATCACATGCCTTAATTATGAGTCATGACAAATAGAAGGCTTTTAAATGACCAAGAAAAAAAAAGGGTCAACAAACTAATGCTAAGTCTAAAGCATCAAAATAGATGATCTCTTTAGGTAGAAAACCCAAGAAATAGAGTCTCACATGTGCCTACAGTAATAAAACTGTGCATGATGAAACCAAATGTATGAAGAAAAAATTGACCAACTGACAAAGATGCTTGACAAAACTAACACCACTCCCTGATTTAGTCAAACAAAGTTTATCAGCACAAGAGTATTCCATGGTAAAAGAAAATAGTAAGGGAAAAGGTAAGGGCAAGGCCCTTATTTAAATTTCATTCCAACCTTCCACATGGGTTATTGATTTTAGTGCCTCACACCACATGGATTCATCACATGATATTTTATTAATCTTGAAGCCTTGTTCTATGCCCTCCATTTTATTGGGTGAGGACACTTCCACTAAAGTTTGTGGGAGAGAGTTTGTTGAAGTGAGTAATGGGATATTTTAGAATGTTTTATGTATTCCCTCATTATCAACTAATCTTTTATCTATTTATCAAATCACTCACATCGGTTCAAACAGGAGAGTTGAGTTTACACTTGATTATGTGGTTATTAAGGAATTGCATAGTAATGTTATATTTACAATTGGGATAACATATCACCAATCATGGTAGTACACTTTCTTGCATTTTTCTCTTGATCAACCCTCTATTTCTCTACTCACTCATATAGATGGGGTGAGTAAATTATGGCATAAGTGATTCAACCATCTTAGCTATTGCTACCTAGAGCAACTTAGTCATAATGCCATGGTTTTAGGGTTGCCTTGTGTCCATTTCTCTAATGGTGTTTATCAAGGTTTCATGCTTGGTAAGAATCCTAAAGAGAAGTATCACAAAGGCAAATCATGGAGAGCTAAACATATTTTAGAACTAGTCCATAGTGATATTTTTGGTCCTTTTCCACATCTTTTATTTAACAAAACAATACATATTCTTATCTTTATTGATGATTTTTCAATCTATACATGGGAGTATTTTCTTAAGAAAAGTCTAAGGTATTTGATCACTTTCAAGTCTTCAAGGCCCTTGAAGAAAAAAAAGTTAGGTAAAGCCATCAAGATTTTGCACACGAATAATTGTGATGAGTTTGTCAACTATCATTTTGAGCAATTTTATGCTTTAGAGGGGATTGAAATATAATGTAGAGTTCCATACATTCCTCAGTAAAATGGTGTTTTAGAACACAAGAATAGGTCCTTAAAGTAAATTGAAAATTGTATGTTATACTCCAAATACATTGCACCTCAATATTGTGCTGAGGCCATCAATTGTGCTTGTTATATCCAAAACTGTGTTCCTCATAAAGTGTTGAAAGTAACCACTCCTTTAGAAATATGGAGAGGTCAAAAACCCAATTTAAACACTTTCGAGTGTTTTCATCTCCTGCTATGGCTTACATTCTTAAGAAGAAATGTAAGGAAATGGAAATTTAGAGTTAGCCTTGCATCTTCATTAGATATCCTAAGTGTTTTAAGGGATACATGATTCTCTATCCTACCACTCATGATTTATTCAATGAGGAAAGTGTTCATTTTTAGGAGGGTCCTTCATACTACACACTTGACACTTCTCCCTCTTCCTTGGAATCACTTGTATTTGATGTTATTTCTAATGATTCAGATCCACGTGAGTAGCTTCCTAATGATTTGGATTCTTATTTTAGTTTTGATGATGAGAGTAGTGATGGGAACTCACCTCCTCTCTCTCCTAGTCACCTTTCATAGGATGAGGAATCTCCCCTTGACTCTCTAACTTTTGGTCCTCTTTGGGCTATACAACCATTATAAAGTGCTATCCATTGGGTTAGATATCCATCAAATACTAGGCAAACACAGTCATAGTTCTAGAATGTCCCACATGCATTCATTGCATCTGCTTTCGATCCAAAATATTTTTTTGAAGCATCTGACACTCCTAAGTGGGATACTATTATGGATGAGGAGTATGGTTCCTTGTTGAGGAACAACACTTAGGATGTGGTCCCTCTTCGTAAGAGAAGAAAAATTATTCGAATTAGATGGATCTATTGAAAAAAAAATACTACAAATGGGTCCATATATAAGTTTAAAGCATGTTTGGTAACAAAAGGTTTTTCTTAGGTATTTGCATTGATTCTACCAAGAATTTTTTCCCAATTTCTAAAATGAACTCAATCCAACTCACTCTTACCATTTCCATAACACATCACTAGGATATTCATCAAATGGATGTGAAGAGTGATTTTATTCATGGTGACCTTGAGGAGGATATATACATGGATCAACCACAAGGTTTTATGGAAGATTCTTCCTTAGTTTATAGACTTTAGAAATGTATCCATGGCCTTAAACAAACTCTTCAGGTTTGGTATGCTAAGATGGACTCCTTTATTCTTTCATTTAGGTTCACTAAATGTTATTTTGATCTTAATGTCTACATTTTGTAGTATGATGACTCATTTTTTATTTTGATTCTCTACATGGATGACCTTTTGATCACAAAGAGTTCTTCATCCTTCACTACTCAATGAAAACTGTTTTGTATGATAGGTTCTCAATGACTGATTGGACTTGTTGCATTACTTATTTGGGAATGAAATTTCTTAATCTGACTCTGGGATCATTATTGCATAATATAAGTATGATCTTGATTTCCTTGCATGGTTTAACATGGCTGGATATAAGCCAACTCCAAATCCCTTTCTATATGGTGTGAAGATTGATGCCGAATGTCCTTATTTGGTTGATACTACTTTATGATAACACTCCAATAGATTTAACTAAACAAAATCACCTAAAATAAATCTTATGCCCACTAAGGTGGGTCTACAAGTATTTTATTAATCAAAATAAAACAAGTACATGAAAAGGGTGACAATATGCCATTAACCCTTTTACATTGAAAAACATATATTTAGAGGTTTTCACCATATACCAATAAAAACCAACTAACCTATTAACCAAATCCCATAGGAATTCCACCTGAAAGGTAGTTCTAATTATTTAACACAAAACATAAAACTAACCAAATAAAACTAAGTTAATTTATTTATGGGAGTGTATTTATAAAAAGAAACATGCCCCATTTATATTTATTATTTAAAATAAACTTACCATAATCCTAAGCTAAGTTAAGGCTTTGAAACAAGTCCTAACAAACCCCCCCATGATCCAAAGTCAATTATTTGGATACATGCCAATAATTTTTCTAAATTTTTCAAATTTGATTCTATTAAGGGGTTTTGTGAAAAATGTTCACTATCTGATCAACAATTAGGAAATATATAAGATCAAGTGCTTTCCTTACCACCAACATTCGTAAATAATGATATTTGACATCCATATGTTTTGTTTTGGTGTGAAATACTAGATTCTTAGACATCTTGATTTCACTCTGATTATCAATGTATAATTATATAGGTGTAATCTGAGAAATTTGAAGATCTTCACAAATATGTCATAAATAAACAATTTCTATGGAAGCGTCCCATGCTATTATATACTCTGATTCTACTGATGAATTTGCCATCGTATCCTGCTTCTTACAACACCAAACAATGGTAGATGAACCCATATACACAGTGTATCTTTTTTTAGATACTTTTTCATCCACACATCCACCAAAATCAACATCACAATACCCAAAAAGTTTGAAGTTCTTGTTACAGTGATACTCAAGGCCATATGTTTTCATTCCCTTAAGGTAATGAAGTAATCTTTTTGCTGAATATGAATTTATCTAGGCTCATGCATAAACCTAGACAAAATTCCAATAAAAAATGATATGTCAGGTCTGGTAGTCATCAAATATATCAAACCTCCAACTAACTTTCTATAGTTGGTGCCATAAAAAAAGGCAGTACTATAATCCTTAGACAATTTCAAGTTACTTTCCATGGGAGTGAGGGTAGGTTTGCAATCACTCATGCCAAACCTATTTAATAACTCAGATATATACTTAGTTTGTGAAATGAAAATACTATGCTCTTTCTGAGTTAATTGTATGCCAAGATAGTAGTGAAGAAATCTAAGATCTATCATCTCAAACTCATCTTTTAATTCTTTCTTCACATACTTGTTATGGTTTTCATCATTTCCTGTGATAAACAAGTCATTGACATAGAGAACAAGAATCACCAATTTCTTACTCTTCACTCAAAAATATAGAGTATCATCAGATTCACTATGTTGAAAGCCAATTATCTTCAAGTATGAATCAATTTTATCATACCAAGCCCTGGGTCCCTGTTTGAGTCCATACAAAGCTTTTATCAATTTACACACTTTGTGTTCTGCACCCACTTTCTCAAAACCTTGGGGTTGTTTCATATATACTTATTCCTATCAATCACCATTCAAAAAAGCACTTTTAACATCCATCTGATGTACTTTCCAACAATTATGTGCTACTAAGGCAAGGACCATACAAATAGTGTGCCATTTGGTAGTTGGTGTAAATGTTTCCTCATAGTTAATACCCTCTTGTTGCACATAACCTTTCACAAAAATTCTTGCCTTATGTTTATCAATGGATCCATCTGATTTATCCTTAGTCATATAAACCCGTTTACATCCTATGGGTTGAACATGTGGAGGAGGATCAACCAAAACCCAATTATTATTGTTAAGTATTGCATCATACTCACTTTGCATTGCCTGTTGCCAAACTAGTTCAATAGAAGCCTCCTTAAAAGTAGATGACTCAGTGGAAGAATTAGTAACAACCATTGCATAGTTTACCTATTTAAAAGAAATCCTAGGACCTATTAGACCAACTTCATTTGATTTTAAGTTATAAAAATTACTTTGAGCCCATTTTGGATACTTATTCAAATTATTCAAATTAGGAACACCATAATTCTCATCATGTTCACCATTCAAAGGAAGACTTAGAGAATTTTCAACATTTTTTAAGTCGTCAACCTGTGAATTAGTAGATGAAGGAGAGGAAATTTAAGGGATATTAGTCTCATACCACAACCTCTGAGAATTGTCCTCATTAATCAATCCCTTATCATGTTTTGCAATTTTCCTCTCTAACATATCAAATTGAGAATCAATCTCTGTAGTGTTCATAGTACCAAATTGATCAAATACCACATCATGACTCACTATGAATTTTCCTGTATCTTGTGTAAGTAAATGATATCCCTTTCTATTTTTAGAATATCCAAGAAAGATGCATTTTTGACTTCATAGTTCCAACTTAGTTATATGTTTAGTGGGAACTAAAGCAAAATAAAGGTGTTTAACTTTTGGTTTAAACCCATACCAAGCCTAATATGGAGTTTGTCTCAAAAGTGTAGCTGTGAGGGACTTGTTTCTAAAATACATTACAGTACCAATGGCTTCAACCCAAAAATTATCATTGAGTTATTTATAATGCAACATAGCTTGTGTTGTACTCTCTAAAGTTCTATTCATTCATTTAGATACTCCATTTTGTTATGGAGTGTAAGCAAAACTGTATTGTTGATGAATGCCATGTTCTCGACAATAATCCAAAAAATCATTTAAAGTATACTCACCACCATTATCTGAATGAAGAGTGGCCAAGTGTGAATGTATTTCTTTTTCAACTAAGTGTAACCAATCAACAAACTTAGTGAACTTTTTTGATTTATTTTTCATGAAAATCACCCAAGTCATCCTAGAAAAATCATCAATAAACAACACAAAATATCTACACCCTCCAATGGATGACTTTTTCATGTCACATACATCACTATGAACTAACTACAAACATTTGTTAGCTCTTTATGAAGAATTCTTAGGAAAATTTTCTCGATTCTATTTGCCTAAAACACATGGTTCACAAAGAATACTATCTTTGTGAAAAGTGGGCAACTCACTCACCATACCATATATCTGCAAGTCCACTAAAGAGTGAACATTCAAATGTCCATAGTGGAGATGCCATAACCATTGTGTAGACACAATACCTATACCTATTTCAATAACTGCTGTAAGTTCCACTATGGGAGGAATCACTTTACAATGCACTTTAACCAAATTTCCATCCTCATATCCTCTATACATGGATTTATATCCATCCTTCACTGAATTGATATATATGAGCCCATTTTCAAGCATAATTTGATAACTTTTCTTTCGAATAGTTACCAAGGGAAGAATATGTTTTTGTAATGTGGTAACATACCAAACATTCTCCAAGTATTTGATATATCCATTAGGAAGGAGAATTTGAATTGACCCAAGACCTTGTGGAGTATGCAAATACTTATCTACCAAGAATACCAAAGAGATAGAAGCTTCTTTGAAATTCTAAAAGAAGTCTCACCTAAACGTCATATGTTTGGTTGCTCCTATATCTAAAATCCATACATCTGTGAGCTCATCTCTAGCCTCATATTCTATACAATCAATGTACCATAAAGAAGTAAATGTAGATTCATGAGCAACATTGCTAGACTTATCATAGTCATGGTTAACATATTGAGTAGAGTTAAACTTGGTCATTTTTTGTGGCCTCTAAATTTTGTCAAAAAGAATCCTATATTGAGAGGCAATGTGACTAAATTTCTCACATCTATGACACTAAATGTCTGATATACCTCAACCTCTGCCTCTATAAGAGTTATGACCACATCATATATCACTCGTCTCATTTGAATGAGAATGACTAGATTTTTATTAATTTGAATAACCTCTACCTTGGTTTTGATATATACCTCCTCTATAACCTTGACCCCCTCTATAACTATTCCCTCTATTATATTGTTGACTAGAAGAAGATGAACTAGGCTTAGACTCTGAAACATGGGCTTCCTCAGTTTTCTTGGATTTCTTAGGTAGAGAGAGGTCATGTTAAATAATCAACTTAGTTAATTTATCAAAAGTGATGCCCATGATCTTATCAGAGACATGCAACATTTCTACAAAGATCTTATAGGACCCAGGTAGTCCTTTCAATATAGTAGTAACTATGAAATCGTCATCTAGTTTTCTAAACCTAGCATTAGTGTACTTAGTATCAATATTATTCAACTTAGACATGTATTCTCTCATATCCCTATCTTTCTCTAATGACAAAGTAAAAAACTGCATATGAATGTCTATCTTTTTATGCTTAGGTTTCTTATCATACAAATCAGATAAAGTTTTCCATGCAATGTAACTATGGGAAGAATTTTCAATATGTATTTAAGTATCTCGAGTACAAGAACACTTGATTAAATATAGGGACTTAGAATCACGTAGATTAAATACATCAAGTTTCACTTATTCTGTAGGTAATGTAGTATTTTCATTCTTTACAATATCCCATAACTCATTAAAAACTAATGAAGCTTCCATCAAATGTTTCTAATCAGAATAATTAAAAATTGTTAAACTATCACCATCTAAAATTAAATTTTGAATTTTTGGCATCTTGAAATGAAAGTAAGTGCAAAAAATGAAATAAAAACACACTCATAATAATACTTTGCATAAAATAATGCTTCTATTGGGTTTTTCACTTAACCTCCATGTAGAGCAAAAGAAAAAGATTTTTGATGGTTTTTACACTTAACCTCATAAAAAATAAAATATTTAAATTAATTACACCCTTATTTCACTAATGAAACACATAACTATTACTCTTCTCCCACTAAATTTCATTCTTTCACATGATTGATGCTCTTTAAAATAATCAGAACATGTAAAATATTCTTAAAAAATGAAATATTCTTCCAAAAAATAAATGCCCAAATAGAAAATTTCACCAAAAGAAAGATTTGAATGCTGGACCTCCAACTTCCAAGGGTTTTTACAAAATCATGCTTTCCAATTACTCTATGAGCCTTTACTTTTTATAACATAAAAAAATTATAGTGAGAAATTTATTTTTAGAGCTGATTTTTACTCTTTGGAAAATAAAAAAATTACTTTTCCAAGTAAAAATTAATTTATCCATGAAACTTTTGGAAAAAGTAAAAAGCTCTTTGATTTGTGGACCCCTCAAATCATAAAATCGTTGATCAAACTTTGGAAAATAAAAAATATTATTTTTTAGCTATATTCCAATGCCATGCTATAGTCAAGGACACCATGACTGCAAAAAATAATTTTTAGAGCTCTTTTCTTGATGTTCCAGGCCTTACAAATCCTAGAGTG
The DNA here is from genome assembly GCA_037957365.1 of Torreya grandis. NCBI lineage: Eukaryota > Viridiplantae > Streptophyta > Pinopsida > Cupressales > Taxaceae > Torreya > Torreya grandis. The sequence continues at coordinate 2,512,306 of JARHVA010001706.1, read as the reverse complement.
CTAAATAATAGTCTAAAAGCAAATTTGAGCAAATTTAAACTACCAGAAAAAGATTTTCTGTAAAATGAATGATGGCTAGAATTTTTGGACAGTATGGGAGGTGTAAAAATTTAAAACCAAGCCATACAACTTAGAAATTTGCTTTAAAAGCTTTTAGGATAGTTTTAGATCAGATTTTTTTGGCATAAAAAAGCTTAAAACTGATATAGATTTATCTAGATTTATTTTAGATTTTTTTTACAAACTCATGGAAGACATACCATTTTGTTATAGGGGTTTTTTAAGATAATAAATCTATACAAATATTTTATTGGGTAGATTTTTAAAAATTAGAATCAAACAATCAATTTCTAGGCTTTTATAGGGAGAATCAAGATTAAAAAAATGGAGGATGAAAAAATTAATTTTGTTGCTTCTCAGACCAGTCATACAAAATTAATTTCCCAATATATTTTAATTCTAAAAGTTTTCCAATCATAAGCTTTTAAAAAAAAAAAATTGAAATTTTTGATATTTGAATAATTTTTCAAATATTAACTCCAAAGTATAATAATAAAGGGCATACCTTATATTTGCCAAAATCAATTTCATGCGAGCCTTCTTTATCCAATCACATAAATTATTTCATCTATTCTTCTCAAGATCACCATGTTATCTTTTACCTCGCATTTTCTAAGTTAGCATGCTCTGATAGCACTGATAACACTTCAATAAATTTAACCAAACAAAATGACTTAAGTTAAATCTTGTGCCCAATGAGGTAGGTCCACAAGTATTTTATTAATCAAAATAAAACAAGTACATGAAAAGGGTTCCAATATGCCATTAACCCTTTTATATTTAAAAACATATATTTATAGGTTTTCACCACATATTGGTAAAAACCAACTAACCTATTAACCAACTCCTACGGGAATTCCCCCTGAAAGGTAATTCTAATTATTTAACATAAAACATAAAACTAACCAAATAAAATTAAGTTAATTTATTTATGGGGGTGTCTTTATAAAAAAATGCACACCCCATGTACATTTATTATTTAAAATAAACTTACCAAAATTCGAAGCTAAGTTAAGACTTTGGAACAAGTCTTAACGCTTTGTATCGATAAGTTATTGTCCATCTCATTTATATTTCTCACACTAGACCTGATATTTCATATGCAATGGGCATGGTCTCTAGATTTATGCATAAACCATATGAACTACACTAGAAAGTAAATAAATGGATTCTCCTCTACATTCTGGGTACTCAATTTTGGGATTCACTATAGAACATACATTGATGTTGACTTGATTGGGTATACAGATTCAGATTGGGTTGGTGATATTCATAATCATAGGTATATTTTAGGATATAGTTTCTCCCGTGGTTCAGGACCAATTAGTTGGTAAAGTGAGAAATATAATGTTATTATTTTATCTTTTACAAGGCCAAAATATGTTGAACATTATCATTGATTAAGAAGGAGATTGTTGAGCATTGTCATTGATTATCAAGTTGTTAGAATAAGTGTTGTCATTGATGTCAATATTATATCATTGATGTTAAAGGTTATTATAAATTTGCATGGTCAATTAATATTTGAGGTAGCATGATAAAATGAGTGAGCTCTAAAGAAGAAACTATATGCTCTGAAGATCTATGTAAGTAGTTTTGAAGATGTTCTGAATGAGCTATGAATATAAGAATGCTCTGAAATTTTTTTGAAAATGTTTGAGAATAAAAGAGGCCTTTTGAGCTTATACATGAGGTGTTGAGAGCCTTGAAAATTATTATAATGTAAGCTCCAAATATCTATATATACAACTCTGAAGTTGCTACGTAGATCCTTAGTTGAACTCTAAAGATTTGTAAGAAGCTCCAAAGATGCTCTATTGAAGCTCCAAATAAGAGTGAGTGTATGAGGTTAATTGAGCATACACAAGAGGCATTATAACATAGGAGAGTTTCAAGGTGATTCCTACAAGGTGGCTATAAGGTCAGATTAAAGGCCTAATGAGACTTACAGAACAAGGTATAGAGAGCAAAAGAGAGAGATGGTGGACAAATGAGGTATCAGGATCAATTTTCATGACATGGGTGAGAAATTAAACATTGACAGAGGTGATTCAATTTGTTTTAAGTATGTGTATGAATTTTTAAGTCATGGTTTACAAGAAAATCTTTAAAAAGTGTTTCAAGGTTTTTCTAGTGTAAAGAATGAACAGTTGTCTATCCGAGTAGGTTTTTCAAGTGCTCATTGGTACATGTAGCATCTACATAAGAATATAAGTTTTTCATGGTATACAAGGAAGGGTAATAACTCAAATTTATAAGTATTGATTATTTATAAAGAATATCTAAGTTTTATGAATGATTGTTAAGACTAGAAGAAGGTCTAAACTCTCAAAGAACCCTAACATTGATCCGATGTTGAAGATCTTATTCTAAAGAGCTCAGAATGGTTTGATATAGATAAATAGGTAATTGGAGGTTGAATTCACTCTTCTAGGAATTTTTACGTGTGATTGGTTTCTCAAGTTAGTAATCATACCCTACAAGAAAGACTTTATTTCACAAAGATTTGTTATAGCAGGCAGAGTTGATCGAGTCAAAGTTGCTAAGTAGATGGAGATTAAAATATGAGAATTGTATTTTTTTGTCCATAATTTTTTTTGTATAGGTTATAAAATTTTGGTGTGAAAATTTGGTGATCTAAGTTGGCCAGTCGCTTACAAACCTAGTGGTGAAGACAGTAAGAAAATCATGTAGAAGTGAAAATATGATTCCTGATGTATTTTCATGTGAGAGTGATGAATTAAAGTGCATTATGATGATTTTTTGGGACTTAAATAGGCTATCCATGCTTTCAAAAATCTTTTAAGTTCGTGTAACAAGTTATAATATTAAATCCAAATGGCTTATCTAGCTAAGTGAAGTCTATGAGAGAGAATGCAATAGATTGGTCTGTAAGACTAATAGTTTCCATTAGAGATTATGATCTGTTTGATGGAGGTTTATTTAAGGATGGAATAATATATTTTTTATGCATTGAAATCCCTTGAATGCATACAATCAGGTGTCATACGTTCATGTTTCCTTGATTGTGTTTTTAAGTCAATTGGTAGTTTTGAGTGAGCATCTTGCAGAGAAGAGTTTGAATATGTATATCCTAAGTTAAAATATATGATAAATTTTGTGATTATCCCAAGGTTAGAATGTTTTTGAATATGTGATTTGTTTCCATTATTATTTATCAAAATTGAGTTTATGCCTCAATTGTTCAAGACAAAGTTTTTGTATATGCACAGGTATTTTATGAACAGTGTTTTGAGAAAGGGTTCAAATGGTGGTTGGACATAAAAGGTGTTATGGACCTAAAGTGAATTTGGCTAAGGTTTATTGGAGTGGAATATGATGTTTTCCTACTATGTGAAGTGTTTGAATATGCTTCAATAAAGATCAAAGGGTAACGTGTTGTTAATAAGACCTATTAGGTTTCCATAAAGCCTAAAAGAGGAGTAAGGGCTAATTGAGCTATGGCCAACCTAATGTATTGATTAATTAATGATTAAGGCATATTATTTAATATGATAAGACATATTCATATATAAACTAAGTGATTTTATATATGGCTGACTAAGAAGGATATGATCAAGTGACTTGTATAAATACGGGGCAGTTTAGGCCTATTTGAGTTTGCTTATAAAGAGAGAGAAAAGAGAATAAGAAAATGATATAGTTAATTGGTGAGTAGAATGAGGTCTTGAAAAAAATAATATAAGTTTCATGAATATCTAATAGAGGTTATGGATATGAGGATCAAGTTCAAAAGACCTAATCAAGCCATGAAGAGGGATAGTTGAGTGAAGCAGGCTGAAGGCCAGTTTGAGAGGGACAAAAAAGAGTGAAGAGTTGAGGAAGAAGATCATCATCTATTATATGAAAAACAAGGATTTATGAAGGTTATCAAGTGAATCAAGTGGCTGAGTTGGTGTTGATTCATCTAGGGGGTTGGTGCCTCATTGTAAGTGGGTGATTGCTAAAGCCTAGCTGAGTTGGTGCTCTATATGGAGTTGGTGCTTCACTAAAGATTGATGTTTGTCTTATAATAATTTAGTCCATTTGAATCATCAATGGTTTTTATTTACTTTAAGATTTTTACACGTATATGTTGTGTTCATGTGTTTCATGTTTTTATGATTTGATGCTTATGATATCTAAGATGTACTTGCTTATTAAAATGGTTCAATTATGATTAAGTGTAATTGAATAAAAAGTTTTGAAGATAAATTCACCCTACAATCATTATGCTTCCAAAAATTGGTATCAGCTCCTGATCCTTTATTACAAAGTCTGATAACTTGAAGGAGATCTTAAATAAGCACAAGATGTCTTGTAATCAATAGGGAGAAGATAGCATGTATGATGAAAAAATATTATATGATAGTGAAGAAGGAGAAGCTAAAGTTAACCTTGAAATTGAACTCATAAGATCCCTTGATGATTTTAAGAATCAAAAGAAGACTATCAATGATTTCAATAGTTAGTTAGAAGAAATCAACACAAGGTTCAAATAAAAGGAATTTGAGTATAACCAATTGAAGGTTAAACATGTGTGACTGATAGATAAAATGAGCAAGTTCAAAAGAGAGCATGAAAATTTAGAACAAGTCAAGAATATCAGCATAAAAAACCAATCAGGCAACCCAATGCAATAAAGGATAAGTCATATTAGAACCAATGCTAAGTATAGGAATGTTGTTTGCTACATCTGTCACAATATAGGACACATTTCAAGTTTTTGCTTTAATAAAGTTGAAAGGCCTACAAGATTCAAAAAGACACATGAAGCTTCTACAATGTACAAAAAGAATCAAACATTGGTATTAAATCCAAATCAAGTTAGAATGGATCATATTGAACCCAAGAAGTAAGATGGACCATTTATCAAGGAGGAAAAAAAAACCAAAGATGATTCTATGCTATCTTAGACTGCCTTTCACATTCAAGATGAAGGCATGAAATGGTATATAGATAGTGGTTGTTCAAGCCACATGATAGGAGATGGTAATAAGTTTATCTCATTAAAGAAGAATGTTGTAGAAACAATGAGGTTTGGAGACAACATAATTGCTAATATAGCTGGTAAGGGTGTCTTGAGTTTGGATAATGGAAATACCAAGACCCCAAATGTGTTGTGTGTGGAAGGTTTAAAGCATAAAATACTCAGTGTAAGTCAAATGCGCAAAAAAAACACACACTAACCTTTCATGATAAAGGATATGAGTTAAGAAGAGCCAAATTAGGAAGGCTAATTGCTAATGCCAAGAGGACTAAGAACAACCTATATGTACTAAATAAGATTAGAAGGAAAGATGTTTAATGATCAAGATAGATGAAAGTTAGCTATGAAACAAAAGGATAGGTCACCTAAACTTTGACAATATGGTCATAATTAGCACTAAGAAGTCTATGAAGAACATGCCTAAGATCATCAAACCTACAAACATACTTTGTAAAGTATGTCAATATGGTTAGCAGACTAGAAGAAAGTTCAAATCCAAGGAGTACTATACTAAAAGACCCTTGAAGTTAATCCACACTAATCTCTATGGGCCTACAAGAAATCAAGGATCAATGGTAACAAGACTCCTTATGAACTATGGAAGGGTAGACCTATAAATATAGAACACTTTAGAGTGCTTAGGAGCAAATGTTTCATTAAAAAAGATGATGAAAACTTGCGTAAGTTTGATTCTAGATCTGATGAAGGCATATTCATAGGATTCTCATCAATGAGCCCTACCTATAGATGTTATAACAAGAGACTACAAAAGATACTGGAAAATACCAATGTAAAGATTAATGAGACAAGAAAAACTCACTCACATTCAAAGAATACTTTAGATAATTTGGACTTCAAGAATGATGAGGAGACTATATAGGTTGATAAGGAAGAAGAAGAAGTTGATGAGAGACAGGACTCAAAAGGACCTTCAAGACAAATTCAAGGAGATCAACTTGAATCTCAAATCATTGGCAATAGGAATGCAAGTATGCAAACAAGGAGACGATTGTTAAGTAATCTAAATCAAAATAATGTTGCTCTATTATCCAAGATTGAACCTAAGAGTCTTATAGAAACACATAAAGACAAATTTTGGATAAGTGTTATGAATGAGGAGTTAGATCAAATAGAGAAGAATTGGACTTGGAAACTAGTTCTTAGGTCTAAAGATAAAAAAGTCATTGGCACAAAATGGGTGTTTAGAAATAACTTGAATGAAGATGGAGAAATCACTAGGAATATGGATAGATTGGTATGCAAGGGATATGCATAGGTTGAAGGGGTAGACTTTGAGTAAACCTTTGCACCAGTAGTAATATTGAAGGTAAACAGATTATTTCTAGCTTATGCAACATTCAAAGGATTTAATGTATACCAGATGGATGTCAAATCTACGTTTTTGAATGGGAATTTGGAAGAAGTGTACATTGAGAAATCTAAAGGGTTTTCACTAACAAATAACAAATACTATGTTTGTATATTAAAAAAGTCTCTATATGGTCTAAAGTAAGCTCCTAGAGCTTGGTATGCTAGGTTAGACAAGTATCTATTGGATCAAGGATTCAAAATACGAAGTGTAGATAATAATCTATATATCAAGATAAAATATGACCATCAGTTGATAATAGTTGTTTATGTAGATGACATCATCTTTGGTGGCAACAATGAAAACATGACAAAGGCCTTTGTAGAGGTGATGAAGAAAGAATTTGAGATGTCCATGATAGGATAACTATTATTATTTCTTGGGTTGTAAATCACTCAATATGAAAAATGTATATTCATCTCACAAGCCAAGTACATAATAGAGATGTTGAAAAAGTTTAAGATGAAATATTTCAAGGCAGTTAGTACACTTATGATAATAGGATGTAAGTTGAGCAAGGAAGATGAGTCTTCAAAGGTCAATAAAATGTCATACAGGTTAATGATTGGAAGTCTATTGTATACCACTACCTTCAGACCTGACATCATGTAAGTAGTAGGTCTTGTGGGAAGATTTTAAATATATCCAAAGGAGAATCATCTACAAGCAGTCAAAAGGATACTCAATTATGTCAAGGGGACTATGGAGTATGGATTGTGGTATCCAAGATGTAAGGAGTTAAATTTAATAGCTTACACAGATAAATATTGGGTAAGAAGTCTAAATGATATGAAGAGTACCAATGGAGGAGCTTTCTTCCTAGGAGGGTGCTTAGTGTCATGGATAAGCAATAAGCAACCATCAGTATCTTTGTCCACTTGTGAAGATGAGTACATTATAACAACTTCATGTTGTACACATGTCATATGGATGAGGTAGACCCTAAAAGACTACAAGGTAGACTAAGATGGTCCTAGCCCTATCTATTGTGACAATACAAGTTATGTAAGTGTCTCAAAGAACCTTGTCATGCACTCAAGAACCAAACACATTCCCATCAGATATCATTTTTTAAGAGAGAAGGTAATTGAATAAAGTGTCAAATTTGAATATGTTTCTACATAAGATTAGATTGCAGACATCTTGCTCAAACCAATACCAAAGGTAACTTTTGAACACCTAAGATAGGAATTGGGTGTAATTCTTGGCACTCAAATCCATTGAAATAGTAAAGTACTGAGGGAGAGCTATTCATATGCCTTACCTCCAAAAACATGTGAGTTATTCAAAGAAGGTATGAATGAAGATATGGGGAACATTTTCTTGTTTTATGTCTCTCATATTTTCTATTTGAAAAAGTATGATCTCAATAGCTACAATTGATCCTTGATGTCACCTATTAATAGAAGCATGGTGGATGCTTGGTTTGAGGGGGAGCTATTTAGTTTGTTGTCTAAAATTGATATCTATTGTAGTGATATTGTAATCTGAGTTCATTCTAAAATAGATAATAGTTATGGAAGACCTTTATCATTAACGTCAAATGGGAGAAAGATTAGAAAGGGTGAGATAAAACAAGAACTAGGTCTAAGAGATGATTTCCATCAAGAGTGGTTGACACAGTTTTATGAGTGTGTTAGCCATCAATGACAAAGGGAGAGATTGTTGAACATTATCATTGATTAAGGAGGAAATTGTTGAGCATTATCATTAATTATTGAGTTTTTGGAATAAGTGTTATCCTTGATGTCAATCTTATGTCATTGATGTGAAAGGTTCTTTTAAAGGTGCAAGGTCAATTAATATTTGCGGTAGCATGATGAAATGAGTGAACTTTGAAGAATAAATTGTATGATCCAAATATATATGTAAGTAGTTTTGAAGATGGTTTGAATGAGCTACAAAGATGAGAATACTTCAAAGAATACTTGACAGTGTTTGAGCACGAGAGAGGTTGTTTGAGCTTGTACATGAGGTGTTGAGGGCCTTGAAAATGATTAGAAGGTAAGCTCTGAATATTTGTGTATGCAGCTCTAAAATTACAATGAAGATCCTTAATCAAACTCCAAAGATTTGTTAGAAGCTTCGAAGATGCTCTGTTTAAGATCCAAATAAGAGTGAGTGTATGAGATTGCTTGAAAACATACAAAAGGCATTGGAACATAGGAAAGTTTCAAGGTGAAGACTACAAGGTGGCTATAAGGTTATATTAAAGGCCTAATGAGACTTGTAGAATAAGGCATAGAAAGAAAAATGAGAGATGGTGGCCAGATGAGCTATCATAACTAGTTTCTATTACATGGGTGAGAAATTAAATGTTGACAAAGGTGAGTCAAGTTATTTTAAGTATGTGCATGATGTTTCAAGTCATGGTTTACAAGAAAAGCTTGAAAAAATGTTTCAAGGTTTTTCAAGTGCATAGAATGAAGAGTTGTATACCCAAGAAGGTTTTTCAAGTTATCATTGGTACATACAAAATCTACATGAGAATTTAAGTTGTTTATGGTAGATGAGTAAGGGTATTGGAAGAAGGTCTAAACTCTCACAGAACCCTAACAATGACCTGATGTTGAAGATATTGTTCTAAAGAGATTAGAATAGTTTGATATGGCTAGACAGGTAATTGGAAGTTGAAGTCAACTCTCCAGGCATCTCTAGGTGTAATTGGTTTCTCAGGTGAGTAGGCAAACCCTATAAGAAAGGCCTTATTTCTTAGAGATTTATTGTAGCAGGAAAATTTGATCAAGTCAAAGTTGCTAAGTGGATGAAGATAAAATTATGAGACTTGTAGTTATTTTCCATGAAGCTTTCTAGACAGGTTTCATAACTTTGGTGTACAAAGTTAGTGATCCAAGTTGGCCAGTCACTAACAAATTTAGTGGTATAGACAGTAAGAAAATTAGGTAGAAGTGAAAAGATGATTCTTGATGTGTTTTCATGTAAGAGTGATGAATTGAAGTGCATGATGATGATTATTTGGGACTTGAATAATTTATCCATGCTTTTTAGAATCTTAGAATTTAGTGTAAGAGGTTGGAACATTAGAGCCAAAATAGCTTATCTGGCTAAGTGAAGTCTATGAGAGAGAAGTCAACAGATTGGTCTATAAGACTAATAGTTTCCATTAGAGATTAGGATCTATTTGATGGAGGTTGATCTGAATATAGTATAAGATCTTGTATATACATTGAAATCCATTAAATGCATATAATCAGGTGTCATAAGTCCACATTTCCTTGATTGTGTTTTGAAGTCATTTGATAGTTTTGAGTGAGCATTTTGCAGAGAAGATTTTGAACTTGTATATCCTAAGTTGAAGCATCTAATGAAGTTTAAAATGACCCTAATGTCATAATTTTTCTAAATATGTGATTTGTTCCCATGATTTTTTGGCAAAGTTGAGTTTATGCCTCAGTTGTTCAAGATAGAGTTTTTTATATGCACATGCCTTTTATGAATGGTGTTTTGAGAAAGGGTTCAAATGGTGGTTGGACCTAAAGTGAAGTTGGATAAGGTATATTAGAGTGGAATATGATGTGTTCCTACCATGTGATATGTTTTAACATGCTTCAAGAAAGATCAAAGGGTAATGTGTTGGTAAAAAGACGTATTAGATATCCATAAAGCCTAAAAGAGGAGTCGGGGCTGATTGAGCTATGGCTGAACTAATGTATTGATTAAGTCATGTTATTTTAATATGATAAGACCTATTCATGTTTGACCTAAGTTATTTTATGTATGGATAACTAAGAAGGATATGATTAAGTGACTTATATAAAAACTAGACAATTTAGGCCTATTTAAGTGTGCTTAAAAAAAGAGAGAAAAGAGAACAAGTGAATGATATAGTTCATTTTTTAGAATAATGAGGTCATGAGGAACATAAAATAAGTGTCATGAATATCTAATAGAGGTTCTACTTATGAGGATCAAGGTCAAAAGACCTAATCAAGCCATGAAGAGGGCTAATTGAGCGAAGAAGGCTGAAGGCCAATTTGAGAGGGACAGAAGTGAGCAAAGAGTTGATAAAGAAGATGATAATCTATTATATGAGAAATAAGGGTTTTTTAAGGTGATCCAATGAATCAGGCGGCTGATTTATTTCTAAGTCATCTAGGGGGTTGGTGCCTCCTTGCAAGTGGGTGCTTGTTAAAGCCTAAATGAGTTGGTGTTGAATTAGTTGGGGTTGGTGCTACATATGGAGTTGGTGCTTCAATAAAGATTAATTCTTGTCTTATGTGACTATATTCCATTTGATTCATTAGTGGGTTTTATTCCCTTTAAGGGTTTGCCACATATATGTTGTGCTCATGTGTTTCATGTTCTTATGATTTGATGCTTATGATTGCTAAGATGTACTTTCTTGTTAGAATGGTTCATGTATGATTAAGTGGAATTGAATGAAAAGTATTGAAGATTGATTCACCCCCCTCATAGTCATTACGATTTTATCAAAACATAAAGGAGTTATTAATGCTGCCACTAAGGCTATTTGGCTTTAGATGATTCTCGCTAAGTTCGGTATTTAGTTTCAATAATTAATAGTCATATTCTATGATAATCAAAGCACCATCCATATTTATAGGAATACAATCCTTCATATGTGGACCAAACATAATGATATTCACATGCATTTCATTCAGGAGTTCATTCATGAGTAATTCATTTATCTTTGCTCTTTCCAAACTATAAAACAAATTGTTGATATATTCACCAAACCCTTCACTGAGAGCAAGTATCTTCATTTGTGGGGTCTTATCAAGGTTCAAGTAGCTCCAACATTTTTATTTCCATCCTTCTCTCTATACTTTTGGGAGGCTTCTCTCTATTCTTTTGGGGAGATTTTCTATGTACTTGAGTACCTGATTAGGCCTTGTTACTAGAACCAATTATTCTACACACCTGAAATGCACTTAGGGGAGGTGTTAGTGTAAGATTTTTATACCATTATATGGTTTTTCCTAGACCTATTGTTTAGTGTGTTTATTTGTTAGAATAGGTCATTAGGTAAATATGGCTTAACCTATTTTCTAATATTGAATTATTTTTTGCTTCTCTATAAATGTACCTTTCCTAGAGCTATTTTGGTTAATACAAATACTAATACTAATAATTCAATCTTGATTATTGAAGACAAGCTTCTCATTGCTCATGTTATATTCTCTCTTTTACATATTTCATTTTACATATTATAGAGATTCATGCATTTGTGGCTATGTAGTTCTCGATCCTCAATTGTGGCCACTCTAACATTATCAACAACACTATGCTTCATGAAGACATGTAATAATAATTAATAAACCAATGGAATTTAATCTACCAAGCTTTATAAAAACAAGCTTTATGACCTAGAGAGGCCAACACACATCATAATTTAGTTATTAAATTATTCTTAACTGAACAATCAATAATACAAAAGTAAAAAATGAATTGTAATAAAGTGATCCATGAAAGTTTTAATTATAAATGATTCTTTTATCACTCCATTAAAACTAAAATGTTAACAATAATTAATTTAAACACTCTTGTCCATAGTTTCATTTAATACCAACTTGTCATTAATGTAGTAGAAGAAAACTAAAAGCCAAAAGATAACCCACCAATCACTAAGGAGAATTTAGATGAACTAAGTAAATAAAAGTGTTAATTTATCATGGTTTGAAATATATTATTTTATTATAAAATGTCATAGCTCCAGATTGATTCAAGGGAAGTCTTCAGGTCATATTTACGGCATAAATAACAATCTCCACACATATGGAGAATATACTGATTTTTAATTGAATAAGGGCATAATAGGGTACAACCCAAGGATTCACCCTGGGCAATGCCATCTCCAACAATCAATGAAAAGTGGTACCTAAGCCAACTTAGCATACATTCTTATCCCTTGACATTAATCCATGATACTATGTTTGTGGGGCCAAGACATTACAAAAATACCATAGTTCCTTTTCACATTTAAAAAAATAAACATTCTCAAATTATTTACTTATTAGTCCCGAAGGGATAACTAATGGATTCAATTCACTTTAACTCTTGATTAAATTTTACCTTCTAGACCAATAAAAAATTATTACTTTTTATGCATTCAAATATTTTTAGTTTTCCAATAGTTAACTTGTGCATTTATTAATGAAAAATATGAAAAAAATATTTATTTGTGTTGTGTTTGGTTAAAATTATTAACATGTTATTAAAGGAAAAACTAGTGATGTCATGTGCAATTGGTGATAAAAAGTTGAAAACAAAAATAACTCTGAGTTGTCACTTTCCCTGATTAATAAAATCCTTTTATATGCTAACATTAAATTTGTTTTCCAAAATCCTCTGCCCATCTTTGTAAATGGAAATTTCTACATTGCAACAACCTCTACCTATGTTGGTCGTACAATATTATTTTTAAGAAAATTTCCATGTGTTGTTACAAATTTAGGGATGTCACCGTGGAATTTAGGAAACAACAACATGATTGGGAAGTGCCATTCTCATCTACCCACATGAATGATTCTCTTCAATGGAACAAGTAGGACAACTGAAAGAGACAAAATAATAACTTAGATGGATCTGTAAAACTATATGATGAAATACAAATAATATCCCACCATCTTGATGATCTCAGTGTAGTAGTGGAGAAATACAACGTCAATGGTCTGGCTAACCCATGCTAGTTACTATTAAATTTAAAGCAGAAAAAGCCATTTGTAGAAGTTCATCTCAAGGTAAAGTTAAATTTACCAACCATAAGTATTTTGGTTTAGATTTCGTAAAGATTTATGTAACAAAGGCTATTAAATTTTTTATTTTTTAAAAAATTTGCTATAATGTAGAATGCAGAGTGAAATAATGGATAAGAGATAATTGGTCAATAGAATATGAACTTCTATTGACAAAAAAATCACAGAATAGGGAAAAATGGAAGCGAGATCAATAAACTGTGTGTTTCAAACCAAACTAAATGCAATCAATTATGAGTATCAAAATGAACCAAACTCAACAAACTGTTAATGTTAGATACTTTGATTTGTATCAATAGAACCCAAATAATTGAGCTTAATATCTAACACACTCCTATTTTTTTATTTATTCATAGTACCCACATATACCTTAATTAAATTATAGTTAAAATAGGGATTACACATGAAGTCATTGCTATTTCCTCTAGAGGAGGATTCCAATGGGGAAATGTCTGTCCCTACCAAGGTAAAACATTTTTTTGAAGATATAGAGGACAAAAAACCCATGAATGGCCAATGTAGGATAGTCCTAGACTCGCATTCCCAGACTTGGAGCTCATATATAGTCCTACTTTTCCTTTTTCAGTTATTCTATTTCTTAAAATTTTAGATCCAATTAGCGTTCTCACCATTGTGAAAATGAAATTAGAGGTTTGGAATTTTTTATGAATATGTTCTAAAAATTTATCATATTCTTGAAGTCAAGTGGAATGAAGGATTTCAGTGGACTATATTTTGTAAACTGCTATTTTCTTTCTTGTTTCTAAAAGTGGGTTGTTTAACAAGTTATAAAAGACATTTTCCATTACACGATTTTTGTTCCTACATCAGGATAGTCTTTATTTTTTGACTTAAGAATGTTATAGCATACACATTATCTATGGATTGGTTTTCTCTTTAACATGATTGTCTATAATTCAATTATTGTTTCTCTCTTAGGTTCACCCCATTGTTATGTTTATGATTCTTGAGTGCTCTTTACTTAGTTATTCTTTCATAATCTATGGTCCCTTTACCCAAATACTCTTATATTAAAACTGAATATATTTGGAGTTTCATTGACCTATTTTTGGTCATTTTTAAACATTAATATAATTTCTTTCTCTTCTCTTATTACATTATTAAATGATTATCTATATTTGGAACATATGACCATTGATAATTCTTTTCTCTTATTTAATTATTATATGGCTATCTTACTTTAGAACAAATATCCACTAAAAAAATATAATGGTTGTTCCAATTATGCATGGTTAAAGTATCTATGTTGTAAAATAAAATTTTAAATTGAAGTGGACCACCCCAATAATATATATCTTGAGAGGCCAAGTGAGGATGATGAATCCCAATCCATGTGATCGGAGCTAAATCGAGTAACGCATGTCAAGGTATATGATGGAACTCCCCAAATATCATGCTCAGTCGAATAAATATTTTGGTGTAGTTGCAAAAGGCATGTATCCATCCTTTCCTTTTCTGTGATGTGGAGACATATTCATTGGTTTAGGTAGGATCGATGACCTACTAGAATAAGTAAAGTTTACAGTGGTGCACACTACCCACTATTTATTTTATAGATGATGATTTTAAAAAAATTCTTATTAATTTTCTCAGGATATATATATATATATATATATATATATATATATATATGATTAGAATATGTTTTGTCTTGTATATTTATAAAATCTGACACGTGGAAAAAGCCTCTCTTTCCAGGTGCCTTTATAATCTATTTTCAATAGTTATCGTGTTCTAATTTTTGCTCAAGTGACTCATACATTAGAGATTCTTGAGGTTCAATTCCCTTGTTCCGAGATGTTTTTGAATTGTTATGAAAATAATTATATATATATATATATATATATATATATATATATATATATATATATATCCCCAGTGAGACCTTTGGTTAAAATTTGTTTTGTTTTAAATATTGTTAGGATATTTGCTCGTGATTGTATAGATTGAAAATTTTGCTTAAAATATAATTGTTTTAATATTATCATGACATTTAATAACGGGTTTGGGATTGAAATTGTTTAATAATCGATTGGTTTATTCAATTTTAAGATATTAAGTCATGGTATTTTCTTCCTAGTATAATTAAATGAAAAAAATGAATTCAATTTTCATATTTTTAATAGTTCTAGTTTCAATTTTTGATAAAACTCAGGTTACCACTTATACCAATTATTATCAAAAATTTAGTTTTCAAAATCTGTTAGCTTTTCCATTTTTTTACTAGTCCAATTATATTCCTGGCTGCAATAATTTTTTGACATATTTGAATGTAAAAAAAATATTCTATCTTTAAAACTGAAATTAAATTGCTCTAGATTAACCATTTCTTGCATTTATATTAAAATTGTAATTAATTTTCACTTTGGTGAGAAAAAAATAAAAAAAAATCACAACCACTTAAAAAAAAAGTTATGTAATTTTCTTGGTTATTGTTAGCAGACCCAAATTCGACATCTTAGCAACATACCCAACTGTATCTTCTATCTAATTTAACTATCACAAACCACAACCATTTTTAACATTATGTTCAAAATTCCCATTAACATTTTTTGTCTTATCTTTAAAATAACTACAACAACAGGTACTATTTATGTTCAAATTTTATGCAATAAATTTTCTTAATTTGGTTAGCAAATTTTGATTTCATTTATGATCTTGATGTTGATCCAATAAATGGAATTTGTATAGGTAAAAGCCATTAAATTCGGGGATGGGACTAAGCAAAAGATAGGCATGTTATTGCATTCAGAGTGCCTTTGTTTATGGATTTCATTATCTGTAAATGGGATACATGTTTTGGTATTTTTTTTGACACCAACAAAATATGGTTTTCTTCAATTGCACTGTTGGATCTATGGTTAATAACTTAATATGGTTGTTATTTTGTAGGCCAAGTGTCAAAAATATTGTCATTTTTGAGGTTTGGTGGAAGTTTATTATGGTAGAATTCAAATTCAAATGAATATTGAACTAGGGATAATGAGTTAAACATGTAGAGAATAAATGACTTAGGGCTCTTGTCTTTAATTTCTACACTTTTTTTTTTAATATTTTGTATTAGGTCATTTTTTGTTTCTTACTCTTCATTTGATGAATGCATGAATTTGGAAACTACTTAAGAATGTAGATTTTATTTTTTTGAGATATATATTTTAGATAAATTATTATTCCTTTGTGTATTTCATATGATTGGAATGCAAAACTTGTTTTCTTATGCATCCTGATATTATTTTTACTTAATTCACCTGCCATCAAGTATTAAGACTAAAGAAGCAAATCTACTATAATTTGAATCGTGATGGTCTCTAGAATAAACTGGTTTGATTCCTATTTTAATGCAACTGTAAACAAGGATGAGTTGTTGCAAATGCTAAGGTTTGGTGTAGAAATGGCCTTCAACTCAAAAGGCAATAGAATTATTGCAAAAGGAGATGAAACTACTGTAGAACTTGATGCAAATATGAAGTTCATAGAAGATGCAATCAAATTCAAGATGGATGATAATATGGCATCCTTTTAATGTTGACAAATTTATTTACTACATTTTTTAATATATTTTTTGGAATTGATTTCTCATGTATCAAATTTTATTATAAAAAATATAAAAAACTACTTTGGTCGAGATGGGTATTTGAACTAGTCAATTATTTTTGATGATTTTGTCAGGGTGATTGTTGTAATATAATTTATCTTTCTAGGCTGACAAGTTTTTTGAATATTAAAACATATTGGCAATTAATTTTGTTTTGATCTTTTTCTCTTTGTGTTCACATAATGAATGATGTACCTATAATATGTATTGATTATTTAGCATTCAACATAGTCGAGAAACTTGAAATGCAAACATGCTATCTATATTGTTAAAGACAATCAAACAACTAATCTCTACCTAATTGTATTTGTCTAGTACTAATTCCTCATTCTTTTTTCTATTGGTTGTTAATAACATAATTTAAATAATTTTTCTTGATAAAAGTTCTCACTCTATGATCAACACTTAAATCAAATTTCAAAACTATTCTAAGTTCCCGTAGGGACTTGACACATGGCACCCTTGTTCACATTTCAATGTTTCATGTTTAATTCTCATACATATCTAAATCACTTTTTTTTTTGGATTAAATCTCTCAAGTTCATATTATTCCATTGAGTCATATTTTCATACAAGTATCCACAATTAAATAATCACACATAGTTTTCAACTTATATGGATTAAGCACTATGTATTTTCCATTGAAACTAATGATAAATGCCAAGAAATTGAGACATCAACCAATGTAAGGGTTTGTTGTTAAAGTAAGGCACTTTGAAGTCAGATACAACATTAATGTTTATTCACTACTTATGGTCTAAATAAGAATCATAAAACTTGTGTCTCTTCTAAAATATCAACTCTTACGAGCTTACATCATTGCACAAATCTATAACTCTTTCTTTATGTAAAAAATTACCCCAATATAAGAGTAATTTGCAAGTAAAACACTACACAAGCCAATAGTGGCTAATCACACTGTTATAATCACAGTATCAATATGTACTGGCCCTTCCAATATGTCATAACTAGGCCAACTGAATAAGATTATTCCAATGATCATATGTTGCAAGGTGAATTTGTCAAGGAAGGCAAGAACTACCTTGAATTGTACACATGCATAAAGGACCACAAAGGTAAAGACAATGCCAATATCTTTAAAATACCATTACGTAATAAGTGGGGCATTAAATTATGTGCTTGGGGTTCAAAATTGAGGTTACTAAGTTGAGTTATGAGCCACTAGACAATGAAATTTAAAGCCTTCTTATTGAGAGGTTTGCTTAAATTTTAAAAATAAACTTGTTTTCAATTCTTATTATTATTTTAACAAGATTTTCCATGATTTTAGATAATCTTAAATTAAGTTTTTGTATGCCGATATTCTTATATTTTTATTTTAACATGTAATCTTCTTCCAGTGCTTTAACTTTCCAAACAAGCCAAACTTTAAAAATAGAAACAATAATATTGGTTTTATAACAAACACTTAACCTAAAAATGTAGCTCATGCCATAGAAAAACCATCTCAGAAGGTCACCTCAAAAAGAGAAAACATAATTTACTATGTTTCGTGAGAGTCTAGAACTATTATTGAAGAAGTTGCTTCAGTGCAACATCAACACTTTACTTTGAGTAAGTGAATTGGACCCTTCAATATCTTTGCATATATATTATTATCCAAATGCATGCTTTGATTACCTTAGAGTTCAAGTAATTTCATAAAATAGGCATATTGCATTGAAGTATAAGATCCAAGATATTTTTGAGAGAAATAAAATTCAATTAAGAAAAAATGACCATGATATCAATCTATCCATAGCTCCTCCAAACCAACATTTGAAAATTTTCACAAATCCTCAAAATAATAGCCTAAAATAAGACAACAAGGAGAAAAAAAAGAGCTATGACAAAGTCCCATTTGATTATAGATCTCATCCATTAAATGCTTTTTGGCCATAATTAAAGATACCAAGAGAATATGAACCCTAATTCGAATTATGTTTGAGGAGAGTGAAATTCCTATTGATATTCCGTATAATAGCCCCTTCTTATTTAGAGCTTTCATATATATAAAATATAGCAATAAAATAATGGTATAAAATGGTTCAAGTTTGAATTTATGCACCAATGAGTTCATTTATAGCCTTGGATTTTGTGAAGAAGATCTAGTGTATAGAAAAATAATTATAAAAGGATATAATGGAAGATAAAGATAACTTTAGGGTCTTTTATACACCTAAACCGAGGGTCCAAACACCTTGACTACTATATTTGGATGAGGCTATGAGATGTAAGTTCGTATATCTATGGTTTACTTAACACAAGAAGTGCCTATCTATGGAGATATATTTCCCAAATGTGTCGGGTGGAAGCCCAAGGCCGTGGAACCAACACCAAGGTTATTTAAATATTAAATCAATCCTTGAAAATCAAAGACCATTCTATCTTTACGCTTCAACTAAAAACCTTCATGTAGTCAACAATGAATAGAAATTCATGCCAAAGGCATCTGACAAGCCAATACAATCCACTAAACTAATGTAGAAAAACCAAGATTTCATTATTAAACTTAATAGTAAATGACTAGATACATGATTACTAGGGTTGCTCTGATACCATATTAGGGTAGAATCTAAGGTCTTCAGATAGAGCAAATGCTCCAGTTGACTGATCACATAAGTCAAGCGAGTGCATAACATAATGTAGCTAAAAGAAAATGAAACCAATATGAGAATAATGCAAAAGTGATTAGAGCTAAAAACAAAGTTCCATTTAATAATAACTTATTAAGAGATATGTACAAATAGGAGTGCATGAATAACTCCTCCAAGAAAGGTGCTCAAAGAGCCAATAATATAAGAGTAACTCGTATACCTGGAATAATTGATCAAGGGAGTTATTTCATATTCAACTAGTCAAAATGTAACTCTAAGTACACCTAAACAAGCTTATCCATAAAATTAAGAAAACTCATAAGTGAGGGGAAAATCCCATAATAAATAAATATTGGAAAATAAGCAACCCTTAATCTAACATGCCACTGTACCATTATATGTTGATTGGACATTTAAATATGTCATTTCTTTTGATTGTGTGGCATTTGAACATGTTCCTTGTATGTGGACTCCTTGGACCATTTTTTAAAATTAGATCGAGTACTCTTATGTGTGTGATTGATTATTTTCTAATATTGTGCTATTACTCTCTAGACATTGTCATGATCCATATCATACATCTTAGGACTTAATGTGATCACATATCATGAGCTTCGTTGATATATCTACTTATACATGTTATCTTTATATGTTACATGATTAATACACATATTGTATAGGTACCTTATCCTTTTGAAGTAAGACAACTACCAAATTCTATTTCCCTTACTTTAAAATGGGTCATATCACTGGGGGCATGTCATAGAAGCATGACCTCCACATTTATATTGTTTGTAGATTTAAGTTGGGGCATATCACAAAGACATGACCTCCACACTTACAAATTTTTTTATTATCTTTATATTTTAGTGGGGGTATGTCATAAAGACATGACTTCCACACTTGCACAATCTCTAGTTTAGTTTCATTATTTAGATATACACTTGGGTCAAAATCCTATACATTGCACTAATTTTGCATAGATTTGAAACATTTTTTTATATATTTATGACACATATAATCCAACTAAGACATATTAGAGGTACATATGCCATGAAATTATACACAAAATTATAAAATTTATAAATTATACTATTCACCATGATGCACTGATTACACTAGGTTATACTATTATTGAGCCTTTTTTTATAATAGTTGATTATATAAATCATTCAACCTCACCAAATTTATAGGTTAGAGTGATTAAGTCATCCAATTTTACCATATGTATAAAATAAGTTGATTAAATCCCTCACCCTCACGAAATTACATATTCATACTTGAGTTGTGTCCGATATCCTGCTCAATTCTCTAAGGTTCAGTTCTAAACCTCTTCAAGCTCCAACACTTCATAAAGAATCATCTTTACCAAGACAAAGTATCAATAAGCAACATGGTTACATCAACACACAAATGAACTCCTTCCTTGCTCTCTTTATTTTCAAGATTTCAATTATTTAATTTTTTTGATTATATAAAATAATTTATATGTTAGCATGTTCTTGGTTACATGTCATACACTAAGAAATCACTCAAATTAGGCACAGACAAAGACAATGTGTGTTATACACACCCAAGTATGCATTTCTTTCCTTTAAAATAGTAACTTCATTCTTATGCATTACTAGATTTAAGGAGGGAAATGTAGATACTAAAATTGAATATTTATAATGTCTTAGTATTGTACATTTGATAAATATCAACTAAGGACTACCCTTCGATTTTAGACCTCCTTGATATCAAAGGGCTCACATTCACCATCTCACTGTGCTTAAATACTTATCTCTTAGTCTGATCCATATAATTTTGATGACTGAGATCTCTTGAACTACACAAAAAGCTTAAAATCTGATAAACATCCTTCACCATCAGTTTCAGATCCATACCTATTTCTAGCCTTCTACACATTATCGACTATAGAGGAATGCTATCATCAATGTTAGTGTCTAGATCGTTATCTAGTGTCTAGTTGCGAAAAGTCATCCAAATCGTAAATGTTTTGAAACCTATATGTCTTATTAAACCCTACCACGAGACATTTTCCAAAGGTGTGGTATAAATAAAAGTCTAAGCTTTCTCATTCCTCATGTAGAAAATACCAATAAAGCATCTACCAAGGTTTATTTAATCATTTGCACAACTAAGTTATTTTGCCCTATTCATCCCTTTTTATTTATCAATCATAGAAGCATTTATAAAAAAGGTATAAATCACTCAAATACTATTCCATATGTGATATTTTTCAAGTTATAATCTATATCACTACATGCATATATATATAGTATATTACACCCTTATGCACACACACTTCCACACATATGAGAGAACTACATAAGTTTTAGGCTCTCCTTAGAGGACTGGATATGTAGGTAGTGCTTAGTGACATAGAAGTCATTGAGGTTAGCTCAACATCATGATCCCACTAACACATTTTTATCAAACTCATTCTAAGGGTGAAGAGCTAGCGTTTGATTGTAAAGAGTGATAACTTGTATCCTAGATCTGAACATATAAATGAAAAGGTGATTTAAAACCTAGAATAATGAAGTTAGTCACATCGAGATCTAGTCATTATTCTATAGTACACACCTGCATCATAGTCAAACACTAACA
This sequence comes from Torreya grandis, assembly GCA_037957365.1. NCBI lineage: Eukaryota > Viridiplantae > Streptophyta > Pinopsida > Cupressales > Taxaceae > Torreya > Torreya grandis. The sequence goes on along the minus strand of JARHVA010001706.1, from coordinate 2,490,324 downwards.
TTGATGGTAGTGTCCAAATCTGATGGTAGTGTTCATGCCTACAAATGTACAAATTTTAGAATTTGATGATTGATTCATAATATTGATCTTGCACAGTTTTCACTTGTTTCAGTCCATATCTGCTTGCGTACAATAAAACCCAACTAAGTATCATTTCTTTTTGTTACTTTAATAAGTTAAACATATTTCAAATTTGACACTTTATATATTTAGCATATTTTAGTACTATAATTCAAAATATTCATTTATTTGAGTTTGGGATTGATTGGCCTGTTATAGATTAGTTTATCACCCTTGTGCTTGAACTATTTCTATATTCTTAACCCTATCACCACCCATTATAGTTTATGGTTAATCAATGAGTTGTTATTCTAGATACAATGTGTAAACCATAAAATAAGATATTTTCATGCAACATTTACATGAATAATTCACAGATCCTATGAATATCAATTTCTAGGTCAAAAATAATTACCTCCTTTTTCTTAAGTTATTCCTCTTTTTATTCCACTTATTTTTTGAAATCTTTCTTATCTTCTATTAACTGATGAATTTTTTATTTTCTTTCATCATATTTTTAAAAAATTTCAAATTTCAAAGTAGAAAGGATTCTATAGTGATCATTCATAGAGATATGATCTATATGAAATTTAGTGGTCTTTGAGGAATACCTAGTTTAGTATCTTAAAAGACTTGAACATATTCTACCTTATTTGTTGTAAGCTCCTCTATTATAAATGTAGCTTCAAGTTCCTACATAATGAATGTAGTTTTAGGTTCCTCAATGATAAATTTAGGTGTTTCAGATGATATATTGTTAGTGGTTGTAGGGTTCCCTAATTTTACTCTCCCTGCCCCATTCATTATTTCTTATTTTGTCACTCTTACTAAAATTTATTTTATAACCCATTATCATTGACTTCCAGCTCTTAAATCCTAGTCTTCAGAATTTAGTTTCTGTATATGCAGTAATTAATTTTTCATGTGTGTTAAGAACATCACTGACAAAAGCACATTAATGATCCAAAGTTTATTTTTATTCTCTACCAAGGGTAGGCTCTATTGAATATCTCATTTCTTCTTCTTTTGCTATATTGTAGGATTTCCTTCCTCCTTTTCCATTTATTTTTCTTCTTTATCTAACTCTATGTCATCACTACCAACTTATGTTTCATTTGTTTCCTCTTCAAAAGCTTCCTCATTTTTTTTTCCAATTCTTCTTCCTCACTACTAGTTTCTTCCCATCATGAGTTTTTTACATCAATTGAGAATTCAATCATGGTGGATTTTGAGGATGAATAGTTAGTTCTAGCTTTTATTGCTCTTAACCCATGAAAGCATCTTTCGGTCTTGTTGGAGGAATTAGAGGTTTTATACCTTATAGGGGATTTAGAAAATGAATGTACATATGTTTTCTATCTCTCTATGGTAGTGGTTATGGGCACTGCTTTTTGTGGAAGATGAGATAACATGATAAAATTTTTGCAAAAGACATCAGGTCACTTGTTATCTAGTACTTTCTTGACTTTTAGAGTTATAAGGTAGTGATGTGATAAAGCTATATATTTCCATTTTTGATAATCTACCACTATTCTTCTAAAAAAACTTATCAATTAATTAGGCACATTCATAATGATATTATGTTTGAGATGGCTTAGAAGATTTAAGTGAGATGTGTAAATGAGAGATTGTCTACCTTCACATGTAATATACTTGGTGATGAAAGTTTCCACTTCATGCCATGAAAGAGGAAATTATAGTTTATTAGTGCCCTATGAGTAAAATTCCATAACCTCTGATTTATTACAAAATCTTTGCCTTACACCTACTGTTATATGTCTTATTGCCCACCTTTACCCTGATGCTAGTCTCCCAGTGACTTTAGCCAACAAGTGTTCTATTAGAACCGCCTTTAAACCTATTACATTTATAGTGTCAGTGTGTAATGTTTAGGCACAAGCCTCAGTAATTTAAAGGTTAAACCCTATAAACTTATCTATTAATATTAGTCAACTTGCATTCTCAAATATAACTAATATATGTAAATTATTCCTTAAGATGGTATGATCACGAAGTTACACCCTAATCACTAATGAGTCCACACTATAACTCATTATAGCCATGATATATCATCTTTCACATCTATAAACATGCCATTTTTGTTGAGAATTACATGTAGTCTCAAGGTTTATAACTAGCCTAAGGTATAAAATGAATGTTTTTATCTCTATAAGCTTATGTGAGTCTAAATTATCATTCTTTGCATGATGTTCTAACTATTTTCATGTTTATTCTTCCATATTTTGATATGTATAGGTATGATAGCATCTAAATAAAAGTTTTACTATGATCTCATGAAGATAAGGAAGTGTCATGACCATAAATTGATCATTTGAGTGCATCTCCAAACTCTGACAGGCATTCTATAAACCTTGAAAGACAACTACATATTATGATAGTCAAGCTACGAATTATGACAATCAAGATATAAATTATGATAGTCATACTCTGTGAACTCTCTCAACTCACTATGGATTTATCCACAACATGTTTCAAGGCATTCCCTAAGTTCTTCCATCTATTATATGATGATCTAAGACTCCTTTAGACACTTTCTATTTTTATATATGTATGTATATAGATTTTTTATTTATGTATAAATTTCCATTCATGGAAGTTAGTTGATATAGGTTCCAACACTAGATAAGATGATATGGATATATTGTATATAATATTTGGTGATCAAATACGGTTGGAAGAAGTAGTAGAAAATCACACGAGGATCTTCCCAACCACATGTGGATCTTGTTGTAACACTCTTCTCTATTTCGGCCATACAAACCAATCTCTTTGAATATCCTTTTGTTCTAGTTAGTTGAGTTATTACCAAGTATTTAGGATAGTTAGTTTGTTTTATATTCAATAAAAGGCAAATCCATGCTCGATCTGCAAGTGTGGAAAAACATTGTAAGAATTGTTATTTTAAATACAAAAAGATTTTGTAATAGAATGCTTTTTTCATTATATACGTTAATAAAGCTTTCTAAGGATTGAGTTGATTTAACTTTGAATCCAAGGGTGATCAAGGGCCCACTCCCCAAGGAAATAAGACATTACTTTTGGTATTTATAATTTATTTTTAAATAGAATTAATATAAATGCTTTGTGTGATTAAATTAATAACCTACAAGTCAGATAGATTATTAGTGTGTGTGCTTTAAGATTTGAACTAGCATTTATCATTTATTTAATTACAACAATATTAATTCTACAACTTAGTTTATAAGTGTGGTTTTGATATTTGAGTTTAGTGTGTTCACTTTCCAATAACATTGTATAATTGATTTCAGAGTATTTAATTCAGTTTGGTGTGTTTACATTTTGAGCAAGTGTGTTTCTTTCAAGCATTTAGTTAAGACATTAGGAAGTAGAAACTTAGGATAGATCAACACCAAAAAACCCTAACCAACACTGTTAGTTGAACCCAATAAGTACCTTGCTACAAATAGCCTTGGACACTGACCTTGATAAGAAATGACACCAACATAGATTGGTTAAATGAAGGGGTAACAATGGCACCCATAATTTTTGGCACCGTTGCTAGGGATTCTTAAAAAAATTTAGTAAAGTAAACTCTTAATCTAATAGCAAAAAAAAAAAAAAAAAAGAAAGAATAAATTACTCTCTTGTCAAATACAGGTATATGAGTAGGCAAAGTGATTTGCAAGGAATGTTTGTTCCAAAAGATCCTTATATTTTAGGAGAATGAATCAAAGTAATTTTAGAAAAGATATAAAGTTTAAGAAAAGAAATAAGTGAGTCTTTTGGAAGTACATCCAGGGATCTAGAGGAGTCTTCCTATATAAAAGCTGAACTTTTGGATAGTGAACAACTAGAAGACCTTGAAGGATCTCCTCCTCTCAATAAAACTCTATTTATAATGGGATAAAATATAGGTCATGTAGAAAAACCTCACAGGAATCCTCCTAAGAGGAGTTTTTATTACCCTATTATTTTTGAGAATGATGATCGAATAACAATGAAAAAAATTCCCCATCCAATCTACATACCTTTAGAGGTTTGTCCTCTGAAGACCTCGATCAATTTATTTTTAAGTTTAAATTTCTCTACCAAACCTATGATTACACTTCAAACAATAAAAATTTGAAACTCTTTCCCTCTAATTTGAAGGAAGGAATAATGAGGTGGTTTATAGGCCTAGCAGGAAATCTATTAGCACTTGGAGAGAAATATATATTGGTTTAACTAAACACAACATTAGATGGATTGAAAGCTAAGGCTAAACCTAACACTAAACCACTAGAAATCTATTTTCCAAAATTTTAGATTAAAACACACACTCAAAGATTGTCCTCTAGACAAAACTGAAATCTATGGAATATGTGATGCTCAAGATCATGACACAAGAAATTGTAGTCACCTTTATACTTTTAAGAACTAGTTGAAATAGAACATACATACCATAGAAGAAGTAAACTATATTCAAAGTCAAGGAAATGCCTTCCCCCAAAATCAAACACTAATTTGGCTCAAGGATTCCTTTTCCATAATGACATGTACCTCAACAAGTTTTGACAGTACCACCATAGTGGGGAAACCAAGAATGGACTCCAAAACCATGGATGATGCCCTAACCTTTTCATCAAACTTGGATACCCCAAGGTCATCAACAACCATGGTTAAATCAACATTGGAATCTTGGTCCAAATTATAATCAACAATAAAGAACATTTCTAAAACAACAAGCATTGATGGCTCCTCAAGGAACTCAAGCACCCCCTAAAAAATAAGTAAACCAACCTTAGCTACCTACCTAGCTAGTAACAAATCCAAAGAATAGGTAGGTTTATGTAAATTAACAAGGTGAAACCATAAGGTTAGGTGCTATTGAATGTGTAGACATACATCTTAGGTCAAGAAAAATGTTACAAGAACCTCATATTATCATCATAGAAATGCCCTGTGAAAAAACAAGTCAACAAACTCAACTAGTGAAATAAGAAGAGTTAGAAGAGAAACCTGTGAAAATAGAGAAAGTCACCACAACTCCTCCACTGTTCCCTTTTCAGAATGATTTAAAGAAGTGGAAGACAAAATGGAATTTGAGTTGATTCAGGAACTCAAAAAACTCAATATAAAAATTCCATTATTACTAGCCATTAGGGACATTCCAAAACTCAATCGGGTAATTAAAATCTTGTGCATAAGACTCTTGGCTAGAAAAGACAATATCCCAAGACTATATAAATAGATGGCAAGCTTGTTGATTTATTAATAGGTAAGCTAATTTTACCTAAATATGGAGACTCAAGGAGTCCTGTCATTTCTGTAATGATTAGAAAGAAGCAGATACCAACTATATTGGTGGACTTAGGAGCTAATATTAATGCAATGACTATGAACACTATGCAAAATTTCTCTCTAATAGATATGCAACCCACTACCATAAACTTACAGATAGATGGCAGATCGTTCCACTACCAAACCAAAAGGCATCATTTAGGATATAACATTAACTATAGATTCATGGGAATACCCCATTGATTTTATTATTTTCCAACCTAAAAACAAAGTAGATACCCATTGATCCTAGGAAGGCCTTGGTTATAAACAATGGTAGATTTGATTGATTGCAGATCAAGAGATATGACCATCTCAAATGGTTTTAAATAAAAATGCATTTATTTATATCCACTTGCACAACCATCAATCAATATTGTGAAATAGTTATGGGTAGATCAACCTGAAGAAAAATGTGATAGTATCTTCTCTCTAGCTATGGTCACAATCATTGATCATGTGGAAGAAGTAGAGGATGAGTTAACAAGAAGTATTGGAACTACAATGGATTTCAACAGTCCAGCTATGAACTTTGACTAAGGATTCTATAATAAAAGCACTTCCTATCCTTTTGAACACCCATCCTTTCCCACCTCTTCCAACATATTGTATGACTATAAAAATATTCAACATAGTGTTATGAAATGGGTACATGAAGGTCAAAATACCTTTTTGATAGCCTTTTGTTGTCCTTTAGTTAGAGTGATTTCTTTAGGAGATAAATTTGTCAAGGATGTTGTCACATTCTATAAGTTGTTGCCACATCCTTTTATTCTCAACTCTTTAATGAGTGAATTAAAACAAATAGATTCTTCCCATCTAGGCACTAAGCAAATAATAGTATCACTAGGGAAGTCACTCAACATAAAAATTGGTTGATAGATGATCAGGAAATAAAAGTCTTTGATGTACTTATAAAACATATTAAAGCTTTTGCTTGGGAATATCCATCCAAGTGTATGTACCCACCATATATACATAGAAAACATTAAACCAATAAGGCAGCCTTAGAGAAGAATTAATCCTGCCTTAAGAGACATTGTGAAAATTGAGATAGAAAAGTTTCTAGAAGTAGGATTCATTTATCCTATTTTTGATAGCCAATGGGTCTCTCCCTTGGTTATTATTCATAAAAAAAATGGTAAATAGAGAATATATATAGACTAAAGGGAACTAAACAAAGCAATCATGAAATATTATTTTCCTTTACCCTTTATTGACCAAGTACTTGACAAATTAGCAGGGAAAAGATACTTCTCTTTATTAGATGGTTTTAATGGGTATAATCAAATACAAGTGGCACATGAAGTTCAAGATAAAACAACCTTCACTTGTCCATGGAGGACATTTGCATATAGGGTAATTCCCTTTGGTTTTTATAATACACTTTCGACCTTCTGATGAGAAGTCTTAGCCATAATTTTAGATTTAACTAATGATTGTGTAGAAATTTACATGGATAATTTTAATGTTCATGGAGAATCCTTTGAGGAAATTTTCAATAACCTAAGAAAAGTATTGAAAAGATGTGAATAACACCATGTATCCTTGAGTCATGAAAAATGTTTGATCATGGTAGAGGAAGGAATAGTTTGAAGACATCATATTTATGCAAAATGAATCCAAGTGGATCCAAATAAAATTGAAGTAATTTCAAACTTACCTATCCCTCAAAACCAGACTGATATCAAAAGCTTCTTAGGTCATGCAGGATATTATAGAAGGTTTATATAATATTTTAGCAAAATTGCTTCTCTAATGTTTGCTTTGCTGACAAAAGAGAGTGAGTTTGTTTGAAGTCCAAATTGCCAACAAGTCTTTGAGACTATTAAGTAGAAATTGAGTTCTACCCCAGTCCTAAGAGGACCTAATTGGTCATAGCTTCCATATTTACAGTGATGCATCTAATTATGCTATGGGGGAAATTCTAGGACAAAAATATGAAGATGGATAGATATATACCATATATTACATTAGTAAGAACTTGACTCCTATTGAGATAAACTACACAACCACTGAGAAAGAATTTCTTCTTGTGATTTATGCCATAAACAATTTTAGACACTATGTTGGGTGAATATTTTGTCGGCCAGCTAACTGGTGACCAAAATAGTTCCTATCACCACAGCATAGGGAGATGGGTCATCTTGGTGTGTAGGTTTACTACATCAACAGGGGACAAATCTCTCCTCTCATCAAGGGGAGGTTCCCTATTAAATATCTGGAGGCTACATACTATATATATAAGCAAAAAGTAAGACACAGGGGTGGGATAAACCATCCATCTCTCTTTTTTCAGAGATGATGCTAACAAACAGAGGAGAAATCCTGGGTGATTGGTGAAGGTGCTTCTCTTCTTTCAGAAGTAACATTCAGCCAAGAGCCAGATCCCTTCTTGGATAGTAGAAACCCTGGTGAAGCGACAAAAGGCACTTCTCTTCTTTTAGAAGTGCTTGTTCTTGCAAATAATAGGACTCTTTTTGGTAACAAGTGACTGGTAACCAGGTACAGAGTAACCAAAAATCTAAGATGTAGCACAAAGTCTCCACCTCTACTGCCCTAGAGGGAGATACAAAAGACAATGAGGGCACAAAGTCGTCCCAAGGTCTTTCACATAGAAACAGAAAAAGAAAAACACACACTGAAGACAACTATGATAGCATAAAGTCTGAAAGTAGTTAGCTTCAGGATACCTTATCACCTCCACTAGTTCTACTTGTTAAATCAAATAAACAAGAATGCTTTCAGAAGATAGACATAAGAACAATCTCCTAAAGTAACACAAGCTATAATAGCACAAAGTCTACAAGTAACTTGCTTTCTCATTCAATCAAAGAAATATGAACCATAATCTGAGCTCAAACTCTCAGTAATGCCTTTCAATTTGGGTAGAGTTTCACTTCTGGTAAGGGGAAGACCTCCTTAAAACAATAAAAGAGATTACAATATATAGGCACCAAGCAAGGCTTGGCGCTCTCTCCCATGGGACGGCCCATGCTATAGTTAATGCCTTCAATGCATTTTTAGTTCTATCTGGAGGGACCATGCTTAGAACAACACATCGCCTTAATTATGGCATGTCCATTCATCTAATATGTCTCTTCCTAGGTCTGGATCTTTTGGTCTATCCCCTCTAACGTCTGTGTAACTATCCATTTTGTCTTTACTCCAAAGGATACTAACATGCCATGCCTTTAATGTTTGCAAGCTAAAATATTTGCTTAGTGGATTGTTCCACCTACTGAAATTACTTCTGCATAGATATTTGAAGCTTTTCCCTCTTTCTACTTTTGTCTTTTCTAGCTTTGTCTCTTCCTAGAATTTAAGCTCTCGAGGCTACGTTCCCAGCTTTATTGGCTCTTTACGCTCCTCTCAGCAGTTCTTCCTTTTGGCCTTGGCCTTAAAGCCTTTAAATGCATTCGGGTCCACACTTAAACCTGTAAAGATCAATGGCTATTTCATTGTTGCAACTTTGACATCTATGGGCACGTCACTTTCCTCGGCAATTCCTTCAGCTTTGTCATTTGATCTTCCCCAGAGGGGACCTACCCTTTGGGGCCTTGAGAAACAGTTTGCTTTGGGTTGAGAAGAGCCCCTCGCAAGGGTATCTACCCTTCGAGCGGTCTTCAGATGGCATTCGGGCTTCTTTCTTCTGATGGGCTTTATCCTTTATTTCCTTCAAACAAAATGTCTGAAGGAATTCCTTTGGGCAATTTGTCTGAAGGAAATCTTCCTTGCCTTGTCTTTCCATCAAGCTTTGCTTTATTTTTTAGGCAAATTCCTTCAGACAAATTGTCTGAAGGATTTTGATTTGTCCTTTGCCTTGTTCATTTTCCCAAAGGAATTCACTTTGTCTATTTTTGCTTGCTACCCTCCGCAAGGGTTCTAGGCCTTGGTTCACCGCCCTCTACAAGGGCACTTGTTCCTTTGGCTTTGGGGCAGCCCCTTGAACCTACCGATTGAACCAACTGATTGAACCAACTTTGGTTCAACGGTTCAATGGTTCAATCGGTTCAATCCCTTTATTTGGCTAAGTCTTTTATCCGCTTGAACCAATTGTGCGTTAAACCTTTGAACCATTGAACCCGTTGAACCAAAATGGTTCAAGGTTTAACGATTTAATGGTTCAATGGTTCGATCTTTGCTTAGAAGCTTGCCAATAGACATTGTGGTTGAACCTTGTCGTTGAACCAACCTTGACATTGCCTAAGTGCTGAGAGCTTGCTTCTTTCCTACAGAGTCCGTAGAAATCAACCTGTGAATTTTGTAGTTTTCTCTAAGTTTTCTCTCGAGCCTTGAAAGAGTTTGTAGAGATGAGCCTGTGGAGTCCATAGTTTTAAGCCTGCAGAGTCTATAGATTTCAACCTGCAGAGTCCATAGATTCAAGCCTGCAGAGTCTGTAGATTTCTAGAAAAGCTTTGAAAAATGAAGAACCCGAATGCTCAAAAAAAAAAATTGAAAAGGGGAGAGATGATTTTTGGTCTGTGTAGGGCCAAAATAGTCTGTAAGTTGTCCCAAAAATGAGTGACATTTTTCAGGGACAACACACTATATCACTAGTTACAAAATATTTATATACACTGATCATGCATCTATCAGATATTTGATGAACAAACCAGTGGTAGGAGGAAGAATTATAAGATGACTATTATTATTACAGGAATTTGACATAGCAATTATTGATAAACCTAGTAAGTTCAATGTGGTTGTTGATTTTATTTCTAGATTGAACAATGCAAATGAAGAAGAACCTATAGAAGATAGTTTCTTAGATGAGCAACTATTTGTTGTTGCAACACAATCACCTTGGTTTTATGATATATCAAACTTTTTGGCTATAGGAAAGTTTCTTTTTAGTTCACTATAAAATAAAAAAAATGTTTGATTAAAGCTAGTTCTTGTTATAAATGGATTAATGGTATATTATTTAAATATAGACCTGATCATGTCTTCTACAGGGGTGTAAAATAAAATTAAATGTATGACATCATTTTTGCTTGTCATGATGAACCTGATGGAGGACACTACTTAGTAAAATGGATAATACACAAGATTCTTGGAGCTGGCTATTACTGGCCAACTCTTCATAAGAAGGTAAAGAGGTACATTTGGCAATGTGATCCATGTCAAAGAATGGGTAATCCTGCACTATCTTTTAAAATGCCCCTCCATCCTCAATTAGTTTTAGAACCTTTTAAAAAGTGGGGCATGGACTTGGTTGGGCCCGTAGATCCAACTTCTCAAGGTAAGGAGTATTTGATGGTATGATTAAATTATGTGACCAAATGGGCTGAAGTACAAGCTCTTTCATTTACAAGAGAAGAGGCAATAGTAGGTTTCTTATACTCCAAGATCATGTAGATATATGGAGCACCTATAGAGATAGTGTTTGATTAGGGACCCCAGTTGATACCCAAAATGATTCAAGCATTCAAAAAAATCTACCAAGTCAACCATAAAAAGTCTTTTCCATACCACCCACAAGCAAATGGACAGGTGAAAGTTACCAACAGAGAATTAAAGAATATCCTTACCAAGATAGTCAGTAAAAATAGGAAAAAATGGACAACCAAGCTTCTAAAAGTTGTATGGGCATACAACACAATGTGGAAAACCACTACTAGTTTTTCACCATATGAGCTGGTATTTGGTAAGATACCTCTCCTTTCAATTGAATTTGAGATGCAAATTTTAAGGATTGTACTAGAAGTAGGTATTGACTTAGAGGAAGCACAAAGAGAGAGAGAGAGTTTTATAACTAAATGAGCTGAATGAAATGAGAACAAAAGCTTTGCAGTAGATAGAGATGATGCAATACCAAAAGAAATAATGACATGATTTGCACATCAAGAAAAGACAATTCAAAGAAAGAGACCAGGCACATTTGTATGATTTTAAGTATTAACACTTCAAAGGTAAGTTGAGAACTAGATGGCTAGGATCATATCATATAGAGAATATTTTTGATAACGGTTCAATACAATTTCTGTCGATAGATGGTAATGAAAAGACACTCCTAGTCTATAGACATAGGTTGAAGCTATACTAGAAGCCTTCTAGTAAAGCAAAATTCATCTAACTAGTACAAAATGAGTTTGGCCTCATGGAATAACTCAAATCTTCCATGATAATTGATCCTTGAAGACAAGATGGCCTTAATAAAGGAAGGGAATTCACCTTTTCTCTAAAAAGGTTAAAAAAAAAAAAAAAGGTAAAATAAAAGGGAAAAAAAATAAAATTCAACAATGAAAATACTTAGGGATGTTGTTGACAGTCATGACTAGAAAACTAGCTTGATGGTTGATCATTTATTACAAAATGAGCCTTGATAGAAAGCTAGTAAATGGTTGGTCAAAGTAAAAAAACTAAAGCAAATAAAAAATAGTGAGTTAAAAAATTTAGAATTAATCATCATGATTGATTCTCCTTGTTTCTAATGTAATAACAATTGATGTTATCCTATTCTGTACCATTCTTCAAACTAATCCATGCAACTTCTTTTACTAGAATAGGTGAAGAAAGACAAACAAGGACAATGTCATGAGTTTTAAAGGTACAATGTTTATTCTTTTACTAAGGGTTAGATTTTAAATTTCTAAGTCTACAAGTATATGCTCAATCTTTGGTAAGGACTTCATATTTCTATGTGAAGGATATTCCCACATCAGTAAGGAATCTTTTCAAAAAGTTATTTTTTAAAACACAACTACAAGCTATAAATTTTTTCTTGTCAAGTCATAAACACTTCCATGATGACCTTGTCTTTATCATCACATCGCAACTCATGTGGATAAGCAATTGATAGATAATAGGCAACATGATGATTGCAAATAGATAAAAAAGGAAATAATAAGTAATCATTATTACTTTATGATATGACCAACTTACTTTGTCACCGTCACTCGACTTGCTTGGAGAGATGTGGGCTTCATCCATAGCATTAAGATAAAAAATATATCGTTGATGTCATAATCCATTGCTTGAACAAGAGAAATGTCATTTTCCCTCTTGAGTAGAGATGTAGACTATTGTGTTTTGTGCAAAGTTAAAAAATTCAGAATGGGACAAAAGAATAAATTCAAGCCTAAATCTGTAGAAGTTCTCTTAGGAGATAAACAAGCAAAATAGGTATTTGAAGCAGCAAGATGGCTTGAATTTCTCATGAAATTCTAGGGGTTTGATGAAACCCTTGTTATAGATTTTATCCTCCACCTAAAAATGAATTTTTATACTGTTAGAGGAATCAAAATTATATTCTCCATCCAGGTTATTAACAAACTATCTAGGATTCTAGATGAAAGGGCCAAGATCGCAGGAAGATTTTCCTTAAACAACTTCATCCATATTTTTCATGGTGAGGGAGAATCAGTGCCAGTGTGTGTTCAAGATGTCAATGGTAGAATAAAAGGTATCAACAGAGATTCCTTATCCAAACCATGGAGGTTTGTATCTTTTTAGATTATCAAATACCTCACTTGTGATGGATAATGCAGTGTTTTAAGTTGTATTATGATGAGAATGTTGATTCATTTGAGCTATGGCTTGCAACAACCCCATCATCGAATCAACTTACCCTCATTTTTGTTAGGGTCTATACAAATTAATGGATATGAGAGACCCTAATAACCCATCCTATATCTACCATCATGGACTCATTTAGTTGATAATCCAACATCATTTTCTTTAGTAAGAGCATGGCACAAAAGCATGGATTGATTTTAGTGAGGGAAAGAAGAGGAAATACCTAAAGTTTGATAAGAACATACCATGAGATCCTTTTGCTTTGAACTCCAGGGCTCTACCAAGGGTCTCTTCATCCAAATTTGTTACTCTTGAGTCAGTTTGAAGTACAATATCAACTGTTAGGGATTCTACACCTAGACCTGTAAGTCCCCTAAATGTGATTTCACCATTAGAGCCAAGAAGAAGGTTAAGACTTAGGTTCTCCACAAGAAATCCTAAGCCATTTTAATAACCTACTTTTGCACAAGAACCCATTCAGATAATATAAAATGAACATACTATAGACTCTATTTTACATTTAGCATCCCAAGAGGCTTCGCATGAAGAAATTCTTCCTCTAACCTAGAAGAGAAGAAGAAAGTTAATACTGGTTGCTGATGATGCATAAGCAATACATGCATAAACTCTTGAAAGTCTAAGGTAGGAACCCACTACCACTATCAGTGTAGCATAAGATAAAGAGGAAGTGGAAACTCCTTTTCCATAAGAGGATTTTGAAGAGATTGTTATTTTTACCTCAACACAAATATCCATTGAAAAAGGTAAATCTCCCATGATTGATGAATAAGCTAAACCATCCAAAGAGGTAGATGATGTAGAATTGCAACATGCCTTAGCATTATCCCAGCTAGAAGCCACAATTAAATAAAATGTAGAGGATATTTTTGAGCTATTATCTTTAGTCCAATGCAAGGATTTTGTTATCTCTCTTTTGTTGAAAAAAATAGAAAGCACTCAAACTCAGTGTTTTGAGAAGTTGGAAGAATCTGAGAATGATAATTATTGATCTATGGAGTTACACCAAGACACTTAAATAAGATAATATATCCTTAATAAGGAATCTTCTTAAATTTGAACAAGAAAATACCACATTAAAATCCCAAATAGCCTCCATCTCTTATAGTGTGCTTCCCAAACCCATGGTAGAACAAGGTTGCCAAATTGTTCTATCTTACCCTAATGTTAGAAGTCACTGGGAACAAATTTGTTCTGATCCTGGAGAATTGAAGAAGCAAATCAAACATCTTGAGAAGGAGAAATAAACATTTTAATAAGACTTGACACAAGCACAACAACATGAAGAACAAACTAGACAAACCATGCCTTTCACCTATCATCTTGGTGAAAATTTGTTAGATTGTAGGAGTCCATACCCTTCATATAGTTTATTCTTGAATAAGCAATTTTTTAGATGGAAGTTGCTCCAAATATCTTGTGGATTGCCACATGAGATTAATATAAGTGAAGAATTCTTGATAGTCTATCAAAAAAAAAACTCTTGATAGACATGATTTATTATGTGAATTTTATCTATGTGATGTTATTCTAGGGAACACTAATAATTTTTAGTCAATTTATTTGTTGGAGAGTTAAAATTGAGAGCCATTATCTCTACATACATGAATCAAATAGCATGGTAGGATAGATATAATGACCATGTAAGTACTACAAGAGAAGTTAGTATATGCATCAGACCCCAGTTTAGTAATGCACAATAAATATTGGAAAAATTTAAAAGTTTTTATTTTTAAAGGTCTAAAATCTATGATCACTATCTTCATGCTCTATAGGATGGCATTATTAATTTTGAATTATTTGTCTAATAATTCTTTGACCAAGTGGTGAATGCCTATAGTCAACGTTGGAATTTATTGACAATATCTTTAAAAATGAGAGAAGTTCTTTCTCCTACTACTATCATATGGACCCTTAGGAGAGCTGAGGCCATCACTTAAATCATTATTGATGTACTTCAAGGAGGGAAACAATTATGGATTGGGATGAGATTTAGGCCATCACTATTATTTTATCCTATGTCTCATTGGTAGAATACAGGGCCATAGTTTGAGGAATAGTTTGTTCTTTGGGTTCATTTTTTTAACAATGATATGGGATTTACTTCTCCTCATGAGAGAATATTATGATATTTTTACTCCATAAATGATCTCAGTCTAAATATGGAATAGATAATTCACACTTATGAATATATGACAAGCTAGTTTGAAATGGGACTTACAAAAGGTAAGGTGTGGGGGAAATGATGAGTCCACACTATGACTCATTATCACCATGATATATCATCCTTCAAAATAATAAACATGCCATTTGAGTTGAGCATTGCATGTAGTCTTAAGGTTTATAACTAGCCTAAGGTAAAAAATGAATGCTTTTATCTCTATAATCTTATGTGAGTCTAAGTTAACACTATTTTCATGATGTTAGAACTATTTGCATGTTTATTATTCCATATTTTGATATGTACATGTATGATGACATCTAAATAAGAGTTTTGATATGATATTATGAAGACAAGGAAGTGCCATGACCACAAATTGATCATTCAAGCGTAGCTACAGACTCTAACATGAATTATATGAACCTTGATAGATAGCTATAAATTAAGACAATCAAGTTATGGATTATGATGGTCAAGCTAAGGATTATGATAGTTGTGCTTCAAACTCTCATAGTTCACTATGGATTTATCCACAACATGTTCCAAGGCATTCCAAAAGTTCTTCTAGCTATTTTATGATGATTTAAGACTCCTTTAGATACTTTTTATTTTTATACATGTCTATATATAGATTTTTATTTATGTATAGCTTTCCATTTATGGAAGTTAGTTGATATAGGTTGCAACTCTAGATAAGATGACATGGATATATTGTATACATGATTTAGTTACCAGATATGCTTGGAAGAAGTAATTGTAAATCCCATGATCATCTTCCCAACTACATGTGGATCTTGTTACAACTCTCTTCTCTATTTTGGCAATACAAACTAATCTCTCTGAATATTCTCTTATTCTAGTTAGTTAAGTTGTTACCGGGTTTTTAGGATAGTTTATTTTGTGTCCAATAAAAAGACCCATGCTCGATCTACAGGTGTGGAAAAACATTGTAATAATAATTATTTTGAATACAATAAGATTTTGTAGTGGAATACTCTTTTCATTCTATGCGTTAAGAAAGCTTTCTAAGGATTGAGTTGAGTTAACCCTGAATCCAAGGGTGAGTAAGGGCCCACTCCCCAAGGAGATAGGATGCTACTTTTGGTATTTATAATTTATTTCTTATTTGTTTTTAAATAGAATTAATATAAATGCTTTGTGTGATTAGATTAATAACCTGCAGGTCAGAATAGATTGTTAGTGTGTGTGATTTGAGATTTGAACAAGCATTTATCATTTCTATAAATGCAACAATCTTAATTCTACAACTTAGTTAATAAGCGTGGGTTTGATATTTGATTTTAGTGTGTTTACTTTCCAACAACATTGTTTGGTTGATTTGAAAGTATTTAATTTAGTTTGGTGTGTTTAAATTTTAAGCAAGTGTGTTTATTTAAAGAATTTAGTTAAGACATTAGGAAGTAGAAGCTTAGG
The DNA here is from genome assembly GCA_037957365.1 of Torreya grandis. Lineage (NCBI taxonomy): Eukaryota > Viridiplantae > Streptophyta > Pinopsida > Cupressales > Taxaceae > Torreya > Torreya grandis. The sequence goes on along the minus strand of JARHVA010001706.1, from coordinate 2,473,829 downwards.
ATAGATTAACACCAAAAAACCCAACCAACACTATTAGCTAAACCCAATAAGTACCTTTTTGCAAACAACTTTGGACACTAGCCTTGGTAAAAAATGACACCAACTCAGATTGATAAAATGGATGGGTAACAATGACACCCATCAATCACACTATTCCATTTTGTCCTTCTTATTTCTCCTAATATATTAATCTTCAAATTTTTATAGCTATAGTAGTGATCCAATGGCAATTTTTACAAATGAGAGTAAATATGAAGGGGTAAAATTTTAATTATAAAAGTGGAATGAAGATTGAAAATAACATTTCAGGGTTTATAGACTTTGACAACATATAATGTTGGTCTTATTGTTATTTTCTATAGGTTTCTTCTTGCTATGTAGGTCATTACTTTTATTCCCCCTAACTTATCATTTAACATTGTAAATATAAGGACATGAGTGAGATAGATCTCCTCACTCCCCTAAAAATAGAATGGTGCCACTTGTCCTCAAGTGAAGTGAGGATTTTACTTTTGGGAAAATATGAAAAACACATCCATTTGGGATGTGACTCTCATAAGTGCAAAAGGATATTAGAAATGACCATAGTGATGATATCATGGTGGGGAATGTGATAAAAAAACATGATGGCAAAGCATGACTAAGTGTGGAGTTAGATGGATTAGTTCTCGCGGGTAACATATGAATGACTAGGTAAAATTTATAATACATATAATATAAATAATATACATAACATTCTTGGAAATTGCATCAATACTCTATCCTAAATTAAGAATAAAAATATCTAGCTTTTGTATTAGTTTACTAATTATAGAATATAAATAATATACATAATATTCTTAAAAATTGTATAAATACACTATCATAAATTACTAATAAAATTAGCTATTAGTTTACAATTTTTTTTTCTAAAAGATTGCACAAATACATGTAGATGATACCATGGAATCACTCAGTTAAAAATGGTGGAAATAAACTTAACATATGGTATGCAATAATGTAAGATAGTTGAGAGCAATTAAATTCTCCTTTTAAGACCAATAAATGCTTTTTTTTAAAACCATAACTTATGATATTTAAGGGAATGTTCAATGAAGTGTGAGATAGTGAACACTCCAACCATGAGGTAGCCAATTCTTAAAAGTCCTATCCAAAAAATGAGATTTTCATATGTTCACAAAAATGAGTCATGGCAAAAAATGAGTGTATGCAAAAAAAAGTTATAGAAAATTGGTTGTAGGTTTCCAATGGAAGGCAATGTCTATGAAACAAATACAAGCAATAGTGGTTTTAGGCCGAAATTTTGATCCTATAGCCTCCATGTTGAAAGAATGCATAATCATAAATCTTTTATGAAAATAAATATCTAAAACCATAGGGTGGATAAAGGCAATTTTTTTTAGGGTACGTTGGAGAAAGGTAAAAACAATGAGTAATATGGAGATAGACTCCCTAAAATTACACTTGTAGACATGACTATTATTACCAAGTAACTTACAACATCGTAATGTTACCCATAAAACTAAGACAGAGACATGTACATTGTTTTCAAGAAAGGAAAATCACCCTATAGCTGCAGGATAACACATGTGCAACAAAAAAAACTTAAAATTCAAAGTCAAATTTCTTTATTTAATTTTTTATTCCTAAGTGGTTAGCAAGCTATTTTTTCACTTAGGATGATATTTGTTCAGTGTTCGGTTAACTATCATCCTAGTTTTTGGCCTAACACTGCCAAAAATATGTGAGGGTTTTCATTATTAGATTTGTTTTTTAACTTTTATAACAATGGCATCATGATGATTTTAATAGAGACTATACCACAATATCAATAAGCTCTAGTTTATAACTTAGTTGAAGGGTACAAATGAACTATTCCTTTACTAGGGTTTCTTTTATAACTTTAAGTGGTAAAAATTGACCAATAATTTGAATCTATCTAGGTCAACATTACATAGCTTCACTGCTTCATTATTAAATATTTGCTTGACCTCATATGGGCTGAACCATTATGTTTATAATTTACCTGTATGATCTTTGTATTTTGAATAAGAAAGTAGGGCCCAATCTCCAGCTTGAAACATGCGTGTATTGGTGAATTTCTCATGTCACATCACTCTTTGCTAGTGGATAACTTATATATGATTAAGTTCTTATTGATGAAGCTCATTTAATATATTAAGATGAGTGATGCATTTTTATGAGCTTTGGACAAATCTAGACCAAGTTCCAATGTAGTCCTTAGAGTTTTGATCTCAAACTCTATGAAAAAAAAAAAATTATTACCATTTACCAATTCAGCAAATGTGAACCATATGGTGGTCTTCTATGTCGTTCTATATACCAAAATAGTCTCTAGAAGGTGGCCTTCCCAATCCTTATGGTATATTATTTTTTGGATGTTCTCCAACTCCCTATTTGTGGCCTCCACTTGACCATTGGACTATGGGTGATATAGATTTGACTTCTTATGGTGTAGCTCATACTCATGAACAAGGGATGAAATCAAATCTAATGTGAATTATGGTCCTTGATCAATGAAAATATCTCTTAAAACTCTATATCATGTGAAAATTTATACATATAAAAATTAAACAACCTTTTCATCCTTTGCATGTGTGAGTGCCTTTACCTCCATGCTTTTGGTGAGATAATTTATACAAACCAAAATGTATCCCTTATGATTATAAGGTGAGTCTATAGGATAAACAAAGTCTAGCCCCCATTTTTAAAAGGGATCTAAAATAATTTTAGGTTGAAGAGGAATATCATATGTGCAGGTGGGTTTTCCCATAAGCTAACATCTACCACATTGTTTGATATATTCCTTTGTATTGTGGCACAAAGTATATGAGTAGTTTTTGGTTGTGAGAATATTGGATGTAGTTCTCTGTGTTTCAAAATTCCTCCCACATGGTTCAACTTGATAAGCTCATAGATCATCAAATACTTTATCTTTTGTTACATACTAGTGCATGATTGAATCAAGCCCAACATAGAAGAGATAACCTAAAATATGAGAAAAGTGACTACAACTGTTGATCTAATTACATCTTTCTCTTGGTTAACAATGTTGGAAAACTTTTCTTGTAGCCAAAAAACTAGTAATATTTTAAAATCAAGGAGTTTTTAGTAAAATATAAAATAAATGTTCATTTGGAAAAGCATCATAAACCTAAAGAGTTTGTGCACTAGATGTTAGATGAGAAAGGAAATATACAACTACATTGTCCTTTACAGGTTTATCTAGAATATTAATATCATATATTTAAGTAGTAATAACCATCTAAAATACTTTAAGCTTTTATTATTAGTTTGTTCATTAAATATTTAATTACAGAATGATTAGTGTGTATAAAAATAGGATAACCAATGATATAATGATGAAATTTATTGACATTATAGACTATAACAATAAATTATTTTTATTTTACCAGGTAGTTAAGCTTTACACCTACGATATTTTTACTAATAAAATAGATATCATAGTCCAATTGACCATAATTTTATCCAAATACAACCTTGAGTGTTGTATCAAATGCATCCGTATGGATAAGGACATATCTAGTTATAAAAACACATATATGACCTACAATTTTATTAAAATATTTAATAAATCATCTATAATAACCCATATGTCCAAGAAAGCTTTTAATATGTTTTTATTTTGTGGTGTGAGAAAGTTTTTAATAACTTCAATATTATTTGTATCCACTTCTATCCCTTGGGGTGAGATGTGATGTCCTAAAATGATGCCTTTTGTCATAAGCATGTAGCCTTTCTCATGGCTTAGTGAGAGAATATATTCTTAGAAATGCTGATTTTATTTTTCTAGATTATTGATGGCTTCTTCATAGGAATCACCATAGATGGTAAATTAGTCCATGTAAATTTCAATTTTGTTGTAATAAAGATCATAAAATATGCTTAGAACAACCCTTTGAAAAGTGGCTGGAGCATTACATAGTCTAATGGGAAGAACACGATATGTGTATTTTCCCTATCGGCATGTGAAAGTGGTTTTATCTTGATTTTATGGTGAAATTATTATCTAATTATATCCACTAAATCCATCAAAAAATAAAAAGTACTTCTTTCTAGAAAGGGTGTGAAGGACTTGATCAATAATGGTAAAGAGAATTGATATTTATTGGCGGCATTGTTGAGTTCTTTATAATCCACATAGATGCATCATTTTAAACCTTTATTAGGTGAAATAATTAGTGGAGAAACCCATTGGCTATTATAAATGGGGTAGATGAAACCTGCATCAAGATTTTTTTACAATTATGTATTAAAAAATTCTTTAACATAAGGATTCATTTGCCTTTGATGTTTGTGAGTGAGTTTGCACTTGTATTTGATAAAAATATGGCGGGTGTAAAATTCTGGATGTATATATATGATATTATGATAGTCCTATTCAAAGTAATTTTTATGCCTTTAAAGCATATACATTATTTCATCTTGTTGTTGAGGTCTTAGTTGATTGCTTATGTTGAGTGTTTAGCCTAGTAAAATTTCAACTACATTGGAAAGTGAGATCATAGACTCAATAACACTTAGAAACTTAGGTAGGCTGAATTTGTGTGGTAAGAGTTGGTGGAAATTAAGATATCACTAGTGGGATTACCATACTCATTTGTAAATATATGTTTAAGCAGAAGTTCCATATATACAAGAGAATTATCTATAATTTGATGTTTTATATATACATTTTGTACAAAGTTTGAAATTACTATCTTCTTTTGATGATTTTAATGACAAGCTTTGATTAATGGTAAGGATATGATAAATGGGTGCTTGGTAATTTACTTATGTTTCTAGCCAAAGGGGTTATTTAGTTTCCAATGAACACTAAATAGGAGGGTATAATATTACTTTCTTAGTATTACTCACATTGGAGATGACCATGTTTCCTAATGTTTAACTGATATAGGCATCTTTTGTTACCAACCATGGTCTTCCTAGGATGAGAGGATCCACCCTAAACTAACTTTTGGTTGTAGTACCATAAATTAAACTAGGTATTTCCATGAAACAACAAATATAACATGGTTTCAATTTCCCCTTAAGGCTTCACAATGGATAGCTTTGGCATTTTACGGATAGTTAAGATTTGGTAAAGTCCCTGTACCTTAACTTGTTCCATAGTCTCCTTAGTCATGACATTCATAGCATCTCCTAAGTTAATTAGATTATTTTAGATGAGGATCCTTGTGATATGTACATCTACAATTGGGTTACCAATGTCGTAATATTTTGGAGGAATCATTTTTCCTAGCATAAGATTAGCCAATTGTCCAACAACATGAAAATTTTGGGGACATTTCTTTTTCTGAAGAAACTTCTGTAAGCATAATTCACAAACAACCTTGGTGTGATATACATGTCTTTAGTGGCTTGAAACATACGTATATGGACAAATATATTTTTTCAATTCCCCCATAGAATCAAATTATGGTTGTGGTTCTTTCCTCATGTGAATGAGACATTCATGAAAAGGAGGATTGGTTGACCTACAATTGTTTTGTTTTATGTACTTTATTCAAGGTTGGGTTTATTATTGTATGATGGAGGAGGATCATTTATGTGTTTAGGAACTCCTTGGGTGGTTCTATTATTATGGGAGTGGTTGGGTTGTGGATAACCTTCCCTAAACAAATTTGAACATTGTTCAAGACCTTTATATACATAAGATATGTCATTGTATCATTATTATATACTAGCTAAGTTGTTTTATTATTAGGGTTGGGTGAAGGTTGTGATGGTAGTTGTGGTGGGCAAGGAAATTTTTGGTTTTGATTACTAGGCATTAAATCTAACTATTATTGTTGTGATCATATAGTATTTTAATTATGCCTAGATAGATTTCCCCTCCATTGTTGTTGCCATGGGCTGGAAAAAAATTTCCACTACATAATTTGAAGTTATGGTTACTAAGTTTAGATTTTAAACTAATACCATTTGGCCTAAGATTAGAGATTCAATTGTTTACAATTATGATTTTTGGTTGGTATTCAGGGCATATTGTTATGTTATGGAGCCTATTTCTAAATTATAGTGTATTGTGGATGAATGTCTAAGGTACTTTAGATAAATGCCAACATGGGGTGCATCACCAAATGAATGGCAGCATGGGGTGCATCACTAGATGAATGTCATCATGGGGTGTAACTCCAGACAAGCATCGATGATTTGGGAAACTGCCATGATGGAGTTGTGGGTAAATGCTACCATGGAGTTTTAGGTGAATAATAACATGTTGTGATCGAGCATCAATTTGATGCAGGCATCAACATGTTACGGATAGACATCAATGTGTTATGGGCATACACATGTATTATGTGAGCGAGTGTCAAAACTGTGATGTATTACCATGATGTATTATTGATTGGTCTATATATAAATGGATATACATCAAAATACATAATTTTTGGTAGATCTGAGTTGTGAAAAGAGGGAACAGAGCATGTGAATTCGAGAAGGTTTGTAGAGTGCAACTCCAAACAATATTTGTGCATTGTAATTATGAGAAGACTGATCTAAGAGTGGATTTTACTCTTGTGGATTATAATAAAATCTAAGAAAGTGTTTCTTTGTAGATGTAGCCCACATTGGGTATACCACATTAAATCCGGTCTTCTTGTTGTGCATGTTTATTTTCTATTCTTTATGCTTCTCTATTTATAGATCTTATTATTGCAATTCTATGGAATAGTTTTGCATTCATTACTATTTTATTCCTAACAACTAGTATCAAAGCCAGGTTGTATTTGCTAAAGTGTTGAATCATAAGAAAGGTTATTAGTTCAAGTGGGAGCTATGGCTGATGATCATAGATCAAAGGTTAAAATTTTCAACGAACATAACTTTGGTCTATGGAAGATGAAGATGGAGGATTACCTCTATCAAAAGGACCTCCATGCTCCACTAGGAGGAAAAGTATAGCAACTATGGGTACATCAAATAAGGCTTGGGAGCTTTTTGACAAGAAAACACTTGGGGTCATTCAATTATGCCTTGCATCTTTGATCATGTTTAATATATCACAGGAGAAGACCACAAGTCTTATGAATGCATTAGGGAAGTTATATGAGAAACCCTCTGTTTCTAATAAAATATTTTTAATGAAAAAGTTATTCAATATGAAGATGTTTGAAAATGGTTCAATTGTTGATCATTTGAATGAATTAAATATAGTTGTGAGTATGTTGAAATCTATAAAAATTGAATTTGATGATGAAGTTAGAGCTCTACTTATTTCGAGTTCCTTACCAGAGAGTTGGAACGACCTGGGAATGGTTGTGAGTAACTCGATCTCTAATAATGCCAAGTTGAAGTTTGAGGATGTCATAGGAGTAATCCTTAGTGAGGAAATGTGATGGAAAAGCTCTGGGGAAGCTTCTACTTTAGGTGATGCTTTGGTGGTGGAGAGTAGAGGGAGACAAAATTCTAGAGGAAAAGGAAAGCATGGAAAGTCAAATGATCTTGGAAGGTCAAAATCAAGGAGTAGGATGGTATGATAGTACTATGGAAAGACTGGGCATGCAAAGAAGGATTGTTGGTCTCTTCAAAATAAGAATAAAAATCAGGAAGACACCAAGGAGATGAATGTGGCAACAGGTAATGTTTGTCAAGATGCATTAATTATCTCCATTGACAATATTGTTGAGTCTTGGGTTTTAGATTCAGGGGCTTCTTTTCATGCTACACCACATAGACATTATTTTATTGATTATGTTTAAGAGGATTTTGGACATGTTTACCTTGGTGATGATGAGCCTTGTAACATAGTAGGAAAATGAAGTGTTCAGATCAAGATGCCAAATGGGAACATTTGGATACTAAAGGATGTCATGCATGCACCCAATTTGAGATGGAATTTGGTATCCATAAGGCAGTGAAGGTTACATGGTGAATTTTAAAACAGATTCTTGGAAGGTGACTAAGGGTGATCTTGTGGTAGCAAGAGGTAAGAAGGTTTGTACCTTGTATTTAACAAGTAGTGTTGACTATTGTAATTTAGTTGCTATAGATACCGATGCTACTTTGTGGCAAAATAGGCTCGATCACATAAGCCAAAAGGGCATGCAAATTTTAAAGGATCAGTTGCTCGATTTGAAAGGATCTGATTGAGATTTCTATGAAGACTATGTGTATGAAAAACAAAAAAGGGTAAGGTTTATCAAGATTATACCTATATGGAAGGAGAATTAGATAGAGTTGGTTCATTCAAATTTATGGGGGCTAGATCAGGTATCTTCTATTGGTGGTTTATCTTATTATGTCACTTTCATTGATGATGCAATAAGAAAAGTTTGGGTGTATTACATTAGGAGAAAATATGATGTGTTTGATACATTTAAGATATGTAAAACCTTGGTTGAGAATGAAATAGGTCTCAAGTTAAAATGTATTAGGTCAGATAATGGTGGGCAATATTGTAGCAATGAATTTTTTGATTACTATTCAAGGAATGGAATTCATAGACAAAGGATAGTTCCAAGAACTCCATAATATAATCGAGTGTCATAAAGGATGAACATGACCATCATGGAGCATGCTAGGAGAATGAGGTTACATGTAGGACTACCCTTTTAGTTTTTGGTAGAATCAGTAAACACAACTGTATATCTCATCAACATTTTGGTAGAAGTAGTAAACACAACTATATATTTGATCAACAGAGGACCTTCATCTTCTTGAATGGAAGCATACCTAAAGAATCCTGGTCTGGTAAGAAGGTTGATTATTCCTTTCTTAGAGTATTTGGTTGTGAAGTTTTCATTCATATTGATAAAGATGATGGGACTAAGTTAGAGGCTAAGTCTAAAAAATGCACCTTTTTTGGTTATGGTGAGGATGACTTTGGTTTTTAGATTTAGAGTCTTAAAGACAATAAAATCTTTCGATCTAGGGATATTGTATTTAATGAGAAAGTCATATATAAACAATAGTTGTAGGATCAAAAAGAGGATTCTAGAAATGAGTACACAATATTAGAGGACATTGCAGATGATAAAGTGTCTAAGCAACTAGTTCAGGCACCTATTCTACAAGAACTCCAAACTCCAAAGGTGAGAAGGTCTTCTAGAGTAAGAAGGGAGCCTAAACATTTTTATCAATCTCTTAATTATTTATTACTCACTGACAATGGAGAGCCAAAGTGCTTTGAAGAAGTAATGTAGGTAGATGTCAGGAAGAAGTGGGAGCAAACAATGGACGAGGAACATCAGTCTCTCATGGAAAATTAGACTTGGGATTTGGTAAACCCACCTGAAGGTAAGAGAGCATTGTAGAACAAGTGGGTGTACATAATTAAAGAGGATGATGGAGGCAAGATAAGTTACAAGACCCGATTGGTGGTAAAAGGGTTTGCAAAAAAGAAGGGAATTGATTTCAGTGAGATTTTCTCCCCAGTGGTAAAGATGACTTCTATTAGGACTATTCTTGGGATAGTGGCAGTGGAAGACTTGAACTTAGAGAAACTGGATGTGAAGACTACGTTCTTTCATGGTGATTTGGAGGAGGACTTATATATGGAACAACCACAAGACTATGAGGTCATAGGGAAGAAGAACATGGTGTGCATACTGAAGAAAAGCTTGTATGGCCTGAAACAAGCTCCAAAATAGTGGTACAAAAAATTTGATAGTTTTATGTTGAAGAAGGGATACTCTAGGTGTCATTCAGATCATTATGTATACATCAAGAAGTTTGATGATGGTAATTACATTATCCTATGTTTTTATGTGGATAACATGTTGGTTGTAGGTAAGAACATGCAAGAAATAAAGGTAATTAAGGAACAACTTAGTAATTCCTTTACTATGAAGGATTTGGGAGTAACAAAAAAAATTCTTGGTATGAGAATAACTCAGGATAGGAAGGAATGAAAGTTGAATTTGTCCCAAGAAGAGTACAATAAAAAGGTCTTAGAGAGGTTTAGTATGCAAGATGCTAAACTAGTTGGGACTCCTTTGGCATGCCATTTCAAGTTATCAAAGGAGTAGTGTCCCAAAATAGAGGAGGAGAAAATACAGATGTCACATGTACCTTACTCATCAGTAGTTAGTAGCTTAATGTATGCTATGGTGTGCACTAGGCTAGATATTGCCTATGCAATGGAATTAGTAAGTAGGTACATGAGTGACCAGATAGAGAACATTGGAAGGTAGTGAAATGGATCATTCAGTATTTAAGAGGGACCATAGGGATAATTTTAAGCTATGGTGGATTGGACACCACTTTACATGGTTTTGTAGATTTAGACATGGCTGGAGATTTAGACAACAAGAGGAGTACAATAGGATATGTATTTACTGTAGGTGACACAATGGTGAGCTAGATATCACAACCATAAAAACTTGTGGCTTTGTCAACTATAGAGGCTGGGTATGTTGCTGCTACAAAGACAAGCAAATAAATGATTTGGTTACAATAGTTAATTGAAGAGTTGGGGCATAAGGAGGAAGGGAAGCTATATAGTGATAGTCAGAGTGCTATACATCTAGCAAAAAACTCTGATTTCCACTCTATGATGAAGCATATACAATTGAGGTACCAATTCATCAGGACAACTTGGGAGGAAGAGAATTTGAAGTTGGAGAAGATTCATACCAATTAGAATCATGCAGACATGATGACCAAGGTGCTCACAAGGGAGAAACTAAAGTTATGTTTAGTTTCAATTGGCCTTCACAGGTAATAGTGACGGGTTGAGAAACTTGCTCAGAGGAAATCAATCTCCAAGTGGGAGATTGTTATGTTGTGGAACTTATTTCCAAATCATAGTCTATTATGAATGAATGTCTGAGGTACTCTGAATGAAATTCAGCATGGGGTGCATCACCAATCAAATGTCAGCATAGGGTGTAACTCTAGATGATCATCAGCGATGCAGGCAAACACTAGCATGGAGTTGTAGATGAATGCCAACATGGAGTTATGGGTGAACACTGACATGCTACAATTAAGCATCAATTTGATGTGGGCATCATCATGTTGTGGATAGGCATTGGCGTGTTGTGGGTGTATGCCTATATTATGTGGGTGAGCATCAGAATCATGATGTATTACTGTGATGTATTATTAATTGGTCTATGTATAGATGGATATACATTATAATACATAATTTTTGGTAGATCTGAGTTGTGAAAAGAGAGAACAAAGCATGTGCATAATGGTGTGATTTCATGAGGGTTTGTAGAGCATAGCTCCAAACAATATTTGTGAATTGTAATTGTGAGAACACTGATATAAGAGTGGATTGTAATAAAATCTGAGCAAGTGTTTTTTGGTGGATGTAGCCCACATTGAGTGAATCAGATTAAATATGGTCTTTTTGTTGTGCATGTTTATTTTCTTTTCTTTATGCATCTCTGTTTATAGATTTTGTTATTGCGATTCTGTGGACTAGTTTCGCATTCATTACTTTTTTATTCCTAACACATTTAGTTTCAAAGATTTGGTCCATACCAATTATTAGGAGGAACATATACAAATTTTGAATTGAAAAATGAAGGGTTTGGTAGCATACCTGAGTTTTGTGGACTTTGTGACCATGGTTTCTATTGTGCCACATAAAATATTTAATCTCCATCTCCTCCAATTACATGAAGTTAAATTATGTCTAGAATCTCATCCATTATAATTTCCACGTTTACATGAGTAGTTTGACATCTATATTATTATTTGTTCCACAAAAAATATGGGAAATAGATTTGTTGACATGTCATTTGGCACGATGATGCCAACATTAGGCTTTAGGGGTGTTGAATCCTGTTAAGCCTCTTTCTAAAAGGAGTCCTACATAGGTGGGTCTACCTGAGTTCTATATCTATCAGGTCATGACATACTGAGCTTCACTTAGTTGTGAATTGTGATAGTTCCAATCAAGGAGCCTGCTAGTGTTAAATTTAAAACTAAATTTTAACAACATTCATATTCTTAAACAAATTAGTTAAGAATTATGGCTTCATGTTTTAGTTAATAGGGTTTTAATCAGATATTGAAAATAATGAAACATGCACATACATTTACCCAAATCAAAGTTAGGATTTTAGATTAAAAAATAGTTAAAAATACTAACTTTAGTTGTTCATTCCCATGAATTAATACATTCAATAATGTGGCAACAAAGCAGGAATGAAATAGAACAAGCAATCAAGATAAACGAGTAAAAATATATTCCTATCGAATAAACACTAATTTAACCGATTTGATAAGAAAATGGGAAAGAGAAGGGGGAAAGAGAGATAAAGCCTACAATAGTGAAGGGGAAATCTATCATTCTCCATCAGTTAAATCCACAAATTGGTCTCTCAACTAATCAATGTGCACATGATCATGAACGAAGTTGGTGCATATGCCAAAAGGAACCAGACAATGAAATAAATGCTCACAACTACCATACAAATGCACAGATTGAAATAAATAAGATCACAGTCTTATATTAATCAAAAAATTCATGTAGACAATGGATTACAAGTTCAACACGATCGATCAATTAAAATTTTACCAGCACAACCGTAGGGTTACAAAAGAGGGAAAGGATAATACACTACGGAAGTAAAAATAGTTGTTGATTTTGAGCATTTTGAAGCAACAAAAAGACAACCCTTTATAATGGCTAGGATTGGTTCCATTTATATATTTTTTTTTGATTCATTTTCCACCCAAACACTCATTCACTTTTCCAATCCCACCACTTTGCCTTTTCGCTCCATTTTAGCTTGCAAAAATACAAAAAACAAGTTATTTTTTGTAATTAAAAGCTCTATAGGCAAATTATAAACTTAAATTTTTTTAAAATGATTACTCAAATATAATTTTGGAAAACTAGAAGCATCAGGATATATGCATTGAAGTCAGCTTCACAATGACTCTGATGGTTATGAAAATGGGTTAATAGGGACCAAGTTACGGCTAAAAAATATCAAGAATTCTAAAAGGGCACCTAGAAGATCTATTTGGGATCGGGGAGCATAAAACTTAGTTGCAAGTAAATTTTGACTTGGGCCAAATTAGACAAAATTGGGGTTACCGATGTGATCGAGCCAAAATAAGCTTTTTGACGGTGTAAATGGTTCTAAAAATCAAACCCTGGGTGAAAGTTATGCCCTTTAGAGCAACAGGTGGTCTAAGTTGGCCGACAGGTGAAAAATCAACCCCTGGCTTCTAATTTGTTGCTGAGAAAGTGAATTTTCATTGATGAGCAATTTTATAAAACCCTAGTGCAAATTAGGGTATCAACCCCCAATCAACACTAAGGGTGTCTTAGAGCACACATCGGGTTGATCTGGGTCTTTGACAAGAGAAAATGAATCTACTAAAGATCTCCAAGCTTTGAATATGTTGCTGATCCATTTTTTAATTATTTCAATACAATATTAATTTTTCTTGTAAAAAATTATAAAAATAAAATATTAATTAACCAATCATGTTTTGATAAATTTAAGAGATTTTAATTAAAGTGGTTTTAAAATTTAATTTTTTTGGGGATGAAATATATCTCAATCAAGTTACATTTATTAAAATTAAATTAAAAAACTAAATCGAATTTTTAAAAAAAATTAAAAAAGGAAAAAATATAATTGAAAATCATAACATACAAGCTTTACCTATGGGGGGACACACGTCTCCAACTTGGCATTCATCCATGTGGTCAAAGGCCATATCGAATTACAATGGACCCCAAAAAAATAGGAAAAAAAAGGTTTTAAATGACATTGAATGAATGAATGAATGAATGAATGAATGAAGGATTTTAATAACGTCCACGAGACCGCAACAGCCTATGGGACCCATTAGTCGTGCACATCCCCTTCAAAATGGGACCTTAGCCACAAAACATTCCCTAGGTTGCCTGACCTTCCTTCTTGAGATCTTCCCTTCTACTATGAAGTTTGATCACGAGGTTCACCATATTACCCAGTCTTGTCACTTCAAATAGGGTGTCCAAGTTGGCAATTTTTAAAGTTTCACCATAACTATATCGGATGTCTTTGTATGCCTCGCACTCCAAGAGAAAGTGTCATTCCATCTCCACCACGTCTTTGTTGCAAAAGAGGCCATATTCTTTCCTCCCAATCCTCTTTAGGAGTTAGCCATCTACCCGTTTCACACCTAAGATGATGAGAGCTCATCCTAAGTTGGGCAATCAACATTTTCGCTTTCCACTTAACGTCTGCTCCTATATAGGCTTTTTCTTCAAAATCACCTGTGGGGTTGAATTCATTGAGGTAGTATTCTTTTTTACGGCCCATTTATTTTGTCCACATGATGCACTTGAATTTTCTTCTCACATATTTTTTTATTTCTTCATTAGTATTTGGGCACTCCTGCATGCTAATATCCCACCTCTTTATCCATTTGTCATTTTTCTTCCTCCAAGTGTTCTTTCTTCTAGTTAGCTCTTCCTCCATAATTAGTCTAGGCCCCCTGTGCTTCTTCATGTTTTGAATCTTCTTGAGGTAACTTAGTAACCGTATCATTGCCGATGCCTCTAGAGGGAAGGACCCTGTTTCAACAAGTAAGATCTCATACGGCACATAATTCTTGACTTTGAGACTGCTTATGATGATGTGTTTTTGGATTCTCTCTATCTGTTTCAATTTTTGATCTGACATACTGCTGCCCCAAATTTCACACTCATAGAGAATCACCGAGATAACCAATAGACCGAAGAGTGTTCTCTTGGTCTTCCAATCCCATAACTCCGCAATCCTATACCTATTTTGAAGAGAGTACAACACTTTCCATCTTCCTTGAATTCTTTTTGCTCTACACGTTTCCCAGCTGAGCTTGTGGTGAAAATCAACCCTGAGGTACTTGTACTCCTCAGCTATCTCTAGTGCGCTGCCTTCAAAGGTAAAGGTATATTGTTTCATTTTTCTTTTCAGAGAGAAGATCATTACTTTGGTTTTGCTTATGTTCACCTGCATTCCAACCTCTTGACAAAAAAATTCAAGTGCTCTCAAATGTTCCCTTAAGCTGCTGATTGTTCTGGGGATTAAAATGAGGTCATCCACATAAAGAAGCAGTTTTATAACATACTTAGCTAGTTGAATCCCCTCCCCACTATCTTTATTCAACCATTCTTCTAATTTATCAATGTACAGTCCAAATAAAGTTGGTAAAAGTGGGCAGCCCTGCTTGACGCCTATATCACTGTCAAAACACTCTGACATTCCATCACTAGTTCTGATTTTAGCCTTTACTTGCTCATATAATCTATGGACAACAACTCTAAGCTCATCCGAAACCCCCAGCGCCTTCATCCTATTCCAAAGTTTGTCACGGGAGACCGTGTCAAAGGCTTTTTTAAGTTGACAAAGTAGCAAAAGGCCTCGTCTCCCTGAGTGTTCCATATTTTTTCAATCAAGAACCTAAGTGTAGCCCCATGATCAATAGTAGAGTGCTTCGGTCTAAATCCAGCTTGGCCCTTAGCTTTTTTTCATTTTTTTCTGCCCAGCTGCGGATTCTGCGCTCTATCATGATTTTGAAGAGTTTACCAAGAAGGGGATTAACCATGATAGTATGATAATTTGATGGCTTATTGGTATCCCCACTTTTGAAGATAGGGATAACCACACTAGTCGTCCACTCTTTCGAGAATCCCTCTTGGATGACCCTATTGAATATGTGTTTGATATGAGGTGCTAGTACTTCAACACCCCAATTTAAGTACTCCGCTTATAGCCTATCAATATCCTGAGCTTTCCCACTTGCTAATTGTTTTATGCCTTGAATGACGTCTTCGATGTTGAAAAGTTTTGTATTCGCATAGATTATTGGGGGTCTATATTTATCTTGGTCCCTCTCATATAGCAACTTTGCATACTCAAGCCATTGGTTTCCAGTGATATTGTTTTCTGTTTGTTTCTTCTTTTGACGTAGCTCTTTCCAAAAGCTTTTAGGGCTATTTTTTTCGAGGGCAATCAACGCTATTCTTCTATTATTTACATACTTCTCTTTCTTATTCCATAACATCTTTACGTAATCCTTATGCTCTTTGTCCATACCTCTCTTTCGCATAGTTATTTTTGCTATCTTCCATTCCTCGTCAAACCATGGGTTTGTCGGGAAAGTATTTCTTGTTCCTCTCTTGGGTTTAGCTTTCTTACAACCATTTAAGGCCTTGTGCATTAGGGGAATCATCATGTTCTCTCTAAGAAACTGATTCTTTATGTTAGCTATTTTTTCTTCGTGATCTCTAAACAATTGTTTGATTGCGGCTCTAAAGATTTTCTGATTCTCATGATTTAGAAGGATTTTACCTTGGGGAGTAACGTTCTTTTGGCCAAAGTGGACTTGTTCTTCCTGTTGCTTCTTTATGAGAATATGAACTTTAATATGAATTAGATTATGGTCTGATTTTAGCTCTAATACATTGTCCCCAATCATAACCTCCATCAACTTCGAGGTGTAGCTCTACGAACAAATGACATAATCTACTACAATTTGGCCATTGTACGTTTTGCATGTGATTTTTCTTGATTCAGGCCATGCTCTCATACCGTTGGAGATGACCATGTTGTAAGAGCTACAGAGCCCTAAGAGTTCAGCCCCGAAGTGTGAGACTGCACCTTTGCTATTTTGTGAGACCTTGTCCCAAAGTTGGTCGTTCTCTTCCTCTAACCATAGGGGTTATCTTTCTTTATGTTGTTGTTTTTCAGATTGAGAGCTTGATTGTTTGTAGTTCCTGCATTAAAGTCTCCAATTATTACTATTTCTCCCATGTTACTAAAAACATAAATGTCTTTTTTTAGCGCTGCAAATAGATCTTCATTGTCTAGATTCCTTTTCTTATAAAATTTTGATCCCTTTGGAGCAAAGTAGCATGCTGCGATCCTTGTTGTGACTTGATTTTCTATAATTTTAAGCCATATGAATTGCTTGTTTGGGTCTTCTTTCTCCACTTTTACGAAATTGTCCCATTCCTCTTTAATTAAGATTGCTACTCCATCGTGTCCCTTGCCACTATCAGTTCTTTCATTCCACACTGACGTCTTTTTATACCCTTCAAAATCTGGTATCCTACACCCATCATGTTCATGAGTCTCAATAAGGATGATGACATCCTTTACCTTTGTTATGGGCCCCAATCTAGGTCCTCTTCTCCATGGATATCCTCTGCAGTTCCAATTACCATTGTTAAATATCCCTGGGGGGCCCTGAATTCCTATTTCTTATGTGACGCTCTGTCACCTATTTGAGCTTTGTCGTTTTGCAACCAAGCCCATTTTCCTGCATCCCTTGCCGCCTTTACTTTCTCCCACTCTTTCCTCCTTTCTTCCTGTTGTATTATAGTAAGGTCCTCATCAATGTAGATTTGTGTGTCTTTAAGGAATCTTTTATTCCTTAGTACCTATTTTCGTCCTCTGTGTTCTTCAAGGTGACTCTCACATGTTTGTTTTTGCCTCCTCCTATCCATCTTCCTATCCTATTTACTTGTTGTATGACTCATGTCCATTGATTTGCGTGCCTTTAAGGAATCTTTTATTCCTCGGTACCCTGTTTTTGTCCTCTGTGTTCTTCAAGGTGACTCTCACATGTCTGTTTTTGCCTCCTCCTATCCATCTTCCTATCCTATTTACTTGTTGTATGACTCCTGTCCATTGAATTTGATCGTTAAAATAGTCTACATTGATGAGGACCTTACTATAATACAACAGGAAGAAAGGAGGAAAGAGTGAGTGAAAG
The DNA here is from genome assembly GCA_037957365.1 of Torreya grandis. NCBI lineage: Eukaryota > Viridiplantae > Streptophyta > Pinopsida > Cupressales > Taxaceae > Torreya > Torreya grandis. The sequence goes on along the minus strand of JARHVA010001706.1, from coordinate 2,456,120 downwards.
TAAAGGCGGCAAGGGATGCAAGAAAATGGGTTTGGCTGCAAAACGACAAAGCTCAAATAGGTGACAGAGCGTCACATTAAAACCCGACGACCCGATCTAAATTGTGATTCCGATTAACAAAAGACTATTTCGAATAAAACACTCGAATCCAAACGGGGATTCGAAATCCGGCCACAACTGAGTATGCTTCGCTAAATACAGACAGACCATTTCGGGGAAAACATTACTGATTAGCATTAAACCCTAACGCTTCTTGATAGCCCGCAGGCTTCTACGTTAAATCCGAGGTTTAAAACCCGCATTGCACTGAGTTGATCACTCAAAGCCCCGTATATAACTGAGTTGCAGTCGGGCAAAAATCCTCGCATATATCTGAGTTGAAAGGAAGCCCGACTTGTATTGTTAACTGTACTTGGTGAGCTCGGGATTCCATGTTACTATTACATTGGTTTACGCTTTGGGCGAACTCGGCAGGGAAAGAACCGTTGGAGCTGGGGCGAGATCCGAGTTGCATTGCTCGGTGAAAATGATGTATACTGTGTTAAGAAAATTATAATCACCTACAACAAACTCGTTTGGACATTTTGACAAGTTTTCGACCAGATACGACGAGATCTTGCAAGTGCAAAATGTAGGTTGAGTCGTTTTTAGGGGAAGTACAAAATTCAAAACTTGCGCAGGTTCGATTGACGAGATGGACTTAGTTTTGGACGCTGAAACGGCACGGAAGCCAAAGTGATCCCCCTGAGTGGACTTAAGAGACCAAGGTGACTTAGAAAGCAACATTGCCAAGATTTTGCAAGTGGGATAAATGGGTCAAGAAGTCATTTTGAGACAGAAAAAAGTACAAAACTTGTTTGTATGAGCGAGGTCGATAGAATGGGACCAGTTTATGAGGCCAAAATAGCATGGAAATTAATATGGCCCCGTGGAGCGCAATGAGAATCCTCGAGGAAACAGAAAGTAATGCTTTCAAGAATTGTAAAGTAGGATAAGTGCCTCAAAAATATCTTTTCGTTCAAAGAGTAAAACAGGAAACTTATCTAAATAAGTAAGATGAACAAGATGGGATAGGTCTTGGAGGCCCAATAGGCATGGAGACCAAAATTACACTCTTAATCAACTAAGGCGCTGAGAGAGTTAATTGACAAGATGGCCAAGTGAGTGTAAGCGTAACTAGACTTTGTTTTGGGGTCTAGTGCTTTATATGAAACTTTACCATTCAGACTTGGTCGTCACAATGGGATGGGTTTCAGGGCTAAGAATGTCATAAAAATTGAGGTAACCTCCTATAGTATGCTGAGAGAGCTGAGCAAGCCATACTTTGAATTGGGAGGTTAAGACTCCACTTTCACGTTAAGTGCTATATATGAAGTTTTATCATATGGACGTGGTCTTTCCAACGATGATAGTTTTGGGATCTATTTTGGCATGCAAACTGAGATAGATCACCAAATCAACTTAAGAGTGATGAGACTAATGATCCATGAGTGCAAGCGAGAGCAACTATAAAAGCAAAAATGAGGTTACCTGATTCTTAATTAAGGCGTGTTGTGCAAGCAACAACAGATTGTTAAGGTTTTTTGCTTCTTATTTTTTTTGCATGTAGTGAATCTAATTATATATCCATATTCTTGATGATATCTTACTACGTATAATGAAGCAGGTTGTTAGCTTCCATCTGCAAGACTCCATTATTAGCTTTGGAAGATGATGGTAAAGCTCTATTGCATAGAGTCTCCATCATAGATCTAGAGTAATTTCTACACAACTAGATGATTTCATCAAATTCAAGTTGAAACACATCACCTCTATACATGGGATCATATATTCTTGGTCCATCCTGTTCTATTTAAACATTTGTAAGCTAAACTTGAAACAACCCCAACTTTTTTTTTTGAAGTTATCTTCAGAGTACCCAACAGAACATCAAAAGGTCCTACTCCATAAAACTAGTACAGTGCAATGCATCATCATAACCCCATAAAAGATACTAGGGACTCGACCAACATCTCAAACACCCCACAAGGAAATACTATAAACATCCAAAATCGAATTAAGCATATCCAAGAACGTCTAGTTAGCCAATGCTTTGTCAGCAAATAGGATATACTAGAAGTGCAATACTCAAGCATGTAATTCCAAGAGACCGAACACACAAGGTCCATCTTGATAACTTGCTTAGCTAGTCTTATCGTTCCATGAGACCAATAGGTGGAGACCTCTAATCCCTTGCTAGAGCCAACACTACATAAGCATAAGAGTCCCAAAACCTTGGGAAAACACCCAAGCGAGGACAATTCCTTGTCCTACCCCCATTGATCACCATAATATGATCCCAGGTTCTTCTTGCAAACATTACACCTTCGTTCCATTAATAGATGAAGGTCACACCCACAAGTTATAGCTCCATGAAGAAAGAATTGTTCTCATTAAATTAGATGAATTACTATATGATTGAATCTAGGTATATAACATCGCACACGTGAGTATCCCATTGAAAAAGCATACATTTGGCATTAGGACAATTACTCCACATGCTACAGGGTCACTAATCATGTTGTAGGATCACCATCCCATGAGCCATCCATAGGGTCTCATACCTAGATGTTGCTTATTTATTCTTTAGTTAGCCTACCATGTTATTGAATAAACATAGGTAATTTACGCCATTCAAATAGTATGCATATGATCACACCGGTTCATTATTTAAGCAGTCTTGAGAGTTAACTCAGGTGTTTATTAAGAAGAAGCATAATCTAGTAAATCATTGCCAAAGTGGATTATTTAATCACATAATCAAATGTTAACATTAAGGTTTCCATAGCTTACTATTTCTCACCCTCATACTGGGGTTATTTACCAATACATGGATTATTCACATCTCGATAGTCACAACACAAGGTATATAATGGAGTTCATTGGCAAGGATAAGCTTAAAGGTTAAGCATGCACATAACTAATTATGGCCAATGACTATCTAATCTCATATAATCATAATGACACTTTAGTGAACTTCCATTAATAGAGTTGTATCATAACATTTGAATTAATAAACTTTAAGAAAACATGTCATATATCCAAAACACTATGACATCATTAATAGTATAAGCCATAATCCAATATGTGGATCTACATCTGATGATCATTAATCTAGCTTACTTCATTCTTTAAGCAATGGAAGTAAGCTCACTTAAAATGATATTTTGACCCATAAGCATTTATTACTATAACATAGTAGTGAAGACACATTGCTTGAATCACCAAAGTCTATTTGCAAAAATCTATTTGCTACACCTAATTTCAGTCAAGGTTATAAACATGAAACTATGTCAAGATCATGTGTCTAGTAATCATGCTATAACTAAAGGATATCTTACATCATCACTCTAATGACATAACCAATTTGCAACATCTTTAATTCCAGTCAAGATAATAAAAGGTAAAGGCTATGTGTTTAATAACGATACTACAATTAAGAGATGCCATCTAACATCATTCCAATGTCATAATACAAAATAAGTCTATATGCTAAACATCATTCCAATGTCATAATACAAAATAAGTCTATATGCTATGTGTTTAATAATGATACTACAATTAAGAGATGCCATATAACATCATTCCAATGTCATAATACGAAATAAGTCTATATGCTATATGTTTAATAATGATACTACAATTAAGAGATGCCATATAACATCATTGCAATGTCATCATTCCATGTTATGAGAATGTCACTAAATAAAACTCATCATGACATCCATGTAAGAATATACATAATCTATCAAAGAGAATCAAAATATCTAATTAATTACCGTACATCATAAGACAACACCATTTTGCCTTCCTATAATTTTAAGGTTAAAGTCATTATGGTTACAACAGTTCTAATAATAACTCTTCCAATTTCATGACTACCTAATATCCACAAGCATGACACTAAGCTATGTACATATAATAATGTTTAAGGATCAAGTTTAACATAATGCCTCATAATCACACTACTACTCATATGGCAAATAAATCCCCATACAGATGTGTACCAAAAGAACAATTATAGTTAGTTAAATATATAGAATCCAAACTACTATCACTAAGAATGTCTCTAATGTCAGTATGAACCAATAATGTTCTTTGCCCAACATAATCAATATTATAAAATTGCATAAGATAGTGAGAAGGAATCACAACATAAAATATATAACCAACTACAATCCATCGGTCCAATAGCATATGTCAACAGGTACGAACAAGGTAAGCTCTCACATGCAATCCAAGTAGGACGAACACTACAAGAGAGACATCCCTCAAACCAACCCTATGAACCCAACTATTGGTGGCCCTTACCACCCTAACCATCAGCTTGGTGGAGGGTTTCGACAACCAGGTACTTGGATGAGGTAAGAAGTATACACATAATACTGAGCCACCAATAAAGACTTACTAAACTGTCAACAAAGGCAAAAGACAAGCATAAAACATAAGCCATAACACTCAACCAAACTGTGGGCCTAAGTAATGCCCAGGGCATATATATAGGGTTTTTTAAGAGGACGATTTACAATGTAAATCAGGGTCTAATATATATATCTAATTTATAAGACTAAATATGCAACCAAGGTCCAATGCTCATCCCAAGAGGCTTATCCGAACATGAAATAATTAACATAAGGGTTTCCACCTACAACAATAAATTTAACTCAAACGAGTCGAAAGAAGAAAACCATATCCATCAATAATATAATTTAGAGTTGTTTTGGACTTTAGAATAACCAGGGACAATCAACGTTAAGTTTCCTAAAGAAAATCAATAAATTTAAACCCCGAATAATAAGAAATCCTCAAAACAAGAAATTCATAATAAAACAAATAGTAGATCAAAACTAATAGCTACAACCAAATCGGTTTGATGAAAACCATATCCCCAACATGGTAAATCAGAGGTTTACCATAAATATGGATATATCAACTTAAAATATGGAAGAGGGATATACAAAGCAAAGGGTATGGCATCAAGTTGGTAGTCAAGACTTTCCAACCATTATCAAAATCAAAATCAGGAAGTCATCATGCTTTTAAAGAAAGAAAATCCATTCGTTTATAAATAATAGTTAGCAAAACTACATGGAATCACCAATACGGAGGGGGGTCAAGCCTCCACCAAAACATTAATAATGAACAAGCCATGATGGTATACCCAATTGGAGCAGAAGGGTTAAATTATTAAATTAACCAGATTAAGGTAGCATAAGTAATTGGTTTATACTTAATTCTTGGAGAAAAGCCCAAACTTTAAGAAAACTCTTTATTTAAATCCCCTTGAGAATTTAATGCTGAGAACCCATTTTTTAATTACTAAATTAATTTAGAACATATCGGGAGAGTTGCAGATTACCATGGGTAAAATGTGGCTCCTCTCTCTCCCCTCCCAGTCAATGCCACTCAATTTTTCCCTCTATTTTAATATGCTTCCAGCACGCTACACAAATTATAAGAGATCTAAACAAACCGAATGCAATGCGTGGGAAAACAGTCACGAATACGCAACATAAGAGTATACTATGCTTGCAAAACCAAAGACCAGCATGAAAAACCATTGCCCCTCAGACTGGTCAATGCATTACTCCATAACTAACCCTCGGATTCGATGAAAATTCCAAACAAGAAAAATCTCTAGTCAAGGCATCTCTCCTGCCCCACTCTACATTTTTCTCCTCACTCTCCATTCCTCTTTTCTCTCCCCACTATGCATCCTCTGCCTACAGACCCCCTACGATTTCTTCTTCTATCCTTTCATTTTTACTTCTCATCCTCCCATCCCCTTCTCTTGCCTGCTGCCCATGCCATCTCCTCCCATCCTCACTTCTTCTGCCCTTCCCCAAATCAAAATGCAACCTTCATAAAATCCGGTGGCCAATTGGGATATCTATCAAGCCAGAGAAGAATGAATGAATTTTTCCCCCTTCTTTTTCCAGCCAATCAACGGCCCCTTTGTTGACACCCCCAACCATATGCCTCAGTTTGAGTCCATGCTCACCTGGCTTCCTCTACACGTCGAGACAATAAAAATGATAAAAATAAATAAATAAAGACGTTAATTAATATCCTGTACCTCCATACTTGCCATACTTGTTCTACCAGATGCCAAGCCCTGTTCCTCCATACGCCATACCTCTGTCATCATCCTCCGTTCTCCCCTACACATTACCTATACCATCTCCCATCCTCATCACCTATGCCATGTCCTTCCTTGGTCAATGCCCTGTCTTTGTTTTACATGAGCAGCACGTCGAGGGAGTATATATATATATATATATATATATATATATAAATAATAAAATAATGTAATATAAATATGTATATATATTTTGTTGGAGAATGAAATAATGTAATATAATATTATTATTATATAGTATAATAATAATATAAATAATATTAAGAATAAAATTATATATGTTATAATAAATATATAAAGATTTACGAATAATTATAATAGTATAAATCTAAAATAAAATAAAATAATAGAATCCTCCAAAAGAGTAATAAGCTTTCTCAGAAACTAACTTAGGCACAAGTTAAAAAGAATAAAATAATAAAATCAAAGGAATAAAATAGAAACAATAAAATTTATAAATTAAAATAACAATAAAACCCATTCTAAAAATAATAATAACTTATTACATAATATTAGATACAATCATTGAAATAGTCCATCCATAGAATCATAAATTGATTATGACAATAACAATACAATAAAATCCTCAAATAAACAATTAACAAAAAAATGGCAAGCTGACAAAATGATAGCAATCGTTATCAATATACTTAAGGTAATAATAATAACCATAATAAGAATCATTAAATGCTAATGATTTTTGGAACTCGTAAAGTCAACTCACATATAAGCATTGATAAATCACAATAATCGACAAATATTTAAGTTGGCCAAAGCTCTTAGATGATAATCACCCATGAAGGAGATGTTAAGATGTTTGTAAGGTCGAGAGACCCACACAGGTCTATTCGTTCCCAAACTCAACCTGGTTAAAAGGCAAGTTGCAAAATAAAAATGTCACCAAGAAAAAGATCACATAAGTCTACGACACCCAGGGGATAACCAAAACATGAAAATGACCTCAAGCATACAATGATAGGTCAAAGGAACATCTATACCAAAATCTGATAATCCTAATAGGAAAAATGAACACAACATGCATGCTCAAAAAGGAGCAAGACCAAAGTGATAGAAAACACATAGAGGTATATGATGATTGTGTCTCAATATCACATAATACATGCTATATCTATCAGAGTGACATTCTGACTACTCAATCACCCATGCTATACCCAATATGTGTAAACCCAACACTGAGCCTAGCTCATAACTTGGTGCCTACATCCATCAAATAAGACATCAAGAGTGCTTGAACAATGTCCATATAATAATAATTCAGAATGAATCATTAGACATGAAATGATAATCAAGTATAATCAACTATAAATGAGAAGGTCAAGAGTTAGTCCTGATAACGATGAACCCACACATGTCTTATGAAGCACACTCAACTACTACAAAATGATCAATGTCAATCTGCATCAATGAAACATGCTAAACCAATATCATATAATAAAGTACATAGACTAAAGTAACATATATATAAAACATAATAAAATGAATCTGGTGTAAGTAGTATGCATAATAAGATATACATAATTCAATGCAGGTATCAACTACAACACCACAGTCACATCAGCTATCCGAGCTACCTACATCACAACCATCTAAAAGCAAAGCCAACATTAACCGTTAGTAGTCAAAGTGCTATCAAAAACATGCTAAGCAGATTGTAGTCTAGTATTTGAAAGGGTCACAAGGTTGGTTCGTGATATACTCCCCTCCTTAAAGAGGAGCCATCCTAATGACCAATTGATAGTCAAGCATAAAGTTCTTAGAAAATGTCTAACAAAATCAGTCAATACTACTACAAAATCACTCCACCCATTATGAGGTGATAAATATCTCAACCATATTTTGATGGTATTCATAACTATTGTCATCAAAACAACTACATTATCCAATGCATTAGGCCATGCAATGGTCTCCTTCCCATCTTCACATGTCTTTCATGACATTGAAAGGGAAAAACATCACTTAAATAACACTATCGTAGCAAAAAAAATTATACCAAATCTCACAACTTGGCTCGAAATTTTCCATTCTCATGCCTTAAAAAGGCCATCCAAGACATTAAAATCCACTAAAACTAGCTACAATAGGTTCATCTAACCCAAAATGCTTGCTTAAGTCATCACAAATTTCAAGGTAACAATTGCTAATTTCTATATAACACCATTGTTAGAAGCATCCCAGTTATCTATGAGGGCAGTCATAAAGCATCATGAGCATACTGTGTCCTAAAACATGACAACTAACACTTACCTTAATACACTTTCCACAAAGGCACTAACAACACTTTCCAAGCAAGAATATACAACTAAAGAACTACAAGACAAAAAGTGATATCTAAATCAGACTAACAATCTGAATATGCAACTTGATTAAGATCAATGTCACTTATGTCAACACACTCAGACCTATAATATGGGGTCAACAATCATAAAATCATCCAACCCCACTAGATTGCAACCAAAATCTAAAACAAGAGTGGAAATCTTCTACTAAAACATTATGCTACATGCATAATCCAAAGAGCATTCATCACTGAATGTCATATCACAATGGTAGTAATCCATACTGTTATGGTTACTCTACTACATCAACCACACAGGGGTTAGTGTAACATCCCACACCAACCATGTTGAACCATGGAGAAGCCATACCAGGCATCACACGCAACCTGAAGGCTTACAACATATTCTTCAATACACACACGAGCTTGCACGATGGTTATATGGATTATAATCTCACCATCTCATTGCACTTACCTCATGGCATCATATAGAAATAATAAAATCCATCTGATCAGGGCTTAACATTGCTCCACTCGAGCATAATATCAGCATGTATGTCAACCATGCTTAAACAGCAAAAAATATGTATATTTTTAAAAAATAGTATCAGGTATATGTTCAATAATACCTCATACACAACATGGTTGCACTTACCAGTCAACACATGTCAACAAATTAGAATATTTATACCAGAATATATTTTTTAGGTAATTCAACTATCACATTAAGAATAACATGCTTGAATTTACAAGTCAACACGTACTTATTTTTTAGCAAGTTCAGTCTTGCTGATTTTTCATAAAAGTCCCATATCCAGGACCAAATAGTACTTTACAAGGCTACATAGACAAATTTCATAAGGTTGTTTGTATAAAAACCTCAAAGAGGCAATTGAAGGAACACTCAATCCAAGTGGTGATCATTATGCACAAAGATCCCATGGCCATCCTGTGGTACTCATGGTGCACAACTCGAATAAACTAGACAACTACTTCGTGCAAAGAGGTGAAGTGGGTTTTCAACCTACGTGAGACTCCTCTCCTTAGCCCGAACCTAATCTAATCATCTTAGATATAATGTTCACTTTACCCTAAACTTCCTACTTGCATCTAAACTTAATGCTAGAGTAGTGAGTGTAGGGTCACACCATAATACAACATTGTACCTTGGCAAATTCAATCAAATAGAAGTTGGTTTCAAGAGGGATAACACATCACATGAGTAAAACACATCCACATTACCATATACTAAAAATGTTAACAACATGAATCATATTTATTCCAAGCCATGTACACAAAATAATCATGCCACAATTTTAAAACATAGATTAAATAAGGTTCACATGATTGATTACAAAAGTGGAAGATCACGTTACACAAGTAATTTACCATTATTCACATGTTCATCCCTCCACACATACAACCATGAAATTAAATTACCCAATGACAATGTTGATATCAAGAAGCAAAAGTGACAATCCACAAGGTTATTACATACACATAGAGTGATTTTTTTTACTAGTTAACATGATTTGACATAATTGATGAAATGTAAGTGTTCACACAATAAGGTTGATATCAAAACAAACATGTGTAAGTATACAAGGCTAGCCATATACACAAGTATAATAAAGACACAAATTTACATGATTTAGAAAGACAAATGAAAGTACTAATTATACAACACATAATAATTAATATACAATGAGGAGCCACATGAAAAATAGATCATGCATGAATGACTCAGGTGTTCAATAATTATGCCAAAGTACTTGTAACATCACAATAATCAATACACAAGATAATGAAATACAAGGGTCCATGACTCACATCGGGTTATCCAATGTCTAGATGTCATCCAAATAACACCAAATAACCATCATAAATACATATAATCAATCTTGGGGATCTCAAGTCACGATCACCTTCCTTCTAGGAAGGTTGTATTCCAACAAAGCCTAACATCTATCTCCATGAGTTCTGAAACATTTACCAACAATGTTTATACATCATGGATAGATGGCTCATGCTAATTGATAGCAATAAGAGATCCCCAACTCTCTAACTTGCCCAAACAAGTCAACCACACTCACTCGCTAGACCCTTCAGGGTCAAGTCGTACCCCTAGACCTTCCAAGAAATTATACCTCGACATCATTGGATAGCTTGCCCATGCAAACTATCAATGGCTGCTAAGGTATTATATCATGATTCCAACAAAAAACTTACATCACTATTCTTTCAGTCGACTTAATCCAACAAGTCAAAGGTTAAATAGTAATGCTCACTTGGACACAACATCGCTTTTGAGAAAGGGATAACTTAGCCAAAACATGGGATGAATGCTATAACTCTACCATGGAAATTACCATTTCTATAATCAACGAGTTCAATTAAATTCACAATAAACATCCTCATGGATGTAGGGCATATCTATACCGCAATGGACATCCCATGGGTATCAAAACATAGCCAAGTTTTCAATGAAGCATCCTCATGGATGTGTAACTCAACTAGAAGCAGATAAACATACCCATGTATATAACATATTCGTGGTCAACATGATAACCTTATGGAATCCAACCTTTTCGTGATCAAACAACCATCACCGATTTGAACACATCTGTGATCAAAACAACATCACGAATGTAGAATAAGAGAATAAACCTCCACACACACTAATTTATTTTCAGTCCTTTAATGAAGCCACATGATTCTTTATCTAGCTCAAAGAGACCAAACAAATAAATAAGATCAAGCTCCTAATACAATACAAGGTGTTCCTGCTAAGCGGAGATCTTAAGCCTCACTGATCTACCCAAATAAATCTGACACCCTTACCCTACACAACTCTCCAGGTTTGAGCTCAACCCTCGGTCTTCCCGAGGTTAGGATGTTCTAAGCATCTACTTATGACTCGCCCATACAAGTCAACAATAGATACCGAACATCATTTCCTCAATTCTAAGGTGAAGTGATGATGATTACTAGTCTTCCATTGATTTGCCCATACAATTTAATGGTTGACTAGCGACACTTTCCCCAAACATAATCGATGAGGGAAGGGTTGACCTAACCAAAACCATGGTAAACATCAAAAGATCAATTGCAAAAATTCATCAATTTTTTCATACACACACATATACATTCCATTAATAGATGAAGGTCACACAAACATGATATAGCTCCATGAAGAAAGAATTGTTCTCATTAGATTAGATGAATTACTATATGATTGACTCCAAGTAGATAACATCACACACGTGAGTATCCCATTGAACAAGCACACATTTGGCATTGGAAGAACAATTACTCTACATGCTACAAGATCACTAATCATGTTGTAGGATCACCATCCCATGAGGCATCCATAGGGTCTTACACCTAGATGTTGCTTAATTATCCTTTAGTTAGCCTACCATGTTATTGAGTAAACATAGTTAATTTATGCCATTCAAATAGTATGCATATGATCACAACGGTTCATTATTTAAGTAGTCTTGTGCATTAACTCAGGTGTTTATTAAGAAGAAGCATAATTTAGTAAACCATTGCCAAAGTGGATTATATAATCGCATAATCAAATATTAACATTAAAGTTTCCATAGCTTACTATTTCTCATCCTCATACTGGGGTTATTTACCAACACATGGATTATTCACATCTTGATAATCACAACACAAGGTATATCATAGAGTTCATTGACAAGGATAAGCTTAAAGTTTAAGCATGCACTTTAAGCTTGCACATAACTAATTATGGCCAATGACTATCCAATCTCATATAATCATAATGACACTTTACCCAACTTCCATTATCAAAGTTACATCATAACATTTGAATTAATAAACTTTAAATAAACATGTCATATTTATAAAACATTATGACACCATTAATAATATAACCCATAATCCAAAATGTAGATCTACATTTGATGATCATTAATCTAACTTACTTCATTGCTTAAGAAATGGAAGTAAGCTCACTTAAAATGATATTTCAACCTATAAACATTTATTACTATAGCATAGTAGTGCAGACATTTTGCTTGAATCACCAAAGTCTATTTGCAAAAATCTATTTGCTACATCTAATTTCAGCCAAAGTTATAAACATGAAACTATGTCAAGATCATGTGTCTAGTAATCACGCTACAACTAAGGGATATCTTACATATCACTTTAATGATTACGTTGCTATGGGTAAAAATGGCTGCTCTCTCTCTCCTCCCAGTTAATGCCACTCAGCGTTTTTCCTCTATTTTAATATGTTTCCAACATACTACACAAATTCTAAGAGATCCAAACAAACCGAACACAATACCCAGGAAAACAGTCATGAATATGCAACAAAGGAGTATGCTATGCTTGCAAAACCAAAAACCAACATGAAAAACCATTGCCCCTCAGACTGGTCAATGCATTACTTTATAGCCAACCCCCATATTCGATGAAAATTCCAAACAAGAGAAATCTCTAGTCAAGGCGTGTCTCCTGCCCCCCTCTACATTTTTCTCCTCACACTCGATTCCTCCTTTCTCTCCCCACTACGCGTCCTCTGGCCACGTACCCCCTACAGTTTCTTCTTCCATCCTTTCCTTTTTACTTCTCATCCTCCCGTACCCTTCTCCTGCCTGCTGCCCATGCCATCTCCTCTCATCCTCACTTTTTTTGCTCTTCCCCAAATCAAAATGCAAGCTTCATAAACTCTGGTGGCCAAATGGGAGATCAATCAATCCAGAGAAGAATGATTGAATTTTTACCCTTTCTCTTTATAGCCAGTTGATGCCCCCTTTGTTGTTACCCCCAGCCACATGCCTCAGCATGAGTCCATGCTCACTTGGCTTCTTCTACATGCCAATACACAAAACTGATAATAATAATAAAAAATAATGTTAATTAATTTCCTTTACCTCTCTGCTTACCGTACTTATTCTGCCAGACGCCAAGCCCTATTCTTCCATACACCATACCTCTGCCATCGTCCTCCATTCTCCCCTGCACGCTGCCCATACCATCTCCCATCCTCGTCACCTACGTCATGTCCTTCCTTGGTCAACACGCTGTCTTTGTTTTGCATGAGCAACAAGCCGAGGAAGTAAAAAAATAAAATATAATATATATATATATATATATATAATAATAAAAAAATAATGTATATATATAAATATAATAATAATAAAATAATGTAATATAAATATGCATATATATTTTGTTGGAGAACAAAACAATATAATATAATATTAGTAATACTAAGAATATATATATTCTTAGTATTACTAATATTATATTATATTATATTGTTTTGTTCTCCAACAAAATATATATGCATATTTATATTACATTATTTTATTATTATTATATTTATATATACATTATTATATATATATATATATATATGAATAATTATAATAGTATAAATATGAAAAATAATAAAATAATAGAATCCTGCAAAAGAATAATAGAAGCACAAGTTAAAAAGAATAAAATAAAAAAAATAAAAAAATAAAATACAAACAATAAAATTTATAAATTAAAATAAAAATAAAACCCATTCTGAAAACAATAATAATAACTTATTACATAATATTAGATACAATCTTTAAAATAGTCCATCCATGAAATCATAAATTGATTATGAAAATAATAATACAATAAAATCCTCAAATATACAATTAACAAGAAAATGGTGATTTCACAAAATGATATTAATTATTGTCAATATACTTAAGGTAATAATAATAACCATAATAAGAATCATTAAATGCTAACAATTACTGAAACTTAAAAAGTTGACCCACATATAAGAACTAAAAAATCACAACAATTGACAAATCGTTGAGTCGGTTAAAGCTCTTTGAAGATAATCACCCACGAAGGAGATGTTAAGACGTTTGTAAGGTCAAGAGACCCACATAGATCTATTTGTTCTCAAACTTGATAGGACATTAAAATGACATCAAGCACACAAGGATAGGTTGAAGGAACAACTATACCAAAATCTGATAATCCCCACAGGGAAAATGAACATAATATGCATGCTCAAAAAGGGACGAGACCAAAATGATGGAAAGTAATAACACAGAGGTATATGATGATGGTGGCTCAATATCACATAATACACACTATACCTATCAGAGTGACATTCCAACTACTTAATCACCCATGATATACCTGAGATATCCAAACCCAATGCTGATCCTAGCTTGTGGCCTAATGCTTGCATCCACCAAATAAGACATCAACAATACCTAAACAATGTCCATATAATAATAATAATTCAACATAAATCATTAGACATGAAATGATAATTAAGTATAATCAACTATAGCTAGGAAGGGCCAGAGTTAGTCTTGATAACCATGAACCCACACATGTCCTGTGAAGCACATTCAACCACTATAAAATGATCAATGTCAATCTGCATCAATGAAACATGCTAAAGCAATATCATACAATAAAGTAACAAGGCTAAAATAGTATATACATGAAATAAGATAAAATGAACCTGGTGTAGGCAGTATGCATAATAAGATGTATAAAATCCAATGCAAGTATCAACTAGGACACCACATCTCATATCACAGATTTGAGCTACCTGTATCACAACCATCTGAAAGCAATACCAACATTAACCATTAGTAGTCAAAGTGATATAAAAAACATGCTAAGCAGGCTATAGTCTAGTATCCGAAGTGGTTAAAAGGTTAGTTCGTGACAAAATTTAAATCTTTCCAAATAGTCTTCTAATGGTTCTTCTTGTTGTGACATTTTGAAAATGTCATCTTCGCATGGATATTTTCCTCTACAATACTCTTGGTATTTGGAGATAAAATTTCATTCATATATTTTCAAGGAGCAACCACATCTTTTCCCAATCCCATAAACTAATGAAGGATTGTATCTTTAAGAGTGGTTGGGAATAGTTTTAGCATGTGGGCGTCTTGATTGTAGTCATAACTACACCATATGACATCAATTTGAAAAAGAGAAGTATTAGGATCCTCACATGCCTTGCATTTGAAGTTGGTTAAAGTAGAGGGAGGGATTTTATTCATAGGTGAAACACCTTCTAGGGTGGTGATGGGAAATTTGAAAGTGATATGTTCATTTTTAGAGTTCTTTCCTTGGAGGTCTCCTATAATGTTATGAACTACTCATATACTAGAGACTTTTTCAACCCACCTCTCAAATTCCCTATCAGTTATTTTGGCCTAAGGTGAATAATTGATTATGGTCTTGGGTTTTTATTCAGGGAAAGTAGCTCTTATGGATAAGGGTGATGGCATGATTTCTTCTATAAATTCATTTAGAAATTCAATAAATATGTCATCTTGATTTTTTGGTTCAGCTGGTACTACTAGCTCATGTAGTACTGCTGGTCTAAGATTTATTTTTAGGGCTATTATGGCTTCATATTATTTTTTTGAGAGAAGTTTGGGTTAGAGGATGGGAGGGGTCAAACTCCAGACTCCTAAGTATAGGGTGGAAAAATTATAAATCTTTGGAATGGTATGATAATATATTTCTAAGGAGGGTAAAGATTCTCATATTCCCTAGCTTCATATTGCTCTACTAATTCTTTTAAAAACTTCTCACTTTCAACATTTTCTGATAAAGCTTCAGGTAACTAATGCAGATTGGCTACGAGTATCTTTCTGATGCTTGTAGTGGCTGTAGGTGGTACACCAAATTATACTTATGTAAACAAGTTCAATCTCTTAGGCAAGAATCTACCAAATTTATCTCTCTCACACTACATACAACCAAACAATATTCCTTTTTCATTTGTTTTGGATTGTCTTGCATAAGGTTAGTAAAGATGAAGGTTTCTTATTTCTAATTTCTACTTGTATAGAAAGGAAATTTAATTTTAAAATTAGTAAATTTACTCTTAGTTTTTCAAGAGTTTAGTACTTTACCAACCTTCCCTAACAAAGGCTATAAAAATGTATGGGACATACAACCCATTGCTAGTTATATGTTTGAGGAAACCTTTCTTAACTTACGACAAGTACCAAAATAAGAAACCTTATGATATATAAATTATATGATTATTCACTTAATTGTCAATCCAAGGACATATAACTTTGTAAGGAGTCCACAATGTATATGAAACCATAAATTATTGTGAAAAACTAAGTGGACTAACACACTTACTTGAAAGTAGACACTCTTGAAAAAGTTAACAATTTTCTTGAAAATGAAAGTACATGAAACTAGATGCTGAAATTGAAATGATAACATAACTTAGAAGTTTCCCACACAACAAAATTACACACGAAAGTAAATTAATTATGAATGAAATTAACTATATAACTGAAATACACACATGTGTAGAAATGAAATAGAATGAGATGCTTACACAACATAAAATAAACTAGCTAATGGATGGGAAAATCACACCATCAAATCATTGCGAGTGGGCTCTACCTTGGTTAGAGTGGAGCTTGAGTTCACTCCTCCTTAAGACATAATTAACTCAAATAAAATGATATTATATATAATCAATTTATAGAATATAATGGATTTCTAAAAGATCATTGCAATTTAGATTACAATATTTTGTTATGATTCTCTATCTCCAAAATATCAAATCTAAATTCTAGCTACCTCTATAGTCTGCAACTCTTCCTTAGATAGAAAATTTAGAGGTATTATTAAATTATCTTGAAATGTTAGGAGTTACAACTGTGAGACCATAATAAACTAAAGAACATAAAAGATAAATAATTCTAAATATGATCAAGAACAAAACTATCATTTGTAATGTAGAAATAACCAAAAATAGTGCAAAGAAGGTATGATGGATAATCAATAATTTTATAGCTTGGTACATGATTTTATCCTTATGAAATTTATTTGAAATGTTTAAAAATGACAAGTTAGGTTAATCATTCATGGCTGGGTAGACAATTACCTACAGTTGTCGTTATAGGCTAACACCACCAGTTGCTATGAATGGTTAGTGCTAGTCAATAGGTGGTTATGTGTGATCTTGCCATAGTGGATACAAGTTAAAAAACATAAAACCAATATTATTATGCACTTTATTCATAATTAAGAATATTAAAACATTAAAACCACTAAATCATATTAGTAAATATAGAAATAACATATTAAACCAAGATCAACTTTCTATATATATATATAATTTATAATATATGTGGATATCAATAAGAGTATGAGTTCAAAGGGATGAACTTTTATGACAAAATAAGTATTATAAGGAGGACTAAATGATAATATGAAAGCCATTTTTGTCAAAAATCATGCATATGTACAATTGCAAAATCTAGATATGAAGTATAGTGAGAAAGTACACAAACACACAACACAATATGTATATGGGAAAATCTTATATGAAGGTAAAAAACTCAAAATAATTATTCATTCATTGAGAAATAAGTTAATCTAATATAATATCTTACTTTCTCCTCATTTTTTCTTAGAGAATCTCATTCATATAATTAATGTTTGAATATTACCAATGTTAGAATAGTTTGAATGCTAAAAATCACTTAATTTTATCACATAAAATCAAATATAAGTGGAGTGAATTATTGCAACCAATGACTTCAACCTCCCACACAAATTACAATGATAAGTTCATAATTATATATTTTATGATATATTTATGCAAGTATTAACTCACGTAATATTTAAATAATAAAATATATTATTATTATTTTACCTATACAAGTTGTATTATTATTAATGTATTAATTGCATGTCATATATCGATAACATTTTTTCTCAACACTACCGCTTAATATTATGTGGGAATACATACCATAACCACCTTTATACTAAAAAAATTATACTTCGTAAACCATCTATGATGAATTTAGAGTGCATGTAATATTTGAAGGATTTAAAAACCTTCTTCATGCTGATATCACCTTTTGAAACAAAAAAATTATAATTTGTAAACTACTTAGAGTAAGCTTAGGTAGTACAATTGTGAGACCACATCTGATAGTTTATTGTGAATAATCACCTAAAATTTTTGGAGATTTTTACAACATAATGACCTCCATTATAAGATATATTTTTAAATATTGGGTACACTGCAAACTCACAGATGGTGAAGTTTACCAAAATTACATAAATTAATTTATTACAATGCATTTACAAATTGAAAAGAAGTATAAATAATAAGAAAAAATACATGTCCTTTAGGAAGCGACATCATGCACACTCCCCCTTATTGGCAATTTTGAAAGGCCTGACATTATATAAAACTTGTAAAACTTAGTATAACCAAGTCATTCTATGAAGATATCTGCCACTTGTTCACTCGTAGGACAAACCTAGAGATCAATATCATAATTTAGACAAAATATACATGAACTTAAATATGCTTAATTATTTGATACTGCACTAGATTTTTTTCTAGAGCTATACAATTTTTATTATCACAGAGAAAGGTGGTATTGTAAGAAACATTCAAATAGAGTTCTTAGAACACCTTCACAACCACATGGCTTCTTTAAAAGCTTTGATAGCACTTCTATACTCTATTTCTGTAGAAAAGATAGAAACAATAGGTTGATTTTTTTCACTTCAAGTGTCAACACCTGCAACAAACTTAAACACATCCAAAAGTAGATTTACAATTTATAATATCACCAACATGGTTAACATGAAAATAACTATATAAATTAGTATTATGAATGGAAGAATAATATAAACTAAAATTTATAGTTCTTTTGATATACTGAAGTATCCATTTTATTAATTTTCAAGGATCCAAGTATGGATCCTACATGAATATGAAGGCAACACCTACAACAAATAAAATATCTAGCATAGCAATAGTTTGATAAATCAAACTACCAACTAGTTGTCTTTATAGAGTGGGATTAGCTTTATCATACAAGTTTTAGATCAAACTTTATACCAAATTCAATAGGGATAGATGTAAGCTTATAGTCAAAAATCTTAAACTTAACAAGAAGGTTATATGCATACTAAGATTGAAATATAATAATTCAATTTTTATCTTGAAATACAATCATTTCTAAAAAGTGAGAAAAATGTGTAAGTTATTTCAAAAAATTGATTTAGTTTATCTTTCTATTTAAGAATTAAACTAATTTGATCGTCAGTAATAAGAAAACCATCAACATATAATATGATTAAGATAAAATGACTATTTTCAACTTTTATAAAGATATTATTATTAAAATAATAATTACAACAATCTAATTCTTTAAAATAACTAATGATTTTAGAATACCAAGTTTGAAGTACTTGTTTTAAAACATAAATATATTTATTAAACTTACAAACATAATATTCTTTGTTAGGTTCAGTAGAATATTCAAGCCAATCATTTAGATTTCTTATTCTAGATAACCATTTAAGAAGGTATTTTTTACATCTATTTAGTATATAATCCAACCATTTTGAGCTGCAAGGGCAACACACAATCTAGTTTAGTACTTAATTTTATTATAAAAATAAAGGTTTCAACATAGTCAATCTTAAATTTTTGAGTAAAACTACAAAAAACTAATCTAAATTTGAATTTATCTATTTTAAGAATTGAATTATATTTGATTTTGTAAATCCATCTAGAACCAATAATATGTCTCTTAGGTGGAGGTGAAACATAATCTTAAGTCTAGTTTTTAATCAGGGTTTTATATTTAGTTTGCACAACAACTTTCTATCTATCATCTTGAATACTTTCCTCAAAATATTGAGGTTCACATTCATAGAGAGTCTTCAAAACATAATAAGCGTCTTGACTCCTAGTTATTGTATTAATATTAAATGATTGAATTATGGATTCAACTCATTTAGGTCTTTTTATTTGAATACAAAGTGGAGAGGTTCCCCCTAAGACTCTAAATTATCTAAAATTAGATCAACTTATTTTAAGGCATATGTTTTTTCATAAGGAGTAATAAAAGAGTCAGGTTCATTGAAAGAATTAATTTGAAGGGGTTCTACAGAAAGCTCACATAAATATTTCTCAAATATTTGGATATTCATATTCTCAATGATTGTCAAATTATGTAATATATACATTATATATTAAATTAAGCATACATAGATAGATCTAGATGAGAATTAATAAGTAAAGATTCACAGATCATTTGTACATGAAATTTAATGTAAAAAACCTTAGAGGTAAGAAAATCAAAGTTGATATTCATTAATATGAGAAACCCAAATACACAATACAATCCTCCAACTTCTCACTTCTTATTTGACAAACCTTCACAAAGCTCTTCAATAATATTTGCCACATGTAAATATTTAATGTCATAGAAATTATTGTATGAATTACCAAAGGCATAAAACTTTTTTTTAACTAGTGTATGGAGGTTAACCATTGTAACCAATGGGTCCAGTCTCTCCTCAATAATTTTTGATATAATGGTAATAAATAAATAATTATGTTTTATTATTCATTTACACAAAATTCTCAACTTGTGTTAATAAATAATAAAATATTATTATTTAATTAAACTTATATATGTTAAGGGTCCATAAGGGAAACCACTTAGACATTAAATATTCCAATGCTCTTCCTTAATGCTAAGTAGGGATACTTGACATAGTCACCTTACTAAAAGAATTATACTTCATGAATCACTTATAATGATTTTCGAGGGCATGTAAACTTTGAAGAATTTAAAAACATTCATCATGCCAACATCACCTTTTGAAATAAAATGAATTTCAATCCATAAACTACTAAAAATAAGTATGGGATAGCATGATTATGGGACTACATCTCACAATTTCTCATGAATAATTAACCAAGTATATTTGAATCATTTCATAACATAAAGACCTCTATTACAAAGTATGCTTTTATGTATTGGGTATCCAAGTATATTTGAATCTTTTTATAACATAAAGATCTCTATTAAAAAGTATATTTTTATGTATTGGGTATAATGTAAACTTAAAATTTATGAAGTTTACCAAAATCACATAAAGTGACTTATTATAATAAGAAGTATAGAGAAGAAGAAAGAAATACGTAGTTATTAAGAAGTGATATTGCCATACACACTCTCACTCAATGGTAATTTTTAGAGGCCTAACATTACATAAAATTGATAAAACCTGGTAGCACCAAGTGGTTTTATGAAGATATCTATCACTTATTTCTCTATAGGACACATTGTAAATCAATTTCACCATTGAGAACTTTCTCTTAGATAAAATATACATAAACTTAACTATGTTTAGTTTTTTGGTGTTACACTAATTTTTTTATTAGAGCTATACAACTTTGGTTATCACATAGAAAGGTGGTACTATGAGAAATGTCTAATTGATTGTCTCTTAACAACCTTTGTAACTACGTGGATTCTTTAGTAGCTTTCATAATAATTTTATACTCTGTTTCTATATAAGATATATAATTAATAAATTATTTTTTGCTACTCCAAATGAAAACACTTACACTAAATTTAAATACGTATCTAGAAATAGATTTACGATCTATAGGATCACTAACATAATCGACATCATAATAACTATATAAATTAACATTATCAATGGAAGAATAAAATAAATAAAAATTTATAAATCCTTCAATATACAAAAAGTATTCATTTTGCTAATTTCTAATAATTCGAATATGGATTGTGCATGAATCTAAAAATTACACCAATACTAAAAGAAATCTTGAGCTTAGTAATTTTTAGATAAATTAAACTACTGACAAGCTACCTTTATCATGCAGGTTTTAGATAAATAAATTTTGCTAATTTTTCCACATGTAGGTTTTGGATCATGTTTAACACCAACTTCAATAAGAATATATGTAGGCTTATAGTCAATCATATTAAACGTCACAAGAAGATTATATGTATATTGAGATTGTGATATAATAATTAAATTTTTATCATAAAATATTATCTTTTTTAAAAAATAATGAAAAATGCTTAAATCAGCTACTTTAAATATTTGACTTAGTTTATCATTATATTTATGAATTAAAATAATTAGATCACCAATAATAAAAAGATTATCACCATATAATATAATTGAGATAATAAGACTATTTTTCAATTTTTACAAAGAAATAATTATCACAATAATAATTAAAGAAACTTAGTTCATTAAAATACCTAATGATTTTATAATACCAAGTTTGAAGAGCTTGCTTTAAACTATATAGATATTTATTTAACTTATAAATATAATACTCTTTGTTAAGGTAAGTGAAAATTTTAAGCTAAGACATATAGATTTATTCTTCTAAATCATTATTTAGATAAACATTTTTTTATATCTATTTGGTGTATAACCTAACTATTCTGAACTATAAGAAGAATGAATAGTCTAATTATATTCATTTTTATTATAGGAGAAAATATTTCAACATAGTCAATCCCATATTTTTGAGTAAAACCACAAGCAATTAATCTTAATTTAAATTTATCAATTTTACCAATTGAATTATATTTGATTTTATAAAGCCATATGCAACCAACAATATATCTTTTAAGTGGAACAAAGATAAGATTCCAAGTTTGATTTTTAATCAATGAATTATATTTAACTTGCATAACAACACTTCATATATCATCTTAAATAGTTTCTTCAAAATATTGAGGTTTACATTCATACATAGTCATTCAAATATGATAAGAGTGTTGACTCCTAGTTAATTTATTAAGGTTATTAATATTAGAGACTCGATTAAAGGTTTCTCATTTAGATATTTTAGATTAAACATAAAATTTAAATTATCTAAAATTATATCAACTTCTTCTAGGGCATATGATTCTTCATAAGGAGTAATAAGAGACTCAGGTTCATCAAATAAATAATATTGAGGGGGTTCCATAAAGGGCTCATAATTTTTGTTCAAATACTAGAACATTCATATTTTCAATGAATTGTGTTTTAAACATATCATGCACTAGGCTTCTTTTTAAACTAAATTTGTAAAAGAGTATAACTATACAAAGTTTTAGTAGGGACTCCATTTAGAATATGTACAATAATATTCATGGATTGATCCTCTAAGAACTTAAATATTTATAGAATGTAACATTGTTTTAACCATTTCTATAATGGTATGATTTTTTCTTTTACCAATACCATTTATTATGGGGAATAGGGAGTTATTAATTCTTTCTAAATAACATAAATAATACAAAAATAATCAAATTATTTACTAATATATTCACCATCATCAATCTCTTAATAAAAAAATTAAAAATATTTTCATCAATTTTAAATTCTTTGAACTTAGATAATACTTTAGATTTTTTTTATTATACAATATGACCTATTCATTCTAGTATGATCATCTATAAAAGTAACAACATATAAAAAATCATTAAGAGATGCAACTTTAAGGGGTCCTATAACATCACTATGCATTAACTCTAAAGGATGTGAAGAATTCACATAATGATTTGTATAAAAACAATTAATATGTTGCTTACCACATAAATAGTCTCGATAAGTTTTATGATTAGATGAGATAGAACATTGAAAACAAGATTATGAGAAGACATATCATTTAGAATTTTAAAATTAATATGTCTTATTCTTTCATGCCATAATTAAGATTCATTTTTATTTTATGATGAAAAATATGTCAAAAAAACAAAACATATGCATAAACCATTATGTTGAACACATTCAACAATCAAATAAGCAAATTGATTTTTAATAAATCAGTTATTCTTAAGTAAAATTATAATTAAATTATAATTCATTAGTTAAGAATATGATAACACATTTTTATTAAGTACATAGAAAACATCTTTAATACCAATATTTATAAATTTTACTTTTCCTTGCTTAGTAGCTTCTAAAAATGAATTATCTCTTAAGTAAATATTTTTATAAATATGTCTTGCATTAGATTAAATATGAGATAATCAAGTTATTGATGTGATGCACCACTAATAAAATCTATTTGTTCTCATTATAAGTAAACAAGACAACATATAAAACAATAACATTATAATTATGTTCTTAATTATTGTTTTGATTATAGTTTTGTTTCTTCTAATGATTTTGATTAGATTTATTCCCTTTGTTATTTTAAATTTTTTATTATTAGTTATATATATATTTAATAACAATTTTTTTTTAATAACTAAATTTATCATATATTGTAATTTTCATTAAACTTAATTTTATGATTCTTATTACCAAATTTATTATTCTCATTTTTGCAATTTACAAAATTAGGGTTAGATTTTTTATTCCTATTGTTCTCAAAAATAGGATTAAGAGCAAAAAATGTCTGAATAGCATTCTCTTTATAATCAAAATTTGACATCACTTGCTCTTATTGAATCAAAAGTATAGATAGAGTAGTGAGGTCATGGATATCTTACTTTCTTTGGTATTTTGAATTCAAAATTAAAATAAAATTGTGAAACTTTTCATAAATATTTAACTAAATAATGAAATACAAAAAATTATATTGAATAAGATGAAAGTCACAACCATCAAACTGATATTTAATAATTTTACTTTTTACAAAAAAATTATCTTTTTCATCACTTTTCATAAGTATAGTAAGTAATTCAAAAATCAACTTAATTATCTTAAAGAGATGAGTGCCTTCATGCATATACTCAAGAAGTTTTCAGGTATCATGGGAGATCCCTAATTACCGATATAGAGTAAGAAATCATTCTTAGTGCTCCGCCAAATAATCAACATATCTTCTTGTGATTTTTGTTGAAATATATTTGAAAACTCAAGTATAACATGCCATCATGATGGGAGTCTTTATATTTAAATAATATTGTTTCATAAAGTTTGGGTTATAATTTTTAATTTAATTCAACTTTTCCATATATTATAATTAGTGTCGTTAACCATTTGAAATTTATCAAACACAAAGTTAGAAGCCATAACTTCCCTTTAAAATAAACATTAGAACACTAAAAACTAATAAAGTAATATTTTAATGTTAATTTATACTTTATTTTACAATGAAAACAAATACTCTAAGATTTAAATAATAATTTACACTTATTTGAAAGCAAAATAATTCACAAAATGTAAAGATAAACAACACAAACGACACTCAAAAGTGTTGCAAAAAGTTTCAAGTGTCACAAAACACTTTAACACTAAAAAGATTTTAAAAATGAATAAGGGAGTTTTAAATTAATAAAGGAACCATACCATTGCATCTGGATTGTCTAAAAACATAAAAATTGACTGATCACATAACCTTGGTCGATAAGGAATAGTCTAGGTTAAGTGTCATAAAATATCAAAAAATAACTAAGATTTTGAATGCAAGATACTAAGCACGTAATTAAAAAAATATTTTATAATTAATAATTTGAAAAGATAAATAAGGTTTTACTAAGATTAACCAAAAAATTAGAGGTACCAAGTTTTGAACCTTGGACCTCCCCTTTGGCAAGTTTTTAGTAAAATAAGTTCTACCAACTCTTCTGATAGATTAGTAAAGAATTTATATGCACATATTTAATTTTAAAACTCATTTAATTGAATTTTATTTAAAATAATAATGAAAAAATACATGTAAAAATTATTAACTTGTTTTTTCACTTTTTGTTAAAAGGCACCAATAAAAATGTGGGTCTAGGTTTTATTTATTAAATTTAGGAGATTTAATAAAATAATTAAATACTTTAAAAAACATTAGTAATCGAAAAAATATTTTTTTTTGTAATTGCAAGGCACGTCAAGAGAATTAGGGAAGCTTCTATAGTGCTTAGGGGTCCATCTCAGGGCCTAAAAATTGACACACAACCTTAAATCTTTGCAACAAAGCACATCCAATTGTCAAAATCTAATTTTGATGACAAAAAATGAGTTTTTATAATTATGTTTTTTTGTACAAAGTCGTACATGGATGCCTAGGAGAGAAATATAAATTATAATAATTTGGAATGGCCTTCTCATGATCTAAATTTACAAAAAGCCTTGAAACACCACCATTATGCAATCATAACCTTCAAAAAATAATTGAATTTATTTTTTTAATTTTTTTAAAACCTCAGAGTCATACAACCATGCCTAGGTGAAAAAATATTTAAAAATTTATCATTGGTTACTTGAAAGGAGATTTGAATTGCTTGAGTGGAGGTTGTATGTAAATATTGTTCTTTACCAGATTCCATAGAATACAAAATGAAGCAATACAAATTTATAAACAAATGATTTTTAGGTCATTCTACTCCTCTATAGGTCTAAGAAAAAATATTTTACTTGACTTTGGTCTTTGAATCCTCTCATTGCATCTTGCCAATCAATTACTCATCATACAATGCATATATTGCATATATTAGTAATCAATGAACCAACACCACAAGGTCGTATAACTATGTCAAATTATGTAATATATGTAATGTATATTAAATTAAACATACATAGATAGATATAAATAAAAATTAATAAACAAAGAATCAAAACTCATTTGTATACAAAATTTAACATAAAAAACCTCAAAGAGATAAAAAACCACAATTGATATTCATTAATATGAGAAACCTAAATACCTAATATAATCCTCTAATTTCTCACTTCTTCTCTAATATACCTTCACAAAACTCTTCAATAATATTTAACACATGCAAATATTCAATATCATATAAATTATTTGGTATGAATTACCAAAGGGGTATGAAGGTGAACCAATATAACGAATGGGTATAACCTCTCTTGAAGTACTTTTTAAAATGATAATAAATAAATAGATATATTTTATTATTTATTTACATGAGTTTTTCAACCCATGTTAATCAATAATAAAACACTATTATTTTATTAAATCTATGTAAGCTAAGAGTTCATAAGGGAAACCACTTAAACATTAAATGTTTCAAAAATAATTTTTTGTTTAGATGGATCATAAACTTTTAATCTTTTAATCTTTCCTTCATAACATACGAAAATATAGGAATATGATGTAGGATGAAGTTCCTTTATTTTTAATTTAAGAATAAAGATGGAAGCATGACTACCCAATATCCCAAGGTGAGTAACACTTAGTTTCTTATTAGACCATATTTCTAAGGGTGTAGAAAGATGTAAAGTTTTAGTAGAGACACTATTTATAATGTGCACAACAATATTCATGGATTCGACCCACAAGAATTTAAGAACATTTACAAAATGTGACATTGTTCTAAACATTTCAATGATAGTCCAATTTTTCCTTTCAACAATGTTATTTTGATGTGGGGAATAGGGAGTTATTAAATTTTTTTGTAGATACAATTAATGTAAAATGAATCAATTTTTTATTAACACATTCACCTCCAATATCATTTCTTAATTTGTTAATAAAAACTTATAAGATTTTCCAACTAAAACTTTAAATTCTTTGAATTTAGATAACAAGTCAGATTTCTTTTTGATATAATAAGATCAAATCATCTTAGAGTATTCATCAATGAAAATAAAAATATATAAAGAACCGTTATGAGAATTTAAATGTTCTCGGACATCACTATGAATAAGTTCTAAGGGATGAGAGAAGTTAACATCATGATTTCTGTGAAAATGTTTATTGTGTTACTTTCCATGTAAACAATCCTCACACATTTCATGATGATAAGAAATAAAAAGAAGACCAACCACAAGATTATGATGAGATATATCATATAAAATTCTAAAATTAACTTGATCTAATCTTTCATATCACAATTAAGATTCCTTTATACTTTATGATCAAAGATATTATGTAGAGGAAGTAGAAAACATATATAATCTATTCTTTTGAATTCTTTCAACAATCAGAGAACCAAATTGATTCTTAATACACCATTATCCTTAATTAGAGTTACTATGAAATTATTATGTTTAAGCTAAAAACATGATAACATAATTTTATTGAATTTTATGAATATATAAAACATCATTTAAGAATACATTTATAAATTAAAATTTTTCTTGTTTAGTAGCATTTAAAAATAAATTATCAGATGAATAAATCCTTTCAAATATATCTTTAATGTAAGAAAAAATATTTGATTAACATGTCATATGATGAGATATACCACTACCTAAAATCCATTCATTATCATCAGAAGCAAATAAGACAAAATGCAGTGCAATATTGTTACTATTATAATCATAATTACCATTTTTGATTCTAATTAGAACCTTCCTTTTATTCATTATTTTTAGAGTTTTTGTTATTAGGTTTATTCTTATTTTTGTAATAGTCTTCCTTTTTATGTCCAACTTTACCACATAGATTGTAATTTCTATAAAATTTGACTTTATGATTTTTGTTTCTAAATTTTTTGGTCTCATAATTGTCATTGATAGGTTTAGGTTTATAATTAGTTTTACCTAGTTTTTAGTATTTTTAGAGACATTATTAAACACGATAAGTGCCTAAGTGACATTCTCTTTATAATAAAAGTTTGACATCACTTGTTCTTCTTGAATAATAAGAACATATAATGTAGTGAGATTAAAAATATCTTATTCTATTAGGCATTTAGAATCAATAATATAAATAAAATTATAATTTTTTTTATGAATGTTCAACTGAATAATAAAATATAAAATTTGATCTTGAATAATATTACAATTACAAACATCTAACCAAGATTTAATATTTTTTATTTTTACAATAACATTAACTACTTTTTCATCACCTTTCATAAGAGTATTAAACAATTTAAGTTTAATAATTTTTGAGAGACAAATACCCTTGTGTATAGATTCAAGGAATTTTTAGGCATCATTGGGTGATTCATGATTATTGATATGGAGTACGAATTCATTCTTTACACTCCTTAAATGATCAACACTTGTGATTTTTGTTGAAATGCATTGGTAAGTTTAGTTGTGACATGTCTCCCTAAGGAAAGTTTTTCAGTTCCGACAATAATGTTATAAAATTTATAAACCATAAACTCAATTCTACTATAGTTTTTAAAAATATTATAACTTAACTCATTCAACATTTACAAATAATTTAACATAAAATTTGGAGAAGCCATAAATTCCTTTCAAAATTTGACACTTTTAGTTTTTGTTTTATACTAAAATGACATTAATTTTTTTTATAAAACATAAACTTTTAATGTCATTTATACTTTATTTTTATATTAAAACAAATATTTTAGTTTTTAAACAATAATAATAACTTAACTATATGCAAAATAATTTTAGAAGTCATAAAATCACAATTACAAAAGTTTAAAGTGTCATAAGAATAATTTTTTTAATAAATAACAAAAAATAAAATAATTTTTTAATTAATTATTTAGTTAAAAAAGGAGTTTGATAAAAAAAAAAAAGGTTTAATGTGTTTTGAACCTTGTACTTCTGTTTTATAAATATTTTACAAAACTACAACTACCAAGTCCCATTCAATACTTTATGAACCAAACATACACCATATGTTATTTAAAGCATATTTTTTAATTTTATTTAAAATAAAAAATTAACATGCATATGAAAAAACAGTTACAATATTTTTAATCTTACGTCAAAGAATTAATTGGTAAGTGGGGCTCTCCACTTGATTGTATGGAAAAAAAATTTAAATAAAAATTTATTAAATAAATAAACTTTTAAAACTATATACTAACCTTTGTATGCCATCATAGCAATGATAACACAGGGAGGGAGGAAAATCACAATAATGAGTCTAACAAGAAGCTAAAAAAGGACTTGAAAAATATCAACCCTGGAAGAGTCTCTTGATGGATACAAACACAACCAAACTAGATTTCTTTATCATTTTTTTTATGTTTGCAGTTGTATTAGTTGTACAACCATGCTCTAGAAGGAATAAATCTTTTCATAAGTTGAATTAGATGTTTCACAGGGTTTGTTAGGAGGTTTATGTATGCAAAATATTGAATATTTACCTCTTAAAGATAAGTTTTAGGTTGTATAAGAAATAAATTAATTTTTATTTGAATTTTCAACCTACACAGGTCATACCAACACCATACAACCATGACATAGAGGTGTTTTAACTTGTAGATTAATTATTTGATGTCAAAAATTACTTTATAGACTTTTAATTGATCCAAAATACTGTGATAAACTTTTAGAGGCTCCATAGTGATGCCAAAATAAAATTAAATCAACCTTTGTACCTCCTATGGTCATACACCAGACCGTACAAGATTGATTTTGTATGTAAATTTGCTTGTTGATCAGTGAATAATGTAAGCAAGACAAAGATGTGCACCAAGGGTCTAGGATGCTCCACATGTAAAATAAAATAAATTCAAGGTCTTTCCAATCAACAAGCACATCAAGTTTACTTTGATTCTATGTCAAAAATCATGCATATGCCCAGGTATAGGATCTAGATATGAAGTATAGTGGTAAAATACACAAATACACAAACAATATAGACATGGAAAAACCTCATAGGGAGGTAAAAAATTCACAATTATTATTCATTCAATGAGAAAAATTTTCACTCAATACAATATCTCTCTCTCCTCACTTCTTCTTAGAGACTCCATTTGCTCAATGGAAGTAAGGATGTGGATCTATACATAGGTAAGGGGATACCAAAATCAAGGTGGATATCAATTTCATAGATAAGGGTAGAGACAAAAATGCTAACCTATTTTATGTTACATGTGTTGGGATATAAATTACAACCAAATAAAATACTCATAATCCTAAAAGATAAATATATTATTCATATTACAGAGTTGTAAGATAACACAATATTAAGGATTATCCAACACTAAAAAAATAAAGGCAAGACAAAGTCATGCAAAATGTCAATTTGGTAAAATCTCAACCAAGGGAAACCAACTTGAATCATTTGTAGAATACTAAACCTAATGCAAATATACCTACAGTAGTTCAAATGTACATAAAGGAGAAATGATTACTGATGTGGACAACATCAACTCTGATACCACTTAATGTGGCCTCCAACCACATGATGGATTCAATAATCCATAACTTTCAAAATTATCTCTCAAAACACATAAACATCTCTCACAAAAAACATCTCATAAACTCAAAATATTCAAACATGCCACCATAAGGCATCTACAACAACACACACATATTCTCATTAATCTTCAACAAGCTTCAACAAGCTATCTCACAATACATAGTACTTGGATTCAACATGCCAAAGGAGGTTCTATAGAGCTTCTTCTAAGATCAAACTCTCTACCAAATTAGCCTTCACACAAGGCTTTATTCCTTTTAGCCTAGCCTACAAATCAAAGAATACATTTATTTATAGAATTACATGAGAGAGAAACAAAGGAAGCCCACAAATTCAACCACCTCCACTTGGAAGGACTATTCATCAATGTTAAAAGGTGTTCCAATATGTGATCCAATTTAGTTTGGACCACTCGAACAAGTGGAATCTTCAAAATTTATTCTCCACTCCACATTTGCTTCCAAAAACTAGTGGAATCTCCTTTTGACATAGCTTAAACTCATTAACTTTGATCCCCACATGGAATTCATCCCACTCTCATAATAGAGGTCAGCATCAAGCCCTTTGTGTGCCTTGGAATTAGTGTGGCACCTCATGCCACCTAGACATCATGATTAATGTTTGTCACCTCACCAATGAATAATGTCTACCACTTTATCAGTGAATAATTTTTGCCACATCATCAATAAATAGTGACAACATGAATAGTGTTTTTTTGCCACATCATTTTCTTTCAGTTAAAAATAACTCAGCTCTTGGAAGTTGCCTTGATTGTACCCTTGCCATTTATTTTGAAAAAAATAGAAAATACACACCACTCTTTGTTTGGTTGATGCAAAATTGTCCAAACCCTTATATGTTCCTACATCAAACACTTGATGTATTATAATGTGATATCTCAATCATATAGATGGGGTAAGTGGTATAACCACTCTTTTGGTCACAGAGTTTGATGACCATGACATCCCCTTCCACCACACCAAGTTATCCTCCTTTTTTCTCTTACAGCTACTACCTGCTAGTCTTTCCCCGATGAGCTTAACTAGCACGCACCAACTCCTGACACGTTATGGTCACCAATGAAAATTCATCATCAGTAAAAGTCGATGATGTTAAACCCAATGTTCACGGTTATCATCATGATTATGTAACCCATAGTCATTGTAACCTATGAAGTCATGATAACCCACAATAAACTATAACTAAAGTCAAGCACATGGTTACCTCGGTAGGAAACAAAGGGTGGGAATATCAAGTTGACCATCAATTTAATTTATCCCTAAATATTACATTCCATTTTGATGACCTATGCCCATTTTTAAAGTGACACAACGAAGAGCGTGCTAGTTTGAAATTGGCAATAGTAGGGCTGGTTCAATATTACAAAGCTTTGATCAAATCCTTAGGATTTCGCTCATCATGAGTACTCATTTTTATAAATCCATTCCATTCATTTTTACTATGTATTGTGCAGATTTTCACATTTAATTTGGGGTGTTCTCTTGCCTTTGTGATAGGTTTTTTATGGTCTTCAGTGCAAATTTTTTTCCAATAAGCCCTCAAGATACATTTCTTTGACTGTAAATAATCTACATTGTTATTTCTGGAGCTTCTAATGGATCTTAGAACCTATCTTATGTTGTTTCCCTCCTACCACTGAGACACCATTATTTCCAATGTTTGTTAATGTCACACTTTTGCCTTAAAGTTTGTCCTCTTACTGTTTAATCCCTCAAATTACTCTTTAATTCCTCAAATGTGTGGGTTAATCTCCCACTCTACAATAAATAAGCGTGAAAAATTCTAAAACACAGACCATATCAGGTGTAATTTGTAAATATGTTGTTTGATATATAATCTCTATATATACAGGGTAAACCACTTTAAAAGATTTAGTCAAATGCTTTGTTTCTATGCATACAGGGTAGCAAACTTCAAAAGAATCTTTTAAATATGTACCATCTCTATAAATACATGGCAAAAACTACAAATATTTTTTTAAAATATACTATTATTGTAAATTCAAGAAAATTCCTTAAATCTCTTGTTAAATGTATGGTTTCTACAAAGATGGTAAAAACTATGAAATTTTTGTTAATCATATCTTTTATTGTGGATGATGTTATAGCTACAACATACCATAAGTCTATTCTATGGATTTTAACTAAGCTATTAAATAGAATAATTAAAACATTAAAATCAGGGCAATACCCTATCAAATTTTTGGATTAGGGGTTATATTATAATTATTGATGATAACTGTATATTACAATTATTATACAAATTTGAGGAGAGATTTAAAAAAATGGGACAAGTTAAAATTTGAGATTTTATTCTATATTATACAAAATATATAATAGGGATAGATGTGTACAATAAACATTGATTAAAGAAGGGTACATACAATAAGAGTAGAGTTGATTGTATTATGATCAAGTGTGGTTCTTTTTTAGAATGGAGCTCCTGATTTGTTTATCTGTGGTGATTAGGATGGAGCTTCTAACCTGGTTCCCTTTAGGATGGTGATTAAAATTTAATGGACCCGCTTTAGTAGGGATTTTGGCTTTGATACACTCTTAAATTTTTATGGACCCACTTTGCTACAGAACCTGGCTTTGATACACTTAAATTTTCATGGACCCACTTTGCTATATAACCTGGCTTTGATAAACTATTAAATTCTTATAGCCCTATTTTGCCATAAAAATAGGTTTTGATACACTGTTAAATGTTCATGGACATCAAATTTTTGGATTAGGGGTTATATTGTAATTATTGATGATAACTGTATATTACAATTGTTATACAAAATTGAGGAGAGATTTCAAATAAATGGGACGAGGTAAAATTTGAGATTTTATTTTATTTTATACAAAATATATAATAGGGATAGATGCGTAACATGAATACCCATGAGGCTTATGGTATTGATATCAATCCCATATATAATACCCTCATCCCATTTATTTTAAATCAACTTATTTTTTTGTAGTGAATTGGTATTGATATCAATCATGTGCTTCCTAATACATTTTCCATGAAGGCATGATACATGTTGATATTCATAAATGCATAAGAGATGATATATAGAAATATTATATAAATCAACTTCGACAAAACCATTAAAACTATTATAAAAAAATGCATCACTACTTTTTTCATTATCTTCAAATAGAAGATGGCCTTATTAAAAATCCCAAATACACCATTCTTCCTTTTGGATTGAGATTTGTTTTGGGGCAACCACTAGTATTCATCAACATTTCATGAAGTCAAATCAATTTATAACACAAATCAATGTATTTGTAAAATTTGTAATAAATAACCAAATTCAAAGGAACATTATGTATATATGTTTCCAATTTATTATGACATTCATGGAAGGATTTACTACCTCTTTAGAGGAAATCATTGCTCTATATGAGATCTTATTCATTATGAAGGTCAAAGATGTGTATCTCTATTCATTAGAGATATAACCCAACATAGAGTTGGACTCCTTAAGATTTGTCAACACAACTCTTTATTTCATTGTTGAGATTTAGACTCTTTTCTCCAATCTCAATTTTAGAGGCACAAACATACCCATTATTCTACTTAAAAATCATAAGTTGTCAGGATAAATATCTTACAAACTTAACTTTTGTGTTTTATGTTAAATATACCCTTTTTCTATTATAATGTCTTATTTTAAATGAATTCATTTTAACCTACATTATGGTTGCTAATATACAATATTATATATTCATATTCTTAATGCATAACAACAACGATATGGCGATGATAAAACAAAATCAACACTTATGATCATATGAATTCTATTAGTTAGTTTATATAATTTATAAATAATATGATTTACAATTAATGACCCATCTCTCCTTTTATATTTATGTGTTATTGTAGACACCTAATTCTAGTACAAGACCCTTTTACATTAGGTATGTTTCATGTTTTATCACATATGGTATATGTGCATACATTTATATATTTTTAGTAGACTTTCCTTTTTTTGGGCCTTATGTCATCATCCCCTAACTTAGGTCTTCCTCATAACTTGAATTTTTGTGAACACTGTTTTCATATAATAATATATCCATCAAATCAAAATTATATGAAAACATACATATCGACTATTCGATTTCCTTTGTACAACTCTAAATGCTCTCAAAATGTCCAAAATATTCTTTTAGAGTCTTTTCCTTGGTTAGTCCATATGACTATCCCCTTAATTTATTAGTCTTTTGTGCCTTGATTTTCACCTTTTACTATATTTTAAGGTCAACCCATGTGTATATATGCCCTTGAAGAGTAGGCGTGCACACACACGTGTACACACACACAACGCTTGGTCATTTCATCATTTATATTCTCATCCAACCCTATTATAAGCAGAGTCTCTCATGCTCATTTTATCAAGTGTTATCAAGAGGTCTTGACATTTAATAAAAAGAGTTATACATTGATTTAATTTTTCCCTTATATATCTAGTGCCAAGTGCTTGTATCAAATTAAGGTTATATTAAG
The DNA here is from genome assembly GCA_037957365.1 of Torreya grandis. Taxonomy (NCBI): domain Eukaryota; kingdom Viridiplantae; phylum Streptophyta; class Pinopsida; order Cupressales; family Taxaceae; genus Torreya; species Torreya grandis. The sequence goes on along the minus strand of JARHVA010001706.1, from coordinate 2,420,237 downwards.
AGCATGTAGTTGCATTGAATTATCTAGGATATGAGGTGAAGCCATTTATCTCATGCTTGAGATTACACTCACGTGGACATGATGGCTCCATCTCAGTATGGAGGCCCATAAAATACTTGTAAAGTACTAGTGTTGAATGTTAATTTGATATTTGTCATATTGGCTTATTATATTTGTATGACACCACTTTAGAGTATGATGTTTATGTCAGAGGTATTTATACATTGAAGAAGATCCTCTTGCTTATGAGTCTATATGGCAGTCTTACTCCACCTTTATAAAAATAATTGTTACATATTGCACAACTACATTCTTACAAGTACATTTCTAAAGTTAATTTTTTAGAATGAAAATGATTGAATCTTTTGACAATCTATATTTTGGGTTGACTGGGTGATCAATAATCACTTTGTTGAAGAATCGATTACTTAAGATGAAGTGGATCCTGTATATAATTTGCTTTTTGTGGTTTGTGTGTTTGTTTGTAGTATGTCATTATTTTTGGAACCCTTCTCTAGTTGGCATTCCAATCACTTATGGAATTCCCTAATCTAACTTAGAGATCTAACAAGAAGAGACTTAGATCAAGTTATAGTTGAATTGAATGAAATTTTTAGTTGATCACCACCTTCTTGGGCTAATCATACAAATCATGTTGCCAGGATTTGGTGGAATACAAATAATGCTTTTACTTTGGAGTTGTTAATAGGTAATTGGTCATGTTAACAAATGGAAATACTATATATAATTTTTAAGTCTAATCTCTTATCATAATTAATTATTCTATAGCACGGAATATATTTGAATACCATGATGAAAAGTTGGTTTGACATATACTTTGATAGAACTAGTTATACATAATTCTTGATAGATAGATTCTTTCATACATATCACCTTGTGATTATATTTCAACTTTCAACGTGGGATGGTTTTCATGATAATTGTGGAATTATTTGGATTCAAATCCTAAACTAGATTCTGAACACATGTTGGATGACCTTACATTCCAAGAAGCAATGTGGTGAAGAAGTCATTTTCCAGCACCATCAAAAGAATATAAGGACAATATAAATGCCCATGATTATGATGGGAACTACTCAGATTAGTTGTAAAGAACTGACATTGGACAGTGGTATAATTTTGTACATGTAATGAAGAAGAAAATTTTTGATCATGAAAACTTTTTGTATAATTTTATACATGTAATGAAGAATAAGCTTTCATTTACTTTCATAATTGTGTTCTATCATCTCATGGGCCTCCCTAAATTTAGGGGCCAAAAATGTTGGTTTGGTAGGTGGGAATTTTGGTAGTGGTGGTCTATGAGGAAATCATTCAAATAAAATTGGTGGCCTATTTTTCTACACTAAAGCTCTAATAACTCAATATGGGTTATGCCCTGACCTTACTGTGGGTGATAAGGCAACCTACCATTACAATTGAATGGAATAAACTACATCCCATATGGGCTCATATAATTTGTAATGCACACATGTGCAAATTTTTCTTATGTCGCATACTAGCATTTCCTTTGACGTGCTGTCCATAAATACTAGTATGTCTATGCCTATAATTCAATACATTGAATGATTAGTTGATGGACAATGAGAATATCACGTGGGCTTCTTAGTAATTTCACTTTTTTTTACTCTTTCTTGATTCTATGGGCTTCATAGCAAATTCCCTATTTTTTAAAACATGCTTTTATTTTATGGGCTTCCTAGCGATTTATCTTTTTTTAACCCTTTCTTGAATCTATGGGCTTCATAGCCAAATCACATTCCTATGCCTGACCCACATGCATGAAGTTAGTGTGTGCCACTTAAGATCATCTATAAATGCAACTACCTCATGCATGCACTATTTTATCCATTTCTATATTTTGATGCATTTATTTTGATATGTTTTATGAAGGGTTTTATATTGATTTCAATGAGGTTTTGTACATTCTTATAACCTTTTTATTCATAGTTTCTATCATATTTTTATTAAGTGGTTTGAATTATCATAATTTAATTTATATGTGTAGTTCATGGCTTTTATTTGAGGTATGTTTGATTGGCACATGCATTTATTGGTTATGTCTGAGTGGAAAGGAAGACATATTTATATCAAAAACATGTTATTTTCTCTTCAAAATTAAATCATATGAAAATATGGCACTTTTCTATTCAATGAAGTGTCTTTACATCATGTCTCCTACATTTCTTTAATAGATGGGTTAGGCTTATGTTTGTAATTGCACTATCAAATAGGTGTGTGGGTGTGGACATCAATTCTAAAGATATTTATCATGCAATTATAGGGGATAGGGATGTGCTTCGAGGTCCAATCATTGAGATACATGATAGTGTGACTTTCATGTATGGGTTGTTTCTATATATTCACATTTGTTGCGTAAACAAACATCTTTGACAAGCATCATCAGGGTAGAAAAAAATGTAATGTGACAAATCACTATGGATGCATTTGAAATGCCTGATTTAGAAGACATTCCTATGGATGATTTTTTTTATACTTTGATAGATTTTCTAATGGTCAACATATTTGTTGATGCTGACATGCATCGATTCCTATTTACTCATTGTGTAATGTTCACTTTTGTAGCTGCCACACTATTCTCCATTCTCTTCCCCTACTTGATGTAATGTACAAAGGAAGTCATGAAAAAGTTTTTTAGTATATCTATTGTACTTATCTCAATAATTTAAACATATCTTTATATAGACTTTATTTTAACTCTTTATATGGTGTCATGAACTTCCTAATGTTCTTACATACGGCAAACTCTAAAATAGATTTATAGCTTGAATGTCCTAATACGTGTTAAATGTAATATTGCCTACAAAATAATGTATTTGAATGAGAGGTATGATAAATGTAGCCAAAAAGGGCATTCTCTTCTTTGTCAAGCATATGAGTCTGACTACCCATTTCAAAGACGTGTATGTGTCTTAATGTTGTTTAGACAAAATTGTGCTTATATTGTATGCATTATTCAATCATTGTCCTTTGTACATTATGGTATATGAAAAATAACATTCAATCTAAAAAATGTCCTCTACAATACATGGAAACTTACGTTCACTCAATACAAAAAGTCCATTTCTAATTCATTTAATGAAATGTTCTCCTTATAGGCTAAAATAGATGGCAAAAAGGTGGGAAGAAATAATTCATCTTGAACTGCAGAAGCTGAATGAGGCTATTTTTGATTGCAGTTGTATTTAGTGGGCCAATTTTCTTGACATAAATGAGGAAGACTTGTGGGTTACTTGGGTTTAGTAGGATAGGGTTGACGACTTCATCAAAGGAGAATCAAGAAGGGTATTCTTCCCTACAAATTTTTGTGTTTCACATCGTAAGAAAAATTCAAATTTTATTGGAAAGGATATCAAGATCACCACAACCTTTGAATATGTCATGTGAGTAACCTCACACTATATATTTCAAGATGATGTCTATTTAGATGCTATTATGTTCTGTTCATTTACATTTTTTTCATCTTACATGACTATTTATTTGTTTACCACAATCGTGTAGGTATTAGTGTTCATATGGCCCTGATGACTTTTGGGAAATTAATGCCATGCCAAAAGGCAAGTCTTTAATGCCCAAGTTCAGAAAGGGTAGTCATATGGGCTGAAGGCATATAAGGTGAAATTAGCATTGTCATTTCACACATGATGCATGGTTTATAGACTTGATCATGTGTTACTCATATACAATCAAGTAGAACACATGGATAATGAGCACAACTATTTCCATGACCAATAATATGAATAATTCAAGGGTAAGAAATGTTTTTTTGTTCCTCACATCAGCCCCCAACTTAATGAATGGGTTCATAGGCTCCTATTGTTGGAAATGTTTGCTGATGCTATCCACATTAAACACTGGGAGGTGGTGCATGAAAAACTTTTATTATTTAGCGGTAACATAGAGTGGGATGATTTCTTGAGTAAGGGTGACATATAAAACATAGAGAAATTGATCAAGGAGGCAAAATATGTGTATAATGCTAAAAATGCAACAAGTTTTCAAGAGTGGGTTCTAGTGAATCCTGAAAAGTGGTTTTTTTAATCAGGAATACAATGGGGGAGAGCTTGATGGGGATGGGGAAATCCCCTTCATCTTGGGAATCCAACTCCCACAATAGCTAGAATGGTTGTTGAGATTTGGGAAGTATAACTTATTGGTGATGGATGAAACATTTGGGAGGAATGCAGTGAAGTTATTGTGCCAATGTTTGTAAGAGTAGTTGATAATATTAGTTGTTCTGATGTTTATAATAAGAGTAGTTGTTCCAATGTTTTTATTTTTTATTGTACAATTCTAATTGTACACACTGTTGGCATTTGATTCCAAACATAAAGGTATGCCCATTTTATGGGGTTATGTCTTGGTCATGAACTGTCGATAAAAGATAATAGATGCAAATTCTTCTTCAAAGAGTGCATTTGAAAGACATTGAATGGATAATTAGTGCCTTCATGGTCGACGATGCCAATGTGGAGATAAAATCTATTAGGTGCATCATTGATATTCCTAAATGCATCATGGACTTCATATTTATATGTTCATAGACAACATCCCCACCTTATTCCATTAACTTATGCAAAACTATTGTGTTATTTAGGGAGATATTTGACTGTGAGGTCTACTTATGCATTTGGCATGTTCGTTGTATGTGGTTGAAGAATTTGATAACAAAGGTGAAAGATGATGATGTAAGACGTGTGATGTTTTAATACTTGGGGTTCATAATGTATAGTTGTGTTGATGAGGACATGGATACAAGGGAGTTTAAATTTTTTTAAGAAAGATATCGCTACTCTCAGGTTGATTCTGTCAAATACTGAGAATAACATTGGGCATACAGGGTTAGAATGTGGTCATGATGTTGTCAGACACTTCCATATGCTAGGCAAGACACCAATGCATCTATAAAATCTTATCATTCCCATTTAAAATGTCATTTTATAAGCACAGTAAGGACTTCTACACAACATAAGGTGGATTGGTTATCTCACCAACTAACAACATTGGTTTACATACATTATTAGTGGCTACAACTATGTAAGGACACCACTTCCATAGGAACTTCAAAGTAGAAAGAAATGAAAATATTACATGGGTACAGGCTTTGAACATCCTAGATTCTCATGTCACCTTTGACAATAGTGACCCTCATATGGCTTGGGTGTAAAGTATGAAAGATGAGATGTTGCATTATCACATCTTCAATATAATGCCTTCAATGTTGATGCACAATTACTCATTTTCAATCCAAGGATATACTTGTAAGCATGTACTCAAGGTGGACTTGATGAGAAAAATGACAACTCAAGTAGTTGTAGAGGATGCATCCATAATGCATGGTGTTAACTAGAGCATCAACAACATTGATGTTGAGTACCACATAAGTTTTGTTTGCCCCCCATACTATATGCATTGAAAACTTTGAGGTGATTGTAGTTTGTGTAATACATTTTCGTTGACCATGTCAAAGTTAACAGAGTTTGAATTGAAAATGAGGGAGAATGCATGGATGTTAGAGGTTTTCACACCAAAATTCATGGTGTATTGGATATGGAAATGCAAGGATCAAGCTGTGCACTAGAAGGTATTACAACAAATTTGGTGGATGACATTGAAGACCGGTTGAGGGGCGATGATATTGTAAGTCTAGTAACTATTTGTAGTCATATTTTTTTTTTCATTTTTCATCATTTCTAACTGGATGCTTTTCACTTTATGAATACATCTCGTATACTACCATAGTTGATGATGTTGAGGCCCTGATATGTAGATCATAAGAGATATTTGATAGATGTTGTGCAATGGATATAAGCATAGAAACTATGATATTCTTCTAAAACTATATGGCATAGCTTTACAACAAGGTGCATAGTAGGGTGATATTGGATGCACAACACCCAATGCCTCATCCATTACAAAAAGTGTAGTATGGGCATGGAACTTCCATGCGTAGATAGTGAAACTTCATAGAAAATATGAATAAATGCAAATATCAAAGTATGTCACAAGAGACCACACTTTTTATAACCCCACCTTGTAACAATCCAAAATGACAAATCTGGGATGATGAGCTTAACTGGGTAGGGAAGCAAGATAGGGGTGGACATAATAGAGATAATGCATCTTGATTATATCCATTTGTAGATTTTAGTAACAACACAATAATAATAGATGCATGTAATAACAATAAATGCATGTAATGAAAAATAAATACCTTTTTTTTTAAAGGTGGATAGTTCTCTTAGACTGCCCACATGTTGTAACATATTCCATAAATGTACTATGGGAAAATTCATTGGATATGGATATTACAAAATTTTAATTGTATCATACAAAGATTTAATAAAAGAGTGAAAAATATATATAAAAAAGACATAAAACACTAATTGATTATAAAGAGGCATATCACCTTTCCTCTTAACACACACTACTCTTTGTTGAAAACTTTTTTTGATAGAATTTTGGCATTGTGTTCATCATTTTGAAGGGATTTAGAAGGTTTTTGCAGCCAATCCTTTTGCCATGAAAAATTTCTTTTATTATGGATTGTTCCACCAGGATAGCTACTCAAGATGATAAAATACCCTATTTAACCTATCTTGGATCCTTTTAGGTGTTCCATCCTAACTCATCATTCCATTTTATACCCCAAGTTCACAAATATAAGACAAGGATTATATACTTTTTTTGGATGAACCTCCTTGCCTGGGACACTCCACAACTCACTTTGTAAAACTACGTTCATATGTTAACACTCTTTATCCATCTTGAACTCTATGCTCAATATCAAAACCTGAAAACCCATGATAATGTGCTTTCTAGTTCAAATATTCCCCAATTAGGTCTTTAACCCTGCAACCCCGAGTTTCCCTTATCCTGGTCTCCACACATGCCAAACTCCCAATAACCATGTGATTCACCTATAGAATGGTAATTAAAAGCTTCCTACAAAATTTGAGGTTTCAAATCCTTCTTAATACAAAACAAAACACAACTTAACAAATTATTTACTCTATTTGGAAATCCTTGGTAAAGGTTTAAGATCTCAAATTTCTCCCTAGACAACTATAGTCTTGTAATTAGTTAGAGAAACCAAGTATTGAGTAAGCAAAATCTAGTGAAGAATATATTGGGAGCATCCTCGTGAATAATTCTTGTTTCTTGAGATTAATGGAGTTATGATAATCCTTTTCCAATAACATACAGGGTTTAAAAATGTTGAGACCAAAACAAGACATCAAGAAACACTTGTAGACCTATACATTACCATTGTGTACATAGATAATAGGAAAAGATGTTACATAGATGTTGGTAGGTGCATTTCTTGATTTGATAAGATTGAGGAGTTCATTTTGAACCTAGAAATAGGTAGCAGAACCTGCATGTAAGACTAGGTGTTCATTTTGAACCTAGAATGTGGTAACAGATTGAATGGAAGGATTTTGTGCATAACTATTGATGGGAGAAGGTGAATATAGTTGTGTTTGACCTTTATGAAGCTTGTTGATAATTCAAAAAACAAAATGGACAGTCTGAACCATTAAAACAAGATCCACAGACCTTAAATCTATGACGGTGTGCATTTAATGAGATAAAAAACCTATAAGCTAGTGAGTGTTATGTGTAAATAGGGTTGTGGTATACTTAGAGAGGCCTAATAGGCCTTAACATAGATGGAAAAAATGTCTTAAATAATGATCTAGTGAGTGAATCAAAGCTTGGAACTTGGTCAAGAGTAAGAGGACCATAAAGGGTATCTTCAAATAAAATTAATTTGGTGTTTTGAATCTATACCACACCATACATGAACCTTGAACACTAACAGTCTACTAATTTTGATTGATGCTCCTGCATCAAAAAGGATAGGAAATAAGTTAAGGGTATTGCTGATAGGAAGGAAGGTCTGAAGAGACCATAAGGAGAACAAGAAAAATAATAAGAACTACAAGACAAACATATCATTGATGAACCTAAGAAGGACCATATAACCAAGTGTAGAGAGAGAACATTGGTTAGACAAGGAGTTTAGTGAAGTGTTGATCATCCTCTACATCAATTTCCTTATTGATTTTACTTATAACCTTCTCGAAACCAATGTATTCATTGATTCAACATTTCATTAAAACACAGTTTGTTAATGGACTTGGTCACCTTTCTTAAGAGTTATTGAGTATTTTCTTATTCTCACCTTTCCTCCCTCTCCTTGGAGACCTCTTCCTACATCTCCTCTCTCTCCTCTACCCAATATACCAGTAGTGAATGTTTGATCAAACTAGAACATCAATAATTATTGGAATTTAGCATTTAACATAATGACTGATATTATTCTAGCCAACCTTACTATAACAACTTATATAGAAATTAAAGTAGCATTAATCCTTGGCTAAACCAAGTATAGTAGTCAAGTAATGTTAAGTTCTAATTAAAATCAAGTACAATAGTCAAACAATGTTAGTGTTCAACTTACCTCTTGAAAAAATGTTAACATCAAATCTGTGCCTTGTAGTAGTTAACAATCAATAGAAGCAATTCTGATCAAGCAATAGTGGCCTAAGAATAAAGGATCAAGCAAAACAATATTGGGATTTCACACTTTCCACGTCAAGAAAAAATGGATGTTTGGGTAAAAAATAAGAAGGTCCCTCACACACATTGACACTCAACTTTGATAGCTTGTTCTCTTTTATTTACTTGTTAGTTACATGTATGTAAGTAGTTACAAACTGCTTGATGCATGAAATTGCATTTCATTTAGATTATCTTATGCATTTGACTACCACATTTCATTTACATTATCTTATGCATTTGAAATTACATTAGTTTTTATTAAACTCCATAAAACATCTTACTATGTTGATTAACTACATCCAGAATGATTAATTACAGTTTGTGAATTATTTTTTGAAATTATCACTAATTAATTTTTGTGTGTGGTAGGTGGCATTAATACTACATGGGGAGTGTTATAAAAACATGAGAGGAATTCCATAAATTCATATGGAATAAACCAAATGTACTAGAGGAACTCAATGTAGAATGACAAACATTGCACAAAATCTCATGTGTGGTGGCCAGTTCCATCAATTAGAGGAGGTTTGGAACCATAAAAAATTTCATGCAACTTGATGGATTACAATGGGTGAATGTTCTCCTACATTAAAACATGGAGTATCTTGCTTACCATGTTTTGATAGTGAGTTATGAGTATACGACATTCATAGATAGGCTTGATCATGATTTCTACATACAGTTGTAATATGAATGGCCATAGGGCGATGATGTTTTGCCTAATGCATGGGGTATTCTTGGTGCCATTACAATGTATCCAAGGCCCTTCTTGGAGAATTTCTTTCCAACTAAGGTGTCTAATGATCTGGATGTCTAAGTGCATCTGGATCAAGTAAAAAATATATTCGTTGGTGCTAAACTACCATTCAGAGTGTGTTTCAAACTATATAGTGTTTGGAATAACCTCTTTCAAGCCTCCAATCTTTGTTTGGTACATCTCTATGCATCATTGTGGAAGAGATACACAATCTCCCACAACACATATTTTAATCTCATCCAACTAGATTGAAGTATTTAAAGAATATAACCATTATTTTTTACATGCATGTTGTAAAGGATGAAGGTGATGGTGACTATAATCCATCATATGAAAGTGATGGTTCTGAAAGTGGATAAAATGGTTTTATAAAAATATGTTTCAATATTGATAAATAGTTTAATTTATTGCTAAAAAAAGTACATATTTGTGTATTACATATTTACTGTTATTCTTGATGTTGATGTTAGTTGTGGTTTTTGATGTTGATTGATGCAGACAATAAGCTACTTATCTCACACTTTGCCTTGTACTTGATTGCATTTCATTACAAAATTTCACTAATTCATTGTTCACTATGTGGTTTATGGATCATCAACATATCTTTAGGTTCAAGGTATCTTCTCTTTGAGGTATCTTAAGAATCCTAAATTCACTTATTAACTCTTCCTAGCTTCAACCCTCTGGTTACACAAATTTGTCTGTTCTACTCACACAGGTTTGTAGCCCTATTTGTGGTGAATTCTCTTCTATGTAGATATGTATGAATTCAATTTGAAAATCTAATTATTGATCTAGATACCCTTTATCCCTTTTTACAAGACACCTCTTTAATTCACTATATTTACACACTTGATCCTCCATTCAACTTTTCTAACAAGATCTTTGCCTCACTATACATTCAGACTCTATCAATAGCATTTCCAAGCTCTGTCTCAAGGTTTTGACTTCACAAAAATGTTTAAAAACACTATCAAACATTGCAAAGCATTTGAAGAAAATCCTTATACCTTTCTAAATGTTGAATTCCATTTCTTAATCTCAATTTCCACTACACTATCCATGATATTGCCTCTTCTATGCACACAATCTCCATTTACTAAATCTACAAGTGACTTCTTGCGAGTTTTTATTCATGGTTTTATGAATATCATTTTTTTCTTAAGCCTATGAAGGTTCTCTAGGATCGGTTCCAATATCAAATTTTTTTTATGAACACTTGATCTTCACTAGAACACTCCTATATTCCTCTTGATAACTTCCTAGACTCCTCTATTTTCATAATGACCAATTATAGGTCTATAAGTGTTATCTTCAATTTTTAGATCACTGAAGGGATTTATCAACTCTATCTGAAGGTGATAGGTCAAAAGACACTTTGTGATATCTTTAAAAATTATTCCCAACTCCTTTGATATCTCAGTTAACCTCTTTTACTATAATTTATATACTCACAGCCTGAGTATGCTCTTTCTAAAAGGACTGTGTCATCCTCAAACTAGTTAACATGAAAAGTAACAACATGATTGGTCTCACATATGTTTAATAACATAAAAAAAGGACTCACTAGATTCAAACTAAATTTTAGAAAACAATACACTGTGAATCTTTTCCCCTTGAGCAAATAATATATAGTCAGTCTTCATTTCTATGCACATAAAATAGGGTTGTAGACCTGTTGTTAAAACTTGAAGTCACCATTAATATTATTTTCGGTATTAATCCCTTATTTTTTTGATTACACAAAATAAAATAAAATCATAAAACCAAAATTGAACTATTTTTGAAGCAAATGTAACTACCTAAACTCCTATCAACAATCATTTGCAAGACATTTGGCACCTTGACACAAGTTCCAAGGTTGATTTTCCATAAAAGTGACCTATTCATGTGTAAATGTGTCTATGATGTAATTTTTATGATTTCCAAATCATTTGATGTTAATTGATGTTGATGTTAGTTGATGTAATGAATAAAGAAGGATTTTAGCCATGCAAGTTGATGTTATTGAACTATATTGAGTTATTATAAATCATTTATATTTCCCTTTAATGCCCTTGAGGACATGGATTTGTTCATATTTATGTGGAGTTGCAGGTTGTTGAATGATTAGTGGAGATAACCAATAAGGGTTGTAGGTTACAGTCATAGAAGGAAGATATTGGAATGTTTGTTTACAGATCAGAGTTAGAGTTTAGTGTGGAAAAAATCATTGTATAGGTTGATAAATTACAAACCTTCAAAGAGTTGTGATAATATAAGCAACAAGGTGAGATTGAGACTAAAATGGACCATTGAATCCTTAAGGCCCTGTAGACTATTGTCTCCATCATAGAATGAGGTAATATTTTGGCCTTAAGACATCAATAAACTATGTGATGAGATGATGATTGAGAGATGAATGTGTGGTTATTGTATAAGGAAATATTTTTTATTTGAATACAAGAGAGGTAGTGAGATTCTATTCATAGTTCATAAAAGGATCAACTCTGTTACACAGTCCACAATTCCTGATTTGGTAGATGTTGGAATAGATATACATTAGGAGAGAAATAAGATCATTATTCTAGAAATTTATTTATGTGAATAACTAGGAAATAAGATCTTAATGATAATTCTTGAAAGAAAGAGACCCCAAAATGAAACTTGACAATATACAGGCCCTGTTTCTATACTTGCATTGTTATTTCATGACTACAAGGACTAATATTTGAGAGAATCCATATGATAAGTGATTTATTTACTTCTAAAACATGTTGGTAAGTTTACCATGGAGGTTTTAAGTGGTTTATAATCTCTATTTTGTTGAAACATTGTTGTTGGTTGTCTAATAGGGACACAGTCCTGTAGGAAACCCTTGTAATCTACACAGTCTAAGGGTGATTGAGTTAGAACATGTGAACAAAGGATTAAATTTTGGTTTTCAAAGGTTATATGAGTTTAATTAGGGTAATAAATATCCTATAAACCATTCATAATGGTATTAAATTATTTTAAATGTTTTCAAGACATTTTGTTGCTCTCAGGTCTGTATACAGGGCAAGAAATTATAGACTAGGGTTTAGTCAATTTGGATAGTTTCCATCATTATAAAAATGTGAAACTTTGTGATTTTAAAATAAATAATATTTCAAAGAGGATTTCACAATTTTTGGTCCTTTATGGACTCATTTCGTATGTATTTGGTCAACTAAGTTATAACTAGGTAGAATTAGGCCTAGAAGGGCTAATTGTGTAGAGAAAAGGGCTAAGAAAATGGTGAGGAGTAAAACAGATCTTAAAAATTCATAATAAGTTATATCTAGATGGATGGAGATCATATTAAACCCTAAAACTCTAATAAATATTATATAGCAGATACACAAAGGAGAAACATCCAAATTAGGGCTACTAGCCTAGAGAAACCATGGAGAGTGAACTATGTGAAAAGAAGTAATTAAGGGTGAGTTGACAGTTGAAAGGGGTTCATTAAGGTGTGATGAAATCACCTCTATTTATATATGAATAAGTATTTAGCTATGGGAACCTAAATAAAGATTGTTCCTTTAGACCTAAGAGCTAGTGAGAGAATTGCATGAAAAGTGAGATCAGTGTTATGAACAGAGCCAAACATGAATGCTAGTGACATGATAGATGTCTAATGAATCCAAAAAGTGTATCTAAAATTTACTAGGGACAAGTATATGTAAAATAAGGCTCCAAATCCCAGGAACCTAGAGGAATGATGGAAAGATATGGAACCTTAAAGAGCAAAGGAAGTATTGAATGTGAATTTTTGCAAGAGTAAACCATCAAGTGAGTGTAACCAGTTGGATTTAGAACCACATATTGATGTTTATAGAGACTTATCCCCTTAGCTCCACAACATATCTACTTATCTAGATTTATAAACATCCCCTTCAACATCTGAATAATTTTCATTACTTCTAAACTATTTAGTTTTTCTTGAACTCAAATAGTTGGTAATAATTATCTATGTGGGATCATAAGGCTAAGGATTTTCATATTTGAACTGAGAAACACAAATACCTATTCAAGGCACACTTGGGCCTTTGAATATTAATGAAAATTTCAAAGAAGATAATGGATGCAACAAGAAATATATAGAAGCACCAAACATCTTAACTATACATTTATAGTGTATTTTACTATAGCTTAAGAAAATCCTAAAATGTTACCCTTTATTTTAACAAAGCACTCAATGCTTTAGAAAATGTTCCAAACAACCAACATTTTATATAAATAGATAATTAGGTCTCATGAGAACCAAGCCTACACGCATTCAGAACATACACACCATCTTTATGCATTTAAGATATACATACCATCTTTTATGAACATTCATAAATAATCCAGCCTATATGTCATAGGATCAAGCAAGTTTGCAATTAATAGAAAAATGTCATGGCTCCAAAAATGCCTATAAACTATGTAATTACCACTCACTTTTGCTTTGTTTATATTTAAAAATAGAAAATAAGCCACATGATTAGAAGAAGATGCAAAAACATGTCAAGAAGTCACTCAAGGGACTTTCAAATCCATGGTGACATAGCCCATATGCTTATAAATAAGATGACATAGAAAATTTTCATAAGAAGTTAATTTGTATTTTTTTGGTTAAACAAATTTTGAACATAGTCATTCATTTTTTCATAAACAAATTAAATACATAAGATGAAGTAAGTAATTGGTGACAAATAAACATCAATTTTGTAGATTAAAATGTGAATAAGCATGTGTTTTAATTGATTTCCATCCAAAGTCATAAACATACATCATGTAATACTAGATACATGAGTCATTGCACATAATTAATTATCATTATTTGTGTATGGAATACCACATCTATTGGGAGACATCCCATTGGCTTATGAAAATAAGATATCGAACTCTGTCTTAAAAATCTATAGCTGCTACTCATATATCACAACTATTCCTTCATGCTTCATTTGCATGGCCCGCACAGTCTTGCCCTTACATCACATAGTGCTTTTGTGTAGGCATGCGTAGCTTGTAGATTGACAAAATTTATTTCAGCATCCATCTTCTCATCCCTTAGTGTGAGAAGTACATGATGAAACTTCTTGACCTCTTTGGTCTTGTTAGCTAATGCAGTTTCCAACTGGATAACCTCTGCCCTTGCACTGCCAAGAAGCTTAGTCAAAAAATAGTTTTCCCTCTTGAGTGATTATTTTTTTGTAGCTGTTAGTAAGAGTTTCAAACTAAGATGTTCTTTTGCATCATTGTGTTTTGGGATCTCATGCTTACGAGAAGTTATTCCATGTCCTAAGGCAATTGGGTAGCCACATTTTCTTCTAGATTTGGGACTTCATCTGTAAAAAATATGATACATGTGAAAGTGAATGATAGCATTCAATATTTTCAACATTGAAAATATAAAAAATTCTAGACATAAATGAGGGTCCATGAGAATCTTCAAAAGCTAATAACATCCAAATTTTTATAATTACAAATAGTTTCCTTACACATAAAGAGTTTTTTAACTTAAATGAAAACAATAAAATCATTATATTAGAGTATGAAATATTTACCTATGGCATGGTCATTCTGATGTATTGGAGTGTTGCCCATTCCTTCTCACCCCTCCTCCCTTGCCTTGAACCATGGACCATAGACATCGATAGTTGCTATGTCAATTTCTTGAACAAACAAATGCATGATATGAGACAAAGGAATGTTAGAGAGACAAGCCATGCATACAAATCTTATATTGCACTCCTTCCCACCATGGTTTCTTTTATATAGACATAAAGACATACAAACATGTGAACTTTGTCACCAACATGTGAAATAATGAAAGGATAATAAGGTATACATGTGAAGACGATATATAACAAGTCAAAAACATCACATACTATACACATAAAAAATATACGATGAGTACATGGGAAAAATATTGCATTATTGAAACATGCATGATTATGCAATACATCAATAAATACAAATTAACCACCAAACCATTTCTTAAATCATACATAAACAAAAAACTATGTATTTAGCACAAACCAAAAACAAAACACTTGTATTCAAATCTCCTGTTTAATTAATATGTTTGACCACACATCAATCATGTCATACATATTATGCCAAAATGTATGTATATAAATAATAGTATCCAAAGAAGTGGCCACAAGGAAATATCAATGTTCATGCCATGGCCAGTAGGCCTATGTAAATGGACAGAAGTGGTCAACCACATGAATGCACGTATATGCATGTCACCCTAGACACTTGCATTTGAAAATGTGTAGTTTAGAAATCTCAACAAAATGCAAGAATAAGACAACAACATGAAGAATATTTTTTTTAGTTTTGGTAAATAATAAGTAACTATCATACCTCCTAAACATGGTCCATCCATGCCTATGACTATGCCAACTCATCTCCACCAAAAGCCTATATGTAATAACAATATACAACACTACCAAAATATATGTAATTGTAGGGTTCAATGAAAGGTACAAGGAATAAAGAAAAGTGTATATAATATGTAGTCATCATAAGAACTACAATATCAATTTATGAGGTGACTTATCATGCACACTTTCATTTGTTATACCCCTCGATGAACATATCTACCATTCCACAAATGCATTTCTCTCAAAATAATGTGATCCTCATCACTAGATGGGCTTGAAGGTTGTTCCTCTATAATTAGAATGGTGAATGTTGGATAAATATCAATGCTGATATTGAGTACCCTGAATTGAACTTAACATTAACTTTATGAAAACCAATGAACAAAATACATTTAACCTGAGGTCCATTATTGCATGCACCTTGTTATTGCTCTACCCTTTCTTTTTCTTTCTCCATTTGTCAATGATATTATCTTTGTTGAATGCAGGATTCCTTTCTCCATGCCAAGTTTTCACTTGAATCATATGCACCCATCTCATCATCGATAGACTTCAAGGCTGTCTAACTCGAACACATCCTCCCTAGCCAGCCATGATATTTCCATCCTATCTCTCTTCATGATGCTATAATTTTTAAGAGTCAATCTATTGGCCTCCTTTTTGTTTGCCTTTTGTTGATTTCTCTTCCCTTAGGCTTATATTTCCCACTTTTAGCAGGCCCAAGGGGCCTCTTTGGAATGGGTTACCGACCATGAATCTTACAATGGTGAGTGTTAAGTCTGTTTCATGACCAAAATAGATGACCACCATCAGCTCTAAATGTGTCGCATGGCCTCAACATGAAAAGGTGCACATTCTATGTCACAATACCCTAATCTTTGATTTTGTACTCACCTACATATTGTCATTTAATAAGGAAGAGATGTGAGGTTAAAAGCATAAAACAATAAACAAAATATAATGTCGTCAAACATAATAAAATGTTAAAATCATAAAATAATAAACATAAGATAACATCATCAAATATAATTAAATGTTTTTACAGCATTCGGTTCCTCCATTTCAAACCATGAAGTGTCTAGAAGCTAATTACCATCATCATCATCATCATCATCATCAACATCCTCATCATTGTTATCATTGAGGTTATATGACTCCACCTCCTCCTGCCACATAAGTGGCCATATATATGTGAGTCCAACTTCAAATGTATATGGAACATCAAACACAAGGCTATGAATATGTCAAATGAAAGAGAGATTAGAAAAAATATGCACATTTGTAGGGATGAAGTCATTATGCAGGTGATTATCAACCACATCCACATGGCTCCACTTCACCCCTTCCAACCAAAACACAAAACAAAAACAACATAGAAAAATGCATGGTATGTCAAAATAATTCTAATCTTATTTGTTGTAAGAGGGAAGAAAGAAACATTCTTTAACATGAGGATCAATCAAATATTAAGGGAAGCCAAAGGTTCCCATAAATCTCTTGATAAATAGTCATTAGATGCTTTGAGGACACCTTCATCTTCGATCTTCCCACCCCCTCCTCCTACAGTATTAAAAAAGATATAACATATAAAAATAAGGATGCATGGTTCACAATTATTGATCATGGCAAAAGAAAGAGAGAGTACAATAAATATGCACATTTTTAGGGACAAAGTCATTATGCAGGTGACTATCATCCATGTCTATGTGGCTTTGCTCCATCCCTTCCAATTAAAACACAAAACAAAAACAATATAAAAAAATGCATGGTATTTCAGTTAAAAGTATTATAATTTTGACTGTTGTAAAAGGGAAGAAAGAAACATTATTTAACATGAGGAACAATAAAAAATTAAGGGCAACCAAAGGTTCCCATACATATCTTGAGAAATAGTCATTGGGCTCTTTGAGGACACCCTCTTCACCTTCGGTCTACTCCACCCCCTCCTCCTACAGTATTAAAAAAGATCAATGTAACAAATCAAAAGAGGGATGCATGGTTTGCAAATATTGAGAATTTTACATATGCGGTAAGAATATTAAAGCAAGCATTGAAAATACATAGACCATCAATAAAATTACCTATGTTATCCCCTTTTTTGCATCTTTATTTGATAAAGATTCCATATCGCATTAGGATTGCACCCTTGGTTGTTCGTGGGTAGGGGATGGCTGCCTCCTAATAGTGGGAGTACCACCCCCAATTATTGATGTTCTATATAGCTTCCTCCGATCTCTGAGGGGGTGAGGGGAACATATAAATTGAGCACTTGAATGTAATGAGGACTCTGACTGACTTCTTTCTCCTAACACAATGCATGTCACAATAGATTAACATCAACAAAAAAATAGTACAACTCAAATTCATTCTTGAGTACAGTAGCTAAAAATACATACCATTTGTTCAGTCTCAGCATAATGTTCTTTAAGGTAATCGTCTAATTCCCACTCATCCATCTTAAATATGCAACAATTAACATTCATAGTATTAGTTGCCAACAAACAAAAACTTGCATTCAAACAAGTTAAGAATATGCTTTACAACACTAACCCTTACCAATGAAATGCTTATAGAAATCACTGTAAAGGTCACCATGAGAGTACAATGGTGTGTCAGTGGCCAAGATAATCTGACTAGTTGGAAACATAATGTAACAATCATAAAATAATTAGGGCAACCACTATTCATGAAATTGACATCCTACATTGAAAGTATATATTATGAGCCTCCAACAAGGAAATGTACATATGAGAAGGCATTACATTTTTTCTAGATAGTGTAACATTCCAAAACAGAGATTATATTTTCACATTATAGAAACTTAACATACCAATTTATTTGGAAATAATCTATATAATATGGCAACACCTCATGTGTCAATTCAAGGACAAGCTAAATTAACCTTTATATGTAGTAGATGAGATAGAGAAAATATAATGGATACATTACATTTTGAAAACTTTAAAAGAACCAAAACATGCTTGTTGTAAATTTTAAAGGTTAGCAATAATATTTTTGAAGCCTGGAATATCAAGTCCATGGAGATTGTATGCAAAAATTTAATTTTAGTTGTAGCTTCTATGAAATATGTTGATGGAAATATTTAATAAACTCACTGAACATTCTGAATGAAGAAGTCAACAATAATAAGTATACATTGCATAGTACAATGGGAGTACAACAAACACAAACATGGATTCACACACTCTTACTTTGTGAAATTCTACACATACACATGAAATATGATAATAATATCACTTTCAATGTACTTAAAATCATGCATATATCGATGACCCCATCACAAATAATAAAGTACATTTAGGCACTTGCAAGCATAAACACACAAGAAATGGTGAATAAAAACACATGCATTAAAAACAGAGCTCAAGAAATTAAAGCTAGAAAATACTATAGAGGATCTTATACACCCTACAATGGGAGTACAACAAATACAGATTCACACACTCTTACTTTGTGGAAGTCTACACATACACATGAAATATGATAAGAATAACACTTTCAATGTACTTAAAAGCACACATACATGATGACCCCATCACAGAGAATAGAGTACATTTAGGCACTTGCAAATATAAATACACATGAAATGGTGAATAAAAACACGTGAATTAAAAATAGAGCTCAAGATATGAAAGCTTGGAAAATACTAGAGAGGCTCCTATACACCCTATTCTACCTTGTTGAACATCTCTCTTCCTCTAAATTTATAGTGCATATGATCCTGCATATAAACTTTTCTTTATGTATAAAAATAACTTATTAATAGAGATAAAATCTTGGGCGAGCTTAATGTTATGTATAGTGGGACTCTTGCAAGGAGAAACAGGGCCCAAGAAATAGTAGATATAGGTAAATTGAAGACACATGTCTTTGTAAAGGTTTTATTATAATCTTCACTGCTTTTCTTTGCATTTTCATTTAAATAATTAATGCAAAGGAGGCTTATGAACACATTGTGAATGTGCTTATCTGAAGCATTTTCATTTTTCCCCCATACCTATTCTTGCTTCATATGTTTTGAATTTTGTTTGTGTTAATAAGTTATGGATTCAATTATTTCACATTTATAAAAAACTTTGGGATTTATTTCCTTGTTCAGGTTATTAAATGTTCACTTGCCCTTCTATGATCACAAATATGAACAAATCTTTCATAAATAAGTTAGCGATTCAATTTTATGTAGGGTCATATGCACATTTGAATAAGGTAACATTGAGCTTTGATTTATTTTGTCCTTTAAAATGACCATCTGTTAAAGGATATTCTATTCTTGAATGATACGACTCTATTTCCTATGGAAAGGAGGACTAAGTATGTGTATATATAAACTAAGTGGAAACCCAATAATACTGGTTATAAATATATTTCCCATTCTCTAAGGTGTTTACAGAGATTTAAGTGTTTGAATTTGTGTAGAGTTCATAAACATAGTTCACAATAATGCAGACCACTATGTGTTAAGACACAGTCTATAGAGAAACAAGGGTAACCTTGAACAGGGGCATACAAAACCCTCAAACATAATGAAATAGTCACTTTATTTAGTGTAGTTACCTTGATACACCTAATTGATTTTTTGTAATTATTATACCTTATAGAATTTACCTCAACATTTGACTAATACAAAACCTATGATCAAACATCGACTCCTCCACTCTTGTTCTAACCACCTTTTCTTGAGCTATCTCCCTCCACCTTAGATCCAATAGTGACTGAATGGTGAAGGACATCTGTTTAGACTTTAAGCTTGACATTACCTAACTAATAGGAAACTATAAGAGATTAAAGAAATTATAAGAAGACATGATTATCAATTTATTAGGGCATGATAATTTGACATTACCATAGAATGATTTGCATGCCACACTAGGTCAGTGCCATATGATAAGTTTGATGATAATTGTGTAGTCATGGTTCATAGTTGGGTCATCGATGATTATCAATTAGTGATAAAGATGGTAGTGACCACAACAAGGATGGTTAGAAAAAAGTGAAGGCATTAACATCAAAATTAAATGTGATTTTACTTGATTTAACTGTGGTTAATGATAAGCTTTTAGTGATCAACAAAAACTAGCCCACTGATGATCGATGATGACTGACACACACTAGGAGTTAGTGTGTGTTGGTTAATATCTACCATCTTCCCCCTCTACTCTTCTTACTTCTTCCATTCCTTTCTCTACTTGTAAGATGGCACCCACTTGAAACTAAAACTAAAACTAAAACTATCCTCCTCCACCAAAAGCTAATCCACATCCTAATGGATTCACATGTGGGCTTCAATCCTCTACCACAAACCATCCTCCTCCACCAAGATGATTTATCATGCATATTCTCTTCTCATGTGAGCTCTATCCCACCAAATTATGTCCACCTCCACCTATATCCCTCTTGGTTTTCTTCAAACTTTGTCCAACCACCTGTTGGATCATCTTACACATCACAAACCACAAACACTTGCATCTCCTCTCTCATGGATGCAA
The DNA here is from genome assembly GCA_037957365.1 of Torreya grandis. Classification (NCBI taxonomy): domain Eukaryota; kingdom Viridiplantae; phylum Streptophyta; class Pinopsida; order Cupressales; family Taxaceae; genus Torreya; species Torreya grandis. Next base: position 2,398,980 of record JARHVA010001706.1, on the reverse strand, counting down.
CATCATCCATCTTACTCTCCATAGGTGCACTCTCTTGCAAAAAATTATCCTCTAATGTTTCTTTCAAAGAAACATGCAACTCCTCTCTAATGCTAGCATGATCCTCATACTCTTCAATGTCATAATGAGCTCTCAAAAACTCTATATCAGCCAATTCCAAGGCTGTAATATCCTCATCCACATATAAATTCTTAGCTCCATTACATGGCTGAATTTCCATTAGAATCTCCTCTTGTGCAGTTGCTTACACAACCTCTTCATCTAAAGCTTCCATCATGTAAACTTGTAAACATTATTTTTTCACTCTCTTCCTTTATATGCAACTCAACATGGATGCAATTTTCTTCACTCTTCTCTCCATCATCCTTCACATCGATGTCTCCACATTCTTCTTCTCTCTACAACTCCTCATGGCTGTAACTTTCATCTACATGCAACTCTACAAGGCTGTAATCTTTCTTCATCTTCTCTTCATCATCCTTCACAAGGATGTCTTCAACAATGGAATACTCTCATAACATCTCATCTCTCATATTGCCTTTCATGACAATACTATTCTTCTCTTTCTTCTCCTTCTATAACTCTCCATGGTTGCATTCTGTACTCTTCCATGTGGCTTTTTCTCTCTTTAATGAAGCCACATTTGATTTTAGGGAGTCTATTATCTCCCACAACACATATTCTTTTTATTCACTCTCACATTTTTCAAATCTCTCCAACAACAAATATAATAGTCTACCCCAAGTCTTCAGCTTCTTCTCCTATTCTTTATCTAGTGGTATTCTTCCACTCTTCTTTACCATCTTCAAAACCTAGAAAACAAAACACAAACTCACATCCTCAGCTCAAAACTCTCCTCTCACATCCTCTACCCAAGGGATCAAAACTTGCTCTCATAAATTCTTATAAAAAACACTCCATAGGAATTAAATTTGCTCTAAAACCACTTGATGTGGAGAAATTCAGCTCTGATACCACTTTATGTGACCTCCAACTACATGATGGATTCAACAATCCATAAATCTCAAAATTCTCTCTCAAAATACATGAACATATCTCACAAAACACATCTCATAAACTCAAATTCTTCAACATTCCACCACAAGGATTCTTCAACAACACACACATATTCTCATTAATCTTTAACAATATTCAACAAGCTATCCCATAATACACATTACTTAGATTCAACATGCCAAGGAGACTCTGTAGAGATTCTTCCAAGTTCAAACTCTATACCAAACTATCTTTTGCACAAGGCTTTCTTCCTTTTTGCCTAGCCTACAAAACAGAGAATACATTCATTTATAAAATTACATGAGAGAGAAATAAATGAATCCCACAAATTCAACCTCCTCCACTTGGGAACACTATTGATCAATAGTAAAAGGTGCTCCACTTTAGTTTGGACACCTTCAACAAGTGGAATCTTCAAAAGGTATTCCCCACTCCACATGTGCTTCCAAAAATTAGTGGAATCTCCTTTTGACATAGCTTAACCCCATTAACTTTTCTCCCCACATGGAATTCATCCCACTCTCATAACAGAGGTCAACATCAAGCCCTTTGTGTGCCTTGCAAGTAATGTGGCACCCCATGCCACCTAGACATCATGATTAGTGTCTGTCACCTTACCAATGAATAGTGTTTGCCACTTCATCAATGAATAGTGTCCACCACATCATTGGTGAATAGTGACAACATGAATAGTGTTTTTTTGCCACATCAATTACCACTATTAGAGATATAAGTTGAACCTCAAATTTAGAAAGTACAAAATTATAAATATCTAGATGGAGTTAAAGAAAATATGTTGATAAACAAGGTTGAACATTTTCTATGATGTTTGAAATAGAATGATGGAATAATTTAATACGATGTGACTAACCTAAAACTATGAATAAATAATGTGTATCTTATAATAATAAGGTGTCATTTCAGCACTATCATAGTTATTGAATCTAATAAATCTATTGTGAAATGAAGACATATTTTAGAATATGATCAAATTTGTATAAAATATGATGGAAAGTGTAATTGAAGGAACCAACAAAACAAACAAGTTGGTATGGTATGTTCGAAATTAGAACCCATGGGAAATTAACATTTACATGGTCTAGTGAGGGAATGATAGTGTGATGAATTTGCCCATATAGATTCCCATCTCAAACCTATAGCTTGTCCCACAAGTTCTCATCTTCTCCTCCATACTTACATTAATGGAAAAAAATTATTATGACACACATGGAACTAACATTTATAATCAATGAACAAATTAAAAGAAATCAATCAAAATAATAAAATTATTTAAGATAAGTATCCACAAAAAAGTCATTATTAGAATGAATAAAACTTCATAATTCAAGTAAAATAAAATCAATAAATGGATAAATATCCTTAAAAAAATAATTTTAAAATGAAGAAACTTTGTTGGTCTCAAAATCATCTTAAATTGTCAATCAATTTAAAATGAAGTTTTAACATAAAATCACAATATTTAAAATTACTTTCACTATGTGATTGAGGAAGCCACAAGGGGATAAAGGCAAAAAATAGTAATAATAGAAGCCTCTATTACCTCCCTGAGGTAAATAATAATAAAATAATATCTTTTCCACAAGACTCAACATAGGGTGGTAATCACAAAGGTTTTTCTCTTAACAAAAAATAGGAGGTGAGTGGAGGGACACTTTGTTCATAAAGTGACCATTATGCATGGAGAACTCATGGTGCATTCATATTAAATATTTATGGTACTACTTTGTGTAAAGGGAAAAAGTGATTTTTCATCATACATGAAGCTCTACTTCCTATCCTATAACCTAATTTATACCAGTATAAATAGAGCTTTTCATCTCCCCCAAAATTAAAACTTGCATTAGTATTTAATCAATAAAGCAATGATGCAAGGTTACACGATGTAACACCATATTACCAAGTCTATAATCACACTACACAATAATTTCACATAGGTTTTATACATTTAATTGAATGAGTGACTCCACACACCATTTTCATATAGATGGTATACTCATAAATCATATCACAAGAATATTCACATTTACATAGGTACAAATTAACCACAACTTAATTTCAATTTTATATTATAATATACATATCACAATCACACAAAAATATTTTTATTTAGAGAGGATGAGCTTGTTTCATAGGTTATATACATATACAAGACAATGTGTGGTTAAAGTTAGAGATTTCACTTACCTACATACATGGATTGCTACCAAGGTTAAAGAAACATATGAATAACTCATATTATTTTGGTTCACAACAATAGTTATAAGAAAACATGGGTACATCCCATCCCAATGAAGGTGGATACACTAAAGATAAATAGAAATCAAGGTCATCTTATCAATCACAACTACAATACACATGTTTTCTTTGTAATGTCAATTCATTAATCAATTATGTATCACTGCTACTGTCAAAATGAATAATATTGAATGGACATCCCTGTGCATAGTATTTAAGTGTTTCATAAGTATATCATGGATGATATACTTATGTTCAATGTGATTCTTAAATATTTGACCAATCATGAATCACAACTGCTATAAAATTAAAGAAAAGTAAAGCTAACATTTTCAAAAATAGTATTTGAGTATAGATAAAAGATCATAAAAGTGTCATGAAATAATATTCCACCCATCATGGACCATTATGAAAGTATATAACATATTTTGTCTGATATAAAATGTAACTAAAAAAATCATACTAATTTACCTAGAGTCCGTAGTATTGAACCCATGCTCTAATACCACAATGCCATGCTCAAATTTTTCATCATGAAAGCCCAAGTATAATATGATAATTTTTTTCTTAAATTAAATATAATATTTCTTAATTGTTATTATCAAGTATATAATGTTATAATAATAAGTGTAACTTATAACATTAATAAAATGGTTTATTTTATTTTCTAGACCCACAACAAGACTTCTCATAAATGTAGCATACAAACATCTTTAAGTGAGAGCTAAGTTCATTAGCATCTTTCAAAATTATCACACCACATGAGAGTCCATTTAGTGCCAACTCATTATACTTATTACGAAAGAATGAAAAGTCACACTAATATGATATCTTAATAAGAAAGTCTCTCTTAATTAAATTTTACTTGATTTATTTAGTGCAAGAATACAATCTAACTTTCTTCTAGTGCCAACTTACATAAGTGAAAACAATAGTTAACTTAGGCAATAAATATTTTTGATAAGGTTACCACCCTAAGGCTTACCAAGGAAAAAGTCCCTACTATATTACTTCACAAACACCAATCCCAAAGACATGTAATACAAGGCAAGTTTATATTATTATATCCACCTCAAGGTAACTACCACTGATAAAAACTAATCTAAATATAAGGGTTACAATATTCAAACATAAATCTCTCTCTCTCTCTCTCTCTCTCTCTCTCTATATATATATATATATATATATATATATATATATATATATATATATATATATATAATTATATAATTCAACAAAATATCTTTAATCTAATGCAAGAGATAATGACAAGGCAACCTTAACTTAGACCATGACTTAGGATTTGATGCCCCCACATCTTAGGTAGTCTGCTATTCAAAAATAAGGTCAGATGCAATTCTCTTTGAATTTGTGAAGAGTTTCTTCCACAAGATGTCATCACCAATATGTGTTGGCAATATAAGCTAACAATGATGAACTATCGTAACTACAACATATTTATATAAGATTTAGACATCAATACTCAAAACTAAACCACATATTTTTGATGGTGAAAAATGTCACTTCAATGAATCAATCCCTTCACTTATGGTTAAGATCAAGATGGAATCAAATTAGTTTTAATCGTAAGGGGTCTAAGGAAAAAATATTGATCCTAATATGTGTAAATATTTTAATAATTTTATGAATAAATTAACTTAATACATAATAAATTAAACATCATTATATTCAAAAATCAATTTAATATATAAACTAATAAAAAATAGATCAGATTAATATAATCTAACTTATTTAAATGATTAAAGCCTATAAAATAAACAATCTTTTGAAAGAAAGATTTATGTTCCATTATAATTCAACAATGTATTATTTTATCTTAGTTTCAATGTCACAAAAATTTAAAATAAAGTAAAAGAGAAATAATACATAAAAATAAAAAAAAGGTAAAATAAATGAAAACAAAAACTAAATAAGAAAATAATAATAAAAACTAGCATTTATCTAACAAATATATAGAATGACCAATTATAAATCTAAAATAATAAAGACAATAAAAAATAATTCTAACACTAAATATACCAATCAAACTAATTAAAGTCCAAAATTACTTCTACACTAAACTAAGAGATACATAGATAAAGATTAAACTACATAATGAAACAACCACAAACTAAAAAATGATGAATATTAAATCAACAAATATCTAAATTTGAGAAGCTAAAAAGTTAAAAAATTAAAAGTAACTAACCATGAATGAGAAATTAACGTAGAACAAAATAAATACTAAAAGCATCTAAGATAAAGATGAATAACAACTAAATTAATAAACAGTATTAATTTAAAGATTAATAAAATAAGTTAAACAAACTAATATCTAAAGGAAATCTAAATTAATAAAGCAAATAACAATTAATATAAATCATAAAATAAATTTATAAAATTAAGTAAATGAAGCAAATCATAACAACTAAGTAAAATAAAGAATGTGAGACTTATAAATGAAAAAGTAATTTTATTGAGAAATCTTTAAAATAAAAATTGATTACAAATAGATTTTTCAATAAAAAATCACTATATAATTAATAGTCTAATAATTTCTCATAAAATACAATATTTTTATTATTATTTGAATAAAGTAGATGAAATTCTACGTATATGATTATATATTTATAATCATCAAAGACATTAATACTTGAGATAATTGGTTATAAACAATTTAAAAAAAATATATATATTTGTATTGTTCAAACATATTACTTCATTTTTAGAGAAGATATTGTTTGGATTATTTGCAATTGATTATTCAATATCAGAGATGTTTGCACAAAAAAAGAATATTATGCAAGTGAAAATCAAATAACTCTTAATTCTTGTGTGTTTTCTCTCTTTGTTATGTGTCTTTAATCTTCTTATAAGACAACTTTATTGAGAGTGGTTATGTTTTGAAATTGTAACCAACCTTTAATTAGTTATGTTTTATAAAGTTAATCAAATTTTAAAATGTTAATTACTTTATCATTAGTTGCTTTATAAGTTATAATGTTTCTAACTTAAATTTATGTTTATAAATTTTAAAATAAAATTCATGAAAATAAATTAAATAATATAGACCAACTTAATATTCTCTAATAGGTGGGAGCCCTTGTAACTTGCAAGCATCATTTAGACAATTATTTATATGTGCATATAAATTAAATAATCAATATATACTTATGTCTAATGATCTAAACAGTACATAACATCATGATCCATAATAACATAATATTTTCTAAGTGAACATCATATGATCAAATGCCAAGCAAGTGAACTATCCAAGCAAGTACCATTGTATGAACACACTAAATTAAAATTACAAAAACTAAGCATACTCATCCAAATCCATTGAATGATCATATAAATAGCCAATCATATTATTAAAACTAAAAAATATATTCAAAACTGCAACTAAGAGTACTAAAATCCACTGCAATTTTTAAAAAAATTCAAAGTATCAATGAAAAACACCATGTCATGTATCTCAACAAAGCAATATAAAAAATTGAGCCAAAACACCATACTACTAATACTGTCAATCAGAATCACCATTTGAAGTTAAATCTATCAAAGATGTTCTATTTACTAGTTTGGTACTCTATATATTCTAATGGTGCAACAGGGAATTCAACTAAATTTGTACTCCCACAATCACCATCAATTTTAAGTTTGACATTCTTAAGCATACGTGTCATCAAAGGCTAGGATATAAGTTTGTCAACATGTTTCTTACCCGAAGATGAAGGTATGTTAGAAATAAGTGAGGTAGGTCTAGTAATAATAGCCAATGGAAGATTGAAATTAGTGAGATTGAGGTTAAGCTTAGTAAAGAACTCGACATAGTGTAAAACAAGGTTTGTGTTAGGTACAAAGTCAAGCATTGTGTTCATGGGTTGAGAATATTCACATGGCTTACCTCATCCAAATAGATGAGATCGCCAAGTGGCTCATCTTGGACTTTTATGAAAAACATTACCTCACGAAGAAAAAGATAGTATATTATCCAATAAATTATAAACAATTAGGTCATTCACATTAAAATGGATAAAATTAAGAGTTCCATGGATGAAAGGGAAATATAATGCATTAGTAGTCCTACGACCCCAAAAAAGTTTTTCATGATGACTACCCATGAATAAGTATTATCACTTTGTTATGTATTACCTTTTCTCAAAATGTTTATAGCAAAATCCTATAAATCTAATGTCCATCCTAACATAATTTTAGATAACTCAAATACAATTCTAAAATGACAAATACCTTAAATAATTTAACAAATTTTAACTAAGAAAATTCTGCCCAAAAATAATAAGTGCTCAAAAAACAACAAACTGTAAATTGTCCTTACATAATACCAAGTTTTATTTACCAACTGATGTACAAATTTAGAAATTTTGTCCAAGAAATTTAGTTCATAGTAAAGAGTATAATCTTCATTTGTTATGTCATTGACCAAACCCTAATATCAATCAAAGTTTCCAATCAATAACTCACAAAGAAACTTACAAATGTTCATATGATAATAATTGTCGTGTACTGTATGCAGACTTAGGAAAGTCAAAATGCACTAAAATATTATTTTCAACACACTATTCAAACATATACCATTTATTGTATGAAAAAATATCATTTTTTTCAAAGCTTCAAAACTTCTTTTTGAACATCTTTATACAAAAACTGAACTTTTCATATACAAACTATTTCCATCGGCACAAAAACTTATATTGCATTTCAAATTCTATACAAACTATTTCCATCGGCACAAAAACTTATTGCATTTCAAATTCTAAGGTATATAAAGGAATAGGCTACTTGACACACACAAATGAGATTTGTAAGGTATTAATGAGATTTTTTGTAACTCTCTTTAAAGAGTCTTCTGCTCCTCATTTTCTCACTAAAAATTTGAAGCTCTCTTTTCTTCTTAAATTCATCTTATTTTTAAAAATTGTAATTGTGGAATTTTTTAGTGACAAACTCTCTTATAAATCATATAAATTTTTATTTAATACATTCAATTTCTCACTTTAAAAATATTATTTCAATTTCTAATTTTCACTTTTAAAAATAATTTTACTTACTTCTTACTAGTAACTTATTTAATTTTTATTTATAAAACAATTAAAAAACCACCTATCCTTTGATTTTGTTGTTGAACAAAAAGGTTTTTATTTTTTAATTGTTCAAACCCTACTTCATGATTATAAGCACCTTATTTGTTGTGCCTTGTTTTTAACTCTTAAAGTATTAATCATCGGTTTTCTTTTTATATCTCAAAAATTGTAAAATAAAAAACAAAAAATAATAAAAAAGCTTCGTGCTATGTAAAGTTAATGAGATCATTTTTTCAAGTATTCATTTTTCATTCAAAAAGTAATTTCACTTTTGTTTAATTTATTTTCTCAAAAGTAATTTTAATTTTTTTTTGGTAAGTCTTTATAAAGTTCATTCACTTTCAATATAAATTTTATTTGTTTTTTGGTGTGACTTTATATTAATAAAATAATTATATCTTTTGGATTATATTAATATTCTTAAATTTGTCGTAATTATTTTTTATGTTACAATTTTTATATTTTATTAAGTAATTTTTATGTTTTTTTAAAATTATATTATAGTTTCTAAAATATTATATTTTTTCTGCAATTCTTAAATTATCGACAGTTCTTGTTTCTTTTTTGTCCCATTTTTTGTACTTCGACAATAACCCATATTTTTGGTTTTTTAATCCCTCTTCCGTGTATAATAAGTTCTTAGTGACTTTTTTTAGATTCACTTTCTAGAATTGAGTGAGCTTTCGAGACACAATGACTCAATTATTACCCAAATTTAAACTTATATCTACCAATTATCATTCATAAAAAAATCATATACAATACATCTTCACTTTCAAACACTTAGTACATGTGGTAGATGGCAATGACCCTAAACGTTGACAAAAAGACTACTATAGTCAATGTCTAAGAGAAATAGCAAGTAAAAAATGAAGAGACTTTAGGTTTAATTCACATGGCCATGACCCTTGAATTGCATGTGCACATTTATGATTGTACTCTTGCATCCAAAGATAGGTCTAGACTTAAATCTGTTTATGATGTTGTGAATGAATCTAAAAGAATTTAAGTTCAGGATCAAATTTTTGATTTAAAGTATAATGACTTCAAAATTATAGATGATTTTTTGACTAAAGTTTATTCTTTGCATTCTCAATTAATTGGTTTCGACATTAAACTTTTAGATTTAAATTTAATTCACATTTTGATAAAAAATACTTACCTAGACCTTTTCAATAGTTTATTACAAATGTTTACTCACAACTAACTTTTCCTACTTTATCTGCTCTATTGACATTTGATTTATTTTGTATTTTTTTTATTGCAAGAGGAATAAAAATTAATTTAATTTATTGGTCTTAAAACAAATGAACATGCTTTTATTTTCTAAACAACAAACAAGAATTAAAAAAAATTATGTTATGTCTAATAATACACATAACAAAAAATATCAAAAATTTAATTCAAAACCTAATAAAAATTTAGAATGTAATTATCATGATAAAAACATGTATGATAAATATCATTATTTTAAGAAGAAATGTGATATTAAAAATAGAAAGCTTAAGGTCAAAGACAATGCTATCATTAGTAACATTGAGACTCAAAACAAATAGAAGTCTAATACATAGTTGTTTTTACTTATACTTTGCATGCTTCTCTTGTTAACTAAATTATTGATTTTGGTATTTAACATATGACATCTAATACCAATTTATTTACTTCTTTAAAACTAAATCTTTTTAACAATAATTTAAATCTTATAAATCATGCTTTTTGCAATGTTGAATCTATAAAAACTATTAAAAACTCTAATAGAGAATTACATAATATCTTGTCTATTTTTATTTTAAAATTGAATCTATTTTTTATTATTCAATTAGACAAACATGACTATAAAGCAGAATTATTTAAAGAAACTTATTATGTTAAATTTGTCAACTAAAATTTTCAAGTAGTTGCTACTGCCTTTTTAAATAATAATAACTTGTTCAAGTTTATTGTATTCACTTTTTCCTCTTCTAATCATGTTTTATTTGCTTCTATTGATGCTAACTTGTGACATGAAAAATTATGACATATTAATTAACAAAGTATTTCACATATGTATAAACTTAATATGGTGTAAGGTTTGCCTAAAATTCCTCCTACCGATTATGTTTATACTAGTTGTATGGCTGGTAAAATTTATAGAATCTTTTCTTAAGAATCAATTTTGGTGTGCTAAAAAAAGCTTCATTTAGTTCATAGTTATCTCTTAGGCCCTATACAAACTCATTCTATTAATGGTATAAAGTATGCTTTAAATTTTATTGATGATTGCATCAGACGAGTTTAGATTTACTTTTTAAAAATTAAAGATCAATTTTTAGACACTTTCATTGAGTTTCATACATTTATTGTAAAGTAATCTACTTGTTATTTTTGTATATTAAGAACTAATAATGACATTGAATATATTAACAATGTTTTCCTTGCATATTGTAAGCAATATGGTATTAAATATAAAAATATTGTTTATTACATATTTGAGCAAAATGGTATTATTGAATGTAAAATAAGACTCACTAAAATGGTTAGGTGTATATTGCATGCTAAAATTATGCATTATAAATTTTGAGTTGAAGTTATGTATTGTATTATCTACTTCATTAATAGGAATCCTACTAAAGTTATTTTAAATCTTATACTTGATAAGGCTTGGAGTGGTAGAAAACTTAATTTAAAATATTTATGTATTTTTTGTTGTGATATATTTATTCATATTTCCACAGAAAATTGAAATAAGTTACATTATAAAATATAAAAATTTAGATTTGATGGTTATGATGAATCATATGAAACTTATAGCATTTATGACCTTAAAACTAATAAAATCAAGATTAAAAGGAATGTTAGAATTGTTGAAAATGGTGCACTTCAATTTAGATTCTCTTGATATAATTTCTGCTTCTTTTTATTTTAAATCAAGTAATAATTATAATGATGTTTTTCATAATGATATTTTCATTCCTAAATTTTCTTTTCCTTATTTTAGTCTTGCTTTACTAAAAGTTATGCCTAAGTGGGTCCAAACTATTCTAAAAGTTTATGGCATTGATGTAGATCTCTATGATACTTGTAGAACTAGGAAACAGTTCTGTAATTATATTTTGATGTCTAAACTTACAAACAATAATGATCTTCAAACACTAAAACAAGCTCAAGGTCACCCTCATTAGGAAAAAACAATGCATGATGAATACAACTCTTTGATTTATAATAACACTTGGGACTTAGTCCTTATCTCCAACACACATCATTTGGTAAGTTGTAATGATTGTTTAAAATTAAAGTCAATTCTGATAATCAATTTGAAAATATAAAAATAAATTAGTTGCTATTTTTTTTAAAAAAATTGAATGAATTAACTATCATGAAACTTTTAAATTTGTAACTTTGATGCCCATAATTAAACTTGGTTTAGTTTTAGCTGCTCATATGCATTGATTTATTTATCAAATGGATGTCAAGAGTGTTTTTTAAAATAGTGACTTGCATGAAAGAATTTACATGTCTCAGGGTCCTAGTTTTATTAAAAAAAGCAATGAAAATCTTGTTTGCAAGTTAACAAAGCCATTTATGGTTTAAAGTAATCTCTTAGAGAATGGTACTCTAAAATCTATCAATTTTTTATAGTTCAAGGCTTTACTCGTAGCTTTAATGACCTTATTTTTTTGTCAAAAACAATCCAAATAACATAGTTATCATTTTTTTATACGTTGATGACTTAATCATAATTAGTAGTAATAGTTTAATATTTTTTTGCATTAAAAATACTTTAAATAATAACTTTGAAATGACTGATTTGGGTCTCTTAGATTACTTTTTAGGTATTTAAGTTTGGCAAAAACAAGATAACATTTCTATTTTTCAATCTAAATATGCATATGACTTGTTATCTAGATTTAATATGTTAGATTATAAACCTATTGCTACCCCTTGTGAACTTGGTGTAAAATTATTTAATGACATGGAAATTAAAAATTTAATCCAATTCTCTATCAATAATTAGTTGGTAGTTTGAATTATCTTACTCATACTTGTTCTGATATTGATTTTTCTATTAGATTGGTTACTTGTTTTATGTCTAAAACTCAAACTACTCATTTTAAACTTGTTAAAAGAATAATCCATTATATTAAAAGTAATCTAAATTTTAGCATCAAGTATACCTTGAATAGTAATTTCTCTTTGACAAGTTATTTTGATTATGATTTGGTTGGTGATCCTAATGATCGTAGATCCACAAGTTTCTATTATTTTTATTTGGATTCTGACATAATTTTATGGAATAGTAAAAACTAAACTATAGTATCTTTATCTTCTACCAAAGCTAAGTATAAAGTTTATAATCATGTTGCCAAAGAAGCTATTTGGCTTCAAAGACTTCTTATAGATTTGTGCCACCCTCAATCTTTGACTACTCTAATTTTTGATGATAATCAAAGTATCATTGCCTTAGCAAAAAAATTACTTTTCCATGCACGGTCCAAGCACGTTGAGATTCAACATCAATTTCTATATAAACTTATTGAAGACAATCAAATTCTTCTCTCTTTATATCCTACTCAAGAATAAATGACTGATATTTTTGCTACACCATTATATAAAATAAAAATTTGTATTCTTTTGTAATATGTTAGAATTGAAGGAAGTTCTCATCAAAGGAGAGAATTTGTAATGTTTCCTCCCTTACTATTTATTTGTAAACCCCTAAATAAAGTTTAAAGGAGAGTGTTAATATTACTATTTATTTGAGATAATTTATTTATCCTAAGTTTATTTTTTGTGCATAAATTTTTTATTTATGTAAATTATAAATTCTTATAAATCTAAATTTTATGAGGTGTCACTCACCTCTTTGTTCTCTTTTATGATTTGGGAGTTACTTGCATAAATAACTCCTTCCTTCACTTGGCACACATTTTTCTTCAATCTATAAGGGAATAGGGCACTCGACACACATAAAGAAGGCTTGTAAGGTAATAATGAGATTCCTTATAACTCTCTTTCTCTTCTCCTTATTGTATTAAAAGTGCCTTTTATTCCTCATTTCCTCACTAGAAACTTGAAGCTAATTCTCTTCTTCTCGAACTCATATTTCTTATAAAAGTTTTAATTGTGAAGATTTTTTATAACATATCTTCTTATAGACAACATGAGTTTTTTTTTTTCAATATATTTAGTTTCTCACTTTAAAAATATTGTCTGAAATTATAATTTTTACCTTGAGATGTAATTTTACTTCTTGCTTGTCAAAATTTCTATATTTTCAATGTTATTAATGAAAGTTTTTGGCATAAATTCTTCATCACCAAATGTATATTACAAACCATTCCAACCATGTTATCACAATGTGGAGTACAAAACATGTTAGCAACATTTTGATCATTCTAAGTTTGCAAGATAGTGTCACAAAATTCAAGTATATTATCAAGACATAAATGTTGTGTTATGAACAAAAAAATTAGTTAACAAGAATATGCCAATGTTTTAGAAATCAAACATCACTAATTTACGATTGCATATTCTATGCATATCTAGAATTTTATGATAGTTATGAAAACATCATGCAAAAAAAGTTCTTTTTGTGATAATTCGATCAAAAATATGTAATGTTTAATTCCCTTAATGACATTATGAATATTTAAATCAATCAACATAAAATTATATCATATTAAATCATATGTATAGAAAAAAAAAATTGAATGAATGCAAATAAGTTGGCCTCCACAAATAACTTTAAGTTTCATGGCTCAAGCCATCATATATGAAAATTAGATAATTTTAAGTTTTTAAAACAGGGTATTAAAATTTGTTATAGCACTAGGGACCCTACTAGCCAATTTCACTTGTGAAATTGTCAAGTATATCAAAAAAAATATGAATTTAAGAAAATTAGAAGTCTGATCCGAACTAATAGTTTCTTAAGTAGTCATGTGCAAATTCCTTAAAATATTTTACAATAAAGGGATGGTTGTTCAATTAGTGTGGCACAAAGAATATGAAATATTAAAACAAGGAAGTTCAATCTGGATGAATATCAATGCAATAACCTAGAATATTAATTTTGAAAGTAATTAATATTCATAACAATATAATCTTTAATACTTATTTTTGTATAAAATATCTATCAGAAATTTAACAAGGTATTTAAATCTTTGATAAAGAAATACTTACAATAACATGATAGAAACTTATGTATTCTCTTTCATAATAATGAATATCTGACAAATTTCAGAAATAGAGACAAACACACACCAACACAAAAACAAAGAACAACATAAAATAAAATCAAAAGAGAAAAAAAACATAAAATCAAAAGAAATAAAGAAAAATTTCAGAGAAGAAATTGTAACTAATTAAAGAAAAAATTCAAATAATGAAAATTAATTGAATAATACAACCAATTACCATCGAGAACTCGTAGATGAAATGCATTCTTATCAAGAACAATAGCCATTTTATAAATATTGAGCCAAAGTGAATCAAACTTACGATGTTTTCATGGTTCTTTATGGGCTTCATCCCAATACAATATTAAATCACCTTTCTTAAATTTTTACAGAAAATTTATTGTCAATTTTTTTTTAAAGTTTATTTTTAGCTCTTTCTAATTTTTACAAAGTAGTTACCTTAGTTTCATCAAGGGTTAATAGCTCATTAAATATATTGTATAACACATGTATCATTTAACAGATCCTAGAGGGATGTCCTAGTTGAAGTAATGTGTAGTTCAATAGACAAAGTAGCTTTGAAACCATAAGCTAACATGAATGGGGAATAATCTATTGTAGCTTTCACCATCATCTAGTCAACTCATAAATCTTCAAAAAAATTAATGTGCTAATTTGTTATGTTTTCACAAACTAAATTTTTTATAATTGAAATCAAAATTTAATTAGTAGACCAAGCTTATCCATTCCCTTGAGGAGATTACTTTGAAGAATAATTTGAAATGATCGAATAACATTTTAAAAATTCTAAATATTTATTAGAAATAAACTAAGGACTTTTATTAGATATTATTTCATAAAAATCACCAAATCTAAAAAATAATTTTCAAAAAATGAAATTGTTTCAGAAGTAATAGAGTTTCTTAATGTTACAGTTTCAGACCATTTAGTAAAGCAATCAGTAGCAGTTAATATGTATTTATGGCTAGCTAGATATGGATGATGAATATCTAAAATAAAATCAATACCCTATTTGGTGAAAGGTTCCTTAGGTATGATAGGGTTCAAAGGCATAACTAGCAGTCTATCTTTACTAGTGAAAAGTTGACATGACATACATGACCTTACTAGTTTATATGAATTTTGAAATAATTTAGGTCAATAATATCTTACAATTCAAATTTTATATGTAGTATTTTTCAATACATAATGACCACCATAGTTTCCTTCATGATTGCTATTAAAAACTTTTTGAGTTTATTCATAGGATAAATAACATAAAAGCACACCGTATCTATTTCTATAGAACATAATTTTTTTTATCAAGACAAATTTAAAGTAATACAATCTAAGTGATTGTATTTGTTGCTTTTCTAATGAATTAAGTTAGACTTGGTTCTAAAAATACTAAATTAGATCATGATATCAATCATTTTACAAAAGCAAACAATACCAATTATGCATCTCAAGTCCTATGTTAAATTATTTTGAAAGATCAACAACTTTCATAGTTTGGAAATGAGGTCTAGTATGAAGATTATCATTTATTGAAAGAACTAAGATATTTATATTGGAGGTCACATTTTGTGCTAAATATTTATTAAATTTATTTATTTAACTTATTTCCTTTTATACTTATTGAAGTTTCAAATTCAAGATCAAATACCTAAATTTAAAAACTCCACTTTGCTAATCTACCTTGAATAGTTTGTTGCTCTAAAAGACAAGACAAAAAGGTAGGAATGAACAATAACTTTATTTTTCATCAATAAATATTTAAATTTATTCAAAGAAGAAATCAATGTGAAAATAATTTTTTCAATCAAAATTTTAGCATCTTTCAAAATTTGACTCATATAGTCAATAGATATTTATTTGTGATCACGATTATACTAAGTGATAACATCACCTATAGTTTTTTCACTTACATTGACATATAAAATGAATGGTTTTAAACAAATCAGGTTTATCAAGTATAAGAGCACTTGCAATGACATTTTTAATCTCATTAAATATTGAATCTAAACTTGCATCCCTTAAGTGTGATTTTTCTTCAATAAAATATGTAAGGGATTTCAGATTTGTTAGCATTAATGAACTTACACAAAATTAATTTTATTGAAAAATATCTAATACTAAATGGATTTTTAAGAGGTGGTAAATCTTTTATAGCTTTTATGAATTCATGGTCAAATGAAATGTCATCTTTTTAAATAATATGACCTTATAATTTCCCTTGGTAACGTTGAAAATAGATTTATGTGGATTTATGTAAATACAATATTTTAAAAATCTATAAAACATTCACATGATGATCATTATGCCTTTTTTTAATTCATGGTAAGACCATCGAGGTAGACTTGAATAATGTACCAATTAGATCATCAAAATCTACATGCATAACTTTCTGAAAGGTGGCACCAATGTTCATTAAAATAAATGACATTATGTTAAAAGTAAATGTATATATATGTGTAGTAAATGTAATTATTTTTCTATCTTTGGATTCACAAAGATCTATATATAGCTAGAGAATCCATCAAGAAGTGATATCATTTCAGATCCTACAACTTGCTGTAAAATTTGATCTATATTTGTTAAAGGAAAGTTATTTTTAACACTAAATCTATTTAAATATCTAAAATCTATATGAAGATGGATATCATTAGTTTTGTTTTTAGTAGGAGATAACTTTTCTATCTGATCTAAATATCATATATGAAAAATAATACCATCATCTAGTATTTTATCAAGCTCTTTATTGATGATGTCCTTCAACAAGAGGTTTATTCTTCTAACTTTATATCTAAAAATTTATATAACAATATTAAAAAGTATGTCATGTTTTATTATCTGAGGAACATAACCTTTTAGCTCTTTGTACGATAAAGAAAATATGTTTATAAACTCCTTAATATATTTAATAAATTGATTTTTTTCTCAGTAGTACAATGAATGTCTTAATATACAAACTTATGAACCTCTTCAGTGCCAAGATTAATGGTAATAGTCTCACTTGTAATTATCCTAGATATTTTTTTAGTTCATTAAATCTTAGGTTGATCATGTGGCATGGACATGAATTCCAAATTAATCAAATCAATAGATAGTTTATTCATGATTAACTATAAAAAATCACCATAATTTAATACATAATTGCTATAATCAAAATAGTTACCCTTAAAAAACATATAAATATGTTCATCATAGTAAAACAAAAAACTAATTATCATTAATATCAGGTAGGTTAAGGTTAAAAAATTAAGAAAATGAGTAATCTATAGTTTCTTCACTATCACTCAAGGTAGGATTAGAAAAAAAAAGAGCTTATCAACACAAGAATTAAATTCTTTAAAGATATGTGTGATATTTGTTGGAGAGTTGTCAGTGATGTCATGGATGTGTCCTAGTGAGTGGATGAAGTGCTTTGATAACCCAAGTGACAATGACAAAGTGTGTAATGTGCTTGTTCTAGTGTAATTTATGTTGACTCGGTTAATCTTCAGTTTTGATTGGTTAGAGATGTTTAGGAATGAGTATGGTGATTAGAGCATAAGAAAGAGGTACCTAAGATGTTATCTACACTTTGAGATCTTGTGTGCATAAGTGAAATTCAACTGATTGTCCATAGTTTTCATTTAGACACTTTGGGTCCAATGGCAAAAAAATTGAGTAGATAGTTTGATGATGTCACCAATGCCACATATGAATAAGTCAAGGGGAACTAGTCATATGGTTGTGATCACAGTAGTTCCTAATTGTTATGCACTAGATCTCAAGTCATGCATCGAAGCACAACCAAAGATATGAGGGTGCAAAGTTCACTTCTAAGATATATTTCACTATTTTTCATAGCCAAATTTGTAATATGGCTAGAAAGAGCCAAGTAATAAATTTGATGATAAAATATCTCACACGTATGGATGTTTCAAAATAAATTGATCATATGGGTTTGTTTAGTTTTGATCCTAGTTCATTTGTGCTAAATTTGAGATCATACACTGAAGCACGACAAAGTTATACAGGAACAAAGTTGGTCTTCTAAACACATCTTGGCATGGTTGGCTTTGTGACAAAAGATTTTAAGATGGTAATTTAATGGCATTATATCTGACATACACGAGAGTTCCATAAGTAATGTGTCATATGGTTGGATTCTCTTATGCGAGGATATTATTTGGTCCAAATTTGAGATCCTAAATTAAATCACAGAAGTTATTAAGGTGAAAAAATGGCTACTTAGGCATATTAACAGGGTCCCCTTATTTAGTCATTTTTGAAAGTGTTAAAGCTCGAGCAAGATCAATGGTGCACGTGTCTCCAAGAAATCAGGTGGCAACAAGATGAGGACAGGTGCACAATGTTTAATGACTAAGCAAAAGTACAGGATAAAGATCTAATGGAGAGTGAGAATTCATATAGATTGATTGATAGTGAGTGTTGATCATTAAAAACTTAGTTAATCTATAGAAATCAATGGAGCATGTTGAGTAAAAGTTCCTAGATTGTATGAGATAAGGTTAAAAGTGATATAGGTTTAACATCTAGCATTGGAAATCTATACATTAAAGCTTATTCAAGATCAACGGTGTGAGATTGATTTTGAGTTGAGAGGACACAAGATTCAAACATTGTATTCGAAGGCTAACTGTGATTTTTTGCATTTGAATATTTGAA
The DNA here is from genome assembly GCA_037957365.1 of Torreya grandis. Taxonomy (NCBI): domain Eukaryota; kingdom Viridiplantae; phylum Streptophyta; class Pinopsida; order Cupressales; family Taxaceae; genus Torreya; species Torreya grandis. Next base: position 2,379,764 of record JARHVA010001706.1, on the reverse strand, counting down.
TTTGTGAAGGAAAGACTAGTGTCAAGTTTTTGGAACATAACTTTTGATAGAAGTCAAATTTTCTATTGTAATAAAAAGCAAAGTGGTAGAGCACTTCAAGGCACATTTGGAAATATTTATTTGAAGATATAGAGGTATGTGAAGACAAAGATATTGAGCTCCAAAGTTGATTGTGTTTCTGTATATGGACTATAAGTAACTTGAGAAGGATATTTGAGCTCATGTAGATGCTATTTTGATGTTTCATAGTGAATTGGATATTAACAAGTGTTGTAGACTCTGTGGGGATGTTTTGTGAATATTTTGGAGGTGTGATAAATCTATATTTAGTATGAACAATGCTTAAAAAGTTGGCTGTATGTTTGTTAATGCCATTTCTGCTATGTACCTAGGGATATGATATATTGATGTATATGGGTTGATGGAGATGCCGACATGTGGCACACATCCCCTTAGTTATATGGGTACAATATATTAGGATAATAGAGTAACTTGTGGAAGTAATACATTGGGTAATGGTCGGCCTACATTGGATTAGGAGGTTACCCATCCATGGGTTAGATAGATGTATATATATAGGAGATGATTATCATGGTAAAGATATGAAGTAAGCATTGAGTCTTCTATTGGAAGAGGATATTGGAGGTTGTCCCCTCGAAGAGACATTGTGGAGTTATTCCTTCCTAAAGGAGTATTTATGGTGTTTCCCTACCTTAAGGGTATTTATGCATATATTGAATATCAAGATCATTACAAGTGGTATCAGAGCTTTGATTTGGGCAATGTGTGGAGTGAAACCCTAATTTAACTATATCTTCTGAAATATAGGGAATTTTTACTCGAAATTTTTACTGGAGATGTAAGAAAATATAAGAGAATTGTGGTAAATATTTCAAAATTTTTGGATTTGTTTTGAAGGAGTTATTGCTATTTTAGGGTTTATAATAATTTCGCTATATCTTCCGAAATATAAGAAATTTTTATTTGAAATTTTTACTGGAGATGTAAGAAGGTTTAAGAGAAATTCAATCAAAATTTCAAAATTTTTGGAGCTGTTTTGAGTGATTTTTTGCGATTTTATGGATCAATTTTGACATTTTAGGGTTTCATAAACCTTAATTTTTTTGGTGGATCATGGAGTTGCAAATATTTTCAGGGGAAGATGATATTAATGTTGAAGAATGGTGGATCCTTTTGGATAATAATTTTAGAAAAACTTTTATGCCAAGACAATTAACTCTTTTTTTGTTTGGGCCTGCACTAGATTGGTTTGATCAGTTGAGTTGTACAGAAAGGTCTTCTTCATGGCAAGAATTAGAACATATATTTTTAGATCGATGGGATAGAAAAGAAGAAGCAGTAGAAGAAGAAGAAGAAATAGAAGAATAATCAGAAGAAAAAGAAGAAGAAGTAGAAGAAGCAGTAGAAGAAGAAGAAGAAGAAGAAGAAGAAGAAGAAGAAGAAGAAGAAGAAGAAGAAGAAGAAGAAAAGAAGGGTTCAAATAATTTGGCTCCAAAGAAATCTGAGTCAATTTTTCAATTTCATGGATGCATTCAAAAGAAGAAGGTGGTTGTGTCCATAAACCCTACTAGCAAGTATAACTTCATTAACATGAATGTGGCCAAGCATCTACATGTTCAAGCAAAGAATATCAAAGAGGTTCAAGTAGATGGTAAGAATATTTCAATGTTTAAAGATCTGAAGCTCATTATGGAAAAATATGTTTTGCATTCAGATTTTTATGCTTTGGATATGGATGATATGGATATAGTTCTTGGATATCCATGGTTAGAGACTTTGGGAATTATGAATATCAATGTTCAGAAAAAGTTCATGAAGTTTTGGTATAAGAAAAAGATCACTTTACAAGATATCATAGTGAAAAAGGCACTAATAACAATCCAGGTAGATCATGAGGATAAGATGGAAACAGGTGATGAAGAACATGATGAAGATTCAGATGATATAGATAAAGACACACTACAAATGAGCACTTCATCTACTCAAGAAATAAAGAAGGAAAAAGTGGAAGAGACAGAAGCAAAGGTGGATAAGGTCAAAGTATTGGAAAAGGTTGAGGTATATAGACACCCACATCATCATGAGAGGAAAAAATCATGGAACCAGGTGAGGAAGTGTCATAATAATAATCATTTTGTCTATACAGGAAATAAAATTTCCAATCATTATGGATATGCATGGAATCCAAAGAAAAAATACTATCGCACATGGAGTGAATGGGGGAATCACTATGAATATGCATGGAAGAATACCTACTATGGCCATGGTTGGAATCAGAGTAGCGCATCGGAATATGGTACATGGAATAAAAAGAGGAATAATTATGCGTGGACACCAAAGCAATATAATTATGAGCATGAATAAAATCAGAGGAGCACAATAAAATTTGGAAACAAGCTTGGAGAGCTATCACCTGCCAAGATCACATATGGATGGCTAGATGATCGAGATTGGAGACAAGTGTGAAATGATTTGAAGCACACTCATTATTTGGTTTCTTCTTATGTTTCGGGGACGAAACATGTCAAGGAGGGAAGGAATGCTATGTACCTAGGGATATGATATATTGATGTATATGGGTTGATGGAGATGCCGACATGTGGCACACATCCTCTTAGTTATATGGGTACACTATATTAGGATAATAGAGTAACTTGTGGAAGTAATACATTGGGTAATGGTCAGCCTACATTGGATTAGGAGGTTACCCATCCATGGGTTAGATAGATGTATATATATAGGAGATGATTATCATGGTAAAGATATGAAGTAAGCATTGAGTCTTCTATTTAAAAAGGATATTGGAGGTTGTCCCCTCGAAGAGACATTGTGGAGTTATTCCTTCCTAAAGGAGTATTTATGGTGTTTTCCTACCTTAAGGGTATTTATGCATATATTGAATATCAAGATCATTACAATTTCTATGTATAAGTTCTCTGTTTGAGTTGTTTGAGCATATGTAGAGGTGAGCTAAGGGGTCTATGATCTTTTAAGGATGTCCTAGGGGACATAAGGAGTGGACTTATGTATTTTTAAATGGTCTTGTGCTTTTTTTATGCTAAAAAAATGTTAAAGAGCTGAGTGGGTTTACATAAGACCTAAAAATGACTTAGGCCTATTTTAAAACGGGATTGTGCTTAAGTGTGACACATATGAGATGCCTTAAGGGTGAAGGCATGTTTTTTGGTTGACATGAAATATTGTGATCTTGTTAATTCATGATTACTCTATATATAGTGGAACCAATTGTGTTGGGTTCTAGACTAGGTAAGCATGAGACTAGAGAAAGATTTGTGAGAGGCTTTTGTGTGTGAGTGAAGGATAAGTTATGTGCATGTTGGTGGATATAATGAGAAGAGGATATTAAGGATAGTGTGCATGATCTATAGATCATGTTTCTGATGATAGTATAGTGTTCTTTCAATTTGAGAATATGAAAAGAGGTTTAAGTGTGCATATGAGGATTATTTGAGTAAAGAAGGAGAAAGAGTTTATGTAGTTGATAGAGAATCAATAGGTCCATCATCAGGTATTGAAGACATCAAATATAAGGTGGAAGTGTTCTTTCTAAGAAAGGTATAAAGGACTTGACATTCTTTAGGGATAATTTCTCCTTATGAAACAAAGTTTCACTAAAGACCTTTGATTAAAAGGACTTGATCAAGGTTGTAGGTCAGAAGGACTTGGTTGAAGGTTCTTGATCAGAAGGACTTGATCAATTTATTTTTTGTTATCATCTTATAGGATAGTAGTCCATGTGCTTTCAAGCTTGAGAGTAGTTTTTATTTTCTAAGAGGGTTTCCCATGTAGATATTGTGTTGTGTATGTGATCTTGCATTATGTTTATTGTTCACTATTATAAATGATCTGTATGCTTCATAAATGCTTGTGTTGAATGCTTAAGTATTTGTAAGGGTTTAGAAATTGAATTGGATTATTTTACATGACTAATTCACCCCCCTCTCAATGGATTGTACCTTTAACAATTGGTATCAAAGTGAGGTCTTTTGGTAAAAGCTTGACAACTTGAAGGTGATCCAAGGTACAATGGCTAGTCAGAATGTGCAAGGTGGTTTCTCTACTAAAAAAACACTTATGTTCAATGGATCTAATTATGATTTTTGGAATACCAAGATAAGGACATATATTATGTCCCTAAGGTTTGATGTATGGCAATTTTTTATGGATGGTTATGTTGTTCCTAATATTCCTCCATCTAGTGTTGTAGACAAGAAGTTGTTTAAGAATAACTCTAAGGCAATGAATGCCATCACTTGTGGTCTTAAAGTAACATAGTTTACCAAATTAATTCATTTCACATCTACCAAGGAAATATGGGATAAATTGAAGACTATTTTTGAATGAGATTTAAAGGTTAAGCTTGCTAAGTTTCAGACTCACAAAAGACAATTTAAAAGTCTCAAGATGAATGAAGAAGATACTATGGCATCTTTTTTGTACAAAGTTGATGATGTTTTGAACATCATCAGAGGTCTTGGAGAAAATATTTAAGAAACTACTATTGTTCAAAAGGTATTAAGGTATCTATCCCCCAAGTTTGATCCAAAACTATCTGCTATAAAAGAAAGTCATGATCTTACTCATTTGAATATGGATCAATTGCATGGCACCTTTAATGCCTATGAGATGAGGAAGAATGATGATATACCTCCAAAGAAAGAAACAACTTTCAAGTTTGAAATGTAGATAAAGAAGAAACTCCAAGGTAAGAAACTCAAGGAGGATGACATCATTGATATACATGAGGATGAAATAATTGCTTTGATTTTAAGGAAATTGAGAACAAAATCATGCAATTATAAAGGTAAACTACCCCAAAATACTTTAATTGTGCTGAGATAAGACATTTTGATAATAAGTGCCCTCACAAGTATCATAAATATGATGATAAAGAGCATGATCAAGGTCATGATGATGGAAATAGATCTTTTAGGTCTGATAAAAGTAAAAATGGATTTAGAAGGTTTGATAAGAAGAAGAAGTAATTCAGGGACAAGAAGAGTCTACACACTAAAGAAGATTGTATCTCATCAGATGAGAGTGAAGACAGTGACTCAGAATATAATCATGAAGATGATGGTTCTATTGAATATGAAGATCTATTCATGGCTGAGGAAGGAATTTGCTCACATCAGAAGGTGTCTACTTGGAGTGATTTAGATGATGAAGATGAGGTGGACTATGAGACTGCATTGACTAATGCTCATGAAGAACTGAAGATTGAGAAGAAGATCAATAAGAAGATGAAATCTAAACTCAAATAATTTGAGGTGAAATTTAATGTGTTTAAGCCAAGAATGGATGAAGATGCCAAGGAGTATGAAGACATGGTCAAACATCTCAATTGTCAATTATAAATCCTATCTGCAAGCTTAAAATCCAAAGAAGATGAATGTGAAAGGTATGCAATTGAAAATTAGTCATTGAAATATAAGTTAAAGAAGGTTTATAGTAAGGTAATGTCATTAGCTTAAAATCCAAAGAAGATGAATGTGAAAGGTATGTAATTGAAAATTAGTCATTGAAATATAAGTTAAAGAAGGTTTATAGTAAGGTAATGTCATTTATGATAATTTAAAAAATCTCAAGTGATGTAGATAATATTCTAAATGATCAAAAGCATGCAAGTGATAAGATTGGTCTTGGATACAAAGAAGAGCCAGAGACTGTAACTCAATATAAGTTGAAGACTAATGTGAAAAAGGACACTCAACCTTTGAAGATAAATCATCAGAAAAGAAATGAAAGTTCTGGTAGAATGAATATAAAACAAATTAGATAACCAAATGCCATGAAGTATAGAAATTTTAATGGTTACTGTTATACATGTAATCAGTTTGGGCATAGATCTAGAGAATGTAGAGGACCAGCTAAGAATGAATTTACTTGGAACTATGATGAGGGTCATCATTAAAAAGGTGCAAGCAAGGTTGAGTGCCTAAAATGTCATGATTTTGGACACTTTGTAAAACATTGTCCATTTAAGACAAGACAAGTTGAGTTTTCTTCAAGAGATATTGAGTGCTACAGTTGTTATGAACTAGGACACATTATGAGATATTGTCCAAATATGGAAAGGTAGAAAGAGATTTTTGAAAAAATTATGGTGTGGTTCAATTATGACCAAAGAGGTCACATTTATAGATTCTACAAGCAAAGGCCTACAAGATAGAATAGGTTTTATCAGGCTCCTAGAGTGCAAGATAGAAGACAAGTTAATACATGGAAACCAAAGGTGGTAAGTATGAGTCATGATGAGACTACTGGTCCAAGTAATCTATTTGCTAAGGTGGAGAATGCTTCTAAAGGTGAAGAGTCTCAATAGGTCTCAATGTCTACTCATGTTGATAATGAAGATACTAAGCTTAAGGAGAAGTCCAAAGTGTTGGTTGAAGCTAGTTCTGAGGTATGTATGGATCTAAGTGAACATCCTGCTATTGTTGAACAAGTGCCTTGTGATGAGAATCCAAGATAAAAGGAAAATTATTTAGATGAAGAGGTATTCCATGAATCTATGTTGTCTCCATGTATTAATAATCCAATCATTAAAGAAAAGGAGAATGTTGTAGTAGTTGAAGAAGTTATTTCTCTAAAGCCAAAGAAGAAGAAGAAGAACTATAAGTATCATCTAAGCAAGGAGGAAGAGGAATCCAAGGAGTTGTATTTGGTTTATATAATTGAGGTATAGAGGGTGTCTATATCTATGATTCTTAAGAGACTCCTTTCAAGTAGAGAAGCAAGTGTTGTTGTGGTGTTTTTCAATTGGAATAGTTTGTAGGGTCAGATTGAAGGCTCCTAAATGACAAAGGAGGATTTGCAATTTATCAAGGTAATATTTATGCATAGAAAGGTTTGTTGACCTTATTCTAGTGTGCTCCAAGTATTTTCATGATCTGAAGGTATGTTAAAGTCTATTTGGAGATTTTTGTTTGCTCTCGGGTTTCCTAGTTTGTGCTTAAGAACTTGTAGGTCCTAAAATGGGTTATATGAAGTCAAGGTTCCCATTGGTTTGAAATATAAAATATTGGTCTAGAAGTATGTAATGGTTGTCTCTAGGTGTACAATAAGTTTCAATGGTAGACATTGACTAGAAGGTGCTATGTTGACTTTGTGTGTTTTGAGATTCTAGGGTTTTGGACTCTACTAGAAAAATGGTCTGCCTTATGAATTAAGGATTGAGTCTTCTTAAATTGTTGGATGGGCCAAATGGGTAGTCAAATCAAGCTTCAAAAATATTTTAAGGTTTGTGTTTCTCAAGTTATTCAAAATTTTATCATGTTGGAGGCCTCATTAAATAGTAGGTTTACGAAGGAAGTATGTTACAGAGGATGAGATTGATGTTAAAAATTGGTGTGCTCAAGGGGGAATATGAGAGTGATCTAGATATAACATTTTAGGTCTTGAAAATGTGTCTATAGAAAGTTGTAGGCTTTGTAATCTCTAGCTAGGGTTATAAGGAGTCTAGCCAGGCATAGTCTTGAAGATGTGTTTTTTGTTTAGTTTCTCCAAAAGAGAAAAACATGAATGTTTCAAGGTGAATTATCAAGTTGGGTTGAAACAATTTTTCTTGATTAATGAATGTTATGATGCTCTGTTGGTGGTCATGGAAGTGTCTTGAGTAAGAAGGTTGGTAAGTCTGCATAGTGGTCCTTCATGATGTGTGAAGATCAGAAGATGCTCAAAGGGTGAAATGGCTCAAAAATATTTGAGGGATTCCCTCTTAAATTTCTCTTGGTATGTTCCATCATATTTTAGTGTTTTTGTGTATTTTGTCTTCATTGGTTGTAGTGCTTTATTGAAGTAAGTGTTGGCATGGATTAAGAATGATGTTGTCAAGGAAATAAAAGGTAGGATCAAGGTAAGGGGGAGTTTGTATCATATTTATAAGATGGTCATTTCATATTTGATAGTCTTTTTTAGGTCCTCAGGATCAGTTGGTGCCCACTTTGTCATTGTGTCAAAGGGGCAGAAAGTTCCTATTGTGGGAGTACTTGAAGAGAGAGAAGGTGAGCTGTATATTGCTATATATGATGTTTTTTGATATCAATAACAAAGGGGGAGATTGTTGGAGAGTTTTTAGTGATGTCATGGAGGTTTCCTAGTGAGTGTATGAAGTGCTTTGATAACCCAAGTAATAATGACAAAGTGTGTAATGTGCTTGTTCTAGTGTGCTTTATGTTGGCTTGGTTAATATTTAGTTTTGACTGATTAGAAACGTTCAAGGATGAGTATGGTGATTGGATCATGTGAAATAGGTCCCTTAAATGTTATATATGATTTGAGAGCTTCTGTGCATAAGTGTAATTCATTTGGTTGTCCATAGTTTTCATCTATGCACTTTGGGTCCAGTGGCATGAAATATGAGTAGGCAGTTTGATGATGTGACCAGTGCCACATGTGAATGAGTCAAGGGGAATTGGTCATATGGTTGTGATCATAGTAGTCCATAATTTTTATGTGATATATCTCAAATCATGAATTAAAGTGTGGTCAAAGATATGAGGTGCAAAGTTGTCTTCTAAGACAAATTTCACTATTTTCCCATACTTGGCCAAATTTGCAATATGGCCAGAAAGAACCAAGTAAGCAGTTTGATGATATAATATCTTACATGTATGGACATTTCAAGATAAAATGATCATATGGGTTTTTTTAGTTTTGATCCTAGTTAATTTTGACTAAATTTGAGATCATGCACTGAAGTGCTATAAAAGTTATGCAAGAATAAATTTGGTCTTCCAAACACATTTTGGCATGGTTGGCTCTAAGACAGAAGATTTTAAGAAGGCACTTTAATAGAATTATATCTTAGACATGTGATAGTTATAGGATTAGTGTGTCACATGGCTGGATTCTCCTCTGTGAGGAGATCATTTGGGCCAAATTTGAGATCTTGCATCAAAGTGCAAAAGAAGTTATTAAGGTGCAAAAATGGCTACTCAGGGATATTGACATATCCCCATAGTCATTTTTGAAAGTGTTAAAGCTCAAGCAAGATAAATGGTGTGTATGGATCCAAGATGCCAGGAGAAAGCTAGATGAAGTAGAGGTACAAGATAAGGATCCAACAATGAGCAGGCATTCATATAGATTGATCGATGGTGAGCATTGATCATTAAAGGCTTGGTTGATCCATAGATATTGATGAAATGCCTTGAGTCAAAGTTCCCAAATTGCATGAGATGAGGTCAAAAGTGACATAGGTTTAACATCTTGCATTGATGGTCTATGCATTAAATCTTAGACAAGATCGATGGTATGAGATTGATCCTGAGCTGAGAGGACACAAGATTTGAATATTGTGTTCAAAGGTTAACTGTGACCATGTGCATTTGAATATTAGAATTTGTGAAGGAAAGACCAATGTTTAGTTTTTGGACCATAACTTTTGATATAAGTCAAATTTTTTATTTTAGTAAAAAGCAAAGTGGTAGAGGAATTCAAGGTGCATTTGGCAATATTGATTTAAAGATCTAGAAGTGTGTGAAAATAAAGATACCAATCTCCAAAGTTGATTATGTTTTTGTATATGGACTATAAGTAAAATGAGAAGGATAATCAAGCTCATGTAGATGTTGTTTCTATGTTTCATAGTGAATTGGATATTGAGGAGTGTTTTAGACTCTATGGGGATGCTCTGTGAATATTTTGGAGGTGTGATCAATCTATCTTGAGTATGAAGTTGATTGTATGTTCATTAATGGTGTTCCTATGTATAATGTCTCTATTTGAGTTGTTTTAGCATATGTAGAGGTGAGATAAGGTGTATGATCTTTTAAGGATGTCCTAGGGGACTTAAGGAGTGGACCTATGTATTTGTAAATGGTCTTGTGTTCTTTTTATGCTCAAAGAAGTGTCAAAGTCTTGAGTGGGTCTCCATAACTTTTGATAGAAGTCAAATTTACTATTTCAATAAAAAGAAAAGTGGTAGAGGAATTCAAGACACATTTGGCAATATTGATTTAAAGATCTAGAAGTGTGTGCAGGAAAAGATATTGAGATCCAAAGTTGATTGTGTTTTTATATATGGACTATAAGTAACATGAGAAGGATATTCAACCTCATGTAGATGTTGTTTCGATGTTTCATAGTGAATTGACTATTGAGGAGTGTTGTAGACTCCATGTGGATGCTCTATGAATATTTTGGAGGTGTGATTAATATATCTTGAGTATGAACAATTCTTAATAAGTTGATTGTATATTCATTAATGGTGTTCTTATGTTTAAGGTGTCTATTTGAGTTGTTTGAACATATGCAGAGGTAAGATAAGGTGTTTGTGATCTTTTGAGGATGTCATAGGGGGCATAAGGAGTGGACCTATGTATTTATAAATGGTCCTATGTTATTTTTATGCTCAAAGAAGTGTCAAAGAGCTGAGTGGGTCTCTATAGGACCTAAAAGTGACTTAAGCCTATTTTGAAAGGGGACTGTGCTTAAGTGTGACTCATATGAGATGCCTTAAGGGTGAAGGCATGTTTTGTGGCTGACATGAAATATTGTGATGTTTTTAATTCATGATTGCTCTATATATAATGGAACCAAATGTGTTGGGTTCTAGATTGGGTAAGCGTGAGATTGGAGAAATATTTGTGAGAGGTTGTTTTGTGTGAGTGAAGGATAAGTTATGTGCCTGTTGGTGGAGTTAATGAGTAGAGGACATTAAGGAATATGTAAATTATTTGTAGATCATGTTTCTGATGAAAGTACAATGTTATTGTAATTTTAGGATATGCAAAGAGGTTTGAGTGTGCATATGAAGACTATATGAGTAAAGAAGGAGAAATAGTTTTTGTAGTTGATAGAGAATAAAGAGGTCCATCATCAGGTGTTAAAGAAATCAGCTCTAAGGTGGAAGTGTTCTTTCAAAGGAGGGTCTAAAGGACTTGATCTTCCTGAGGGGTAGTTACTCCTTGTAAAATAGGGTTTCACTAAAGTCCTTTGATCAGAAGGACTTGATCAAGGTTTTAGGTCAAAAGGACTTAGCTGAAGGTTCCTGATCAGAAGGACTTAATCAATCTCTTGTTTGTGATCATCTTATAGGACAATATTCCATGTGTTTTCAAGCTTGAAAGTGGGTTTTATTCCCCAAGAGGGTTTCCCATGTAGACTTTGTGTTGTGTATGTGATCTTGCATTATGTTTATTGTTCACTACTATGAATGATCTATATGCTTCATAAATGCTTGTGTTGAATGCTTAAGTATTTGTAAGGGTTTGGAAATTGAATTGGATTATTTGTCATCACTGATTCACCCCCAGTGGATTGTACCTCTAACGATATTAAATGCCTTAAAGTTTTTAGTAAGTGACAAAACATTATGAGCATATATATATATATATGGAAACTAGTTTGATTGGTTTTATAAAATTTTCTTACTTTTTTAACAAGCAACTCACAATCTTGACAAACCTCTAAATATTTGATTTTTATTTCTATTAATTTTTAAAGACCTAAACATAAAGCCTCAAATTCAACTATGTTATTAGTATTTTTAAATGATAATTTATAAGTATATTGTTTTTTTTACCTATATGGGAAATTAAAACAATTCTAACAATATTCTCATGTTGTGAAAAAGCTCTATCAAGGTATAAAGACCATATGGTTTGTCTAGAAATAATTTTTACTTGTTTCTAATTAGGTTCTTCTAAAGTTAGTAACTTATAAGTATCAATTCCAATTTTAACATATGCAATAGTGGTTGGTATGGATTTTATAAGATTACTATTCCATTCCTCTCTAGGCATAAATGTAATTTCATTTTCAATAGGGACCCAAATAGTAACCCTAACTATAAAAGCATCAGTTTTTTTTTTTTATCAATATCTATCTAACAACATAGTATAGTTAGAAGGAATATCTAAAACTTGTACACTTGACATGCACCTAATTACTTCATCCTGAGCTATTTTCATCCAATGTCACAAAACTTATCATAGCTCTTAGTTTGGTGAGAATCAAAACCAGTAAATTTCATGATATTAGTTTTATAAGATATACCTATTTAATCAATAATAAACTTATCCATGATGTTCTTAGAATCTTCTATATTGAGGATATAATTATGAACAACCTTATCATCAATTTTAACATAAATATAAAATGGAATAATGTAATTAGTTGGAGGATTGTTATATTGAGAAAAAATAGAATTAGATTCATTATTACAAGATTCTTCTTCTTGCAATCCTATTACATTATTTGGATTTGGGTTATTGATAAAATCATTAATTTTACTAAGTTGATCAGGTAAAACAACAGTTTGAAGTAAATAAAAACCAACTTTGATGGTCACCATATCATCAATAATATTATAATAATCAACATTGGGATGACATATATGAGTTAAGTTTATGGGCTTATAAAGAGGATACTGCACATTATTGAACCCAATAGATAAAAGGTTAGATTGTTGAAAATTTACAAGATAAGGATCCATGGAAATAATATTTTTTGCAACTTTATCTTTATCTTCCATGAAGGGTTTGAAATTAGACATTTGACTTTTAGTCACATTTAAATTATCTTTCAAGGTAGAATTATAATCCCTTTGCCTCTTTTGAACAACATAAACTTCAACATTTTTGACATCATCCAAAGACTCATCACAACAACACATGTTTATGTTATTAGCCAAGTTAATGGGATTATTATATTTCCTTTGGATAAATATTTTAAATTTTTGAACAACTATAATTGTGTTAGAATCATTATCTATTTCAAAAACATGATAATAATGAATCTTTTCTTCATTCTTATCTTTTCTAGGATTATGCTTTTTCCCTGATGTTGAAAGTTTGTCATTAAACTATCGCTTGATGGTGAATGATTCATTACCAAAATTATGTATTTCTTTCAACATTTTTGCATTACTAAAATTTAAACTAATAAAATCTTGATCTTTAAATCCAACACATTTTAAATTCTTTTCATATTCAATGCAAAAATTAATTGTAGTTTCATATTATGTTATGTTTTTATCCTCTACAGTTATTTTTATTTTAAATGCAATGTACAACAAAAATATAATATTGATAGTTTTTCAGATGGTCTCACGTCATGTGGAATTTTTTGACACAACTTAGTAAATCTAGTAATAAAATGATAAATAGTATCATCTAGATCACTAAAAATATTAACAAGATCGTTGACTAACTCTAGATCTTATTTATGCTTATAAAAACATAATTACAACAAATCTTCTACATCTTTCCATGTGCTAATGACCTTAACAGGAAAACTAATAATGGTTTGATGTGCATTATCTTTTAAAGTTTGTGAAAATATCTTAACAGAAACTTTTTCATTTGTTATACCAAGGGTATCACAAATCAACTTAAGGACATCTATATGATCTTCCCAATACTCACTAGGATTTCTCAATTTTTTTTGAGACATTAATTTCTTTAAGTGAATGTAACTTACCAAGATAGTTAGATATATTGATTAGATTCCCATGAATCTAAGGATTTACAAATTTTTGTTCATTTTATGTATCAAAATTAGCTTCTTTGTCAGTTACTTTAAGTTTGGTCTCTATCATTATACAAACCAAGAATAATATCCCTAACTCTATCTCTATCTTGGATTTCCATTGGAAGATTCAACATAAACAATAAAATTATGAAAATGAAAGCTTTAGAAATAAAACAAGTTCTAGGCAAAGGATTATTTCCAAGGTTTGTTATGTTTCTCATTGAATGCAATGATTTTGTCCCTGAATATCAAACTAAGTTTTATGAATTAAGGTGGCATACCAATATATTTCAAAGTTTATTTCATCTTCTTCTTCGACTATAACCTCAAGAATGTGATGTAAATCATAAGGTTTATTATACTAGGCAAAATGAACAAGGCTATAAGTAATATCAATGTGATTTTTAATAATATCAAACTCAGGTTAGATGATAGGAAGGGGAATAGTAATGTTCATGGACAAGAAAGACTGAAACAAAGGAAAAAATAAAGAAAATATTTCAAAAAACTTCCCTAGTGAAGTCTTCAAACTTGTTGATGTGACATTTTTTTACCACCAACACAACAATAATTTTCATAAATCATCTTAATAGCCTAAGGTGCATACACTCACCCAAAGGTACTATTGCACATGAGTACATACACAAATTAAAATTAATGATAAGGGAACCCAAGTTCCTTTAAACTAAATAATTTAGAAGTCTCAACAATATTGTTCTTATATTACTAAGAAAATCTTTATCTCTCAAAAGTGTTTCTATCAACAACAAAGGTCAAGTTAGATGCATAAAAATTTAATCATTAGAGTACAACATAGGTCACCACCTAACAAATATTTAGAGTCGCACCTACTATTCATCCATCCATTATATGTAACTATAAAACACAAGAGAATGCTAAAACCATAGAAATGGATACCCTAAGATTAGTGGCTAGAAATTGCATTAAGGAAGAGATTTCTAAGAGTTATTTATTAGTTCCCACTATTTCCAAACAAGGTTCATTTGTTTTTATTACAAAGAAAGATTATAAAATGATACAAAACCTGTTCAGAGATAAAAGGTCTCTAAGTTCTCACAACATTAGTATCTTGTTGCATACATAGCCATCACACAATCTTTGGGCTTAATCAATCTTGTAATATAAAGACCAAGAATGCAAGTGTGGTGGATCTAGATAGAGAATTTAAATGATAAGGTTTTTGTGGAAGAGTTATGATTAACTAGTAGTAAGTATTCATGGCAGTGCTTTTCATCACATTAATTTACTAGAACATACCTTAACACACCACAACTATAGTTTTGAAATAAGGCACTATATGTTGTTTAATCAATATAAGTATCATCAAAATAGGTCTCAGAGGTCTCGCAATTTTAATCAACTCGTAATAGAGTATAGGTCTCAATTATTTAACAAATTTTACTGTATACATCAACTAGTATCTCTTCAGTTGTATATATAGACACTAATCCTTGGCATAATAATTTTTTTAATTATTCACATAAGAAAAGATAAGTTGTTGCTATTAATGTCCAAGACTAGGTATTCAACCTTCTCATTAATATTCATCATACTATTAACTACTTAGATCTTACAATTTATTTCATTTTCTAAAGTTCTATCACACATGAGTTGTTGAAATAAAGATCTAAACAACTCAGATTGTGTTTTAAGTTATTTCAATAAACAATAACTGAGAGAAAGCTACTAAAAAATTTCAATAATTTTACTAAACAATGAATGAAAACATATTATTAGAGAAAACTTGATTGTTTCACTAAATAATATAGGAGCATGTTATCTAGAAAAAGTTTAATTGTTTCACTAAAACAATGAAAGCAAGCTTGCTCACTACAATAATAAGATAATATCAATTATAAGAGCAAGTTCCTACAATAAATAAAACATATCTATTATATGAGAATAATCATTATGCTACAAAAATAAGACCATAACTATTTTAAGAGTAAGCTCGATAATTCAAACTTCTCATAAAATATTACTGTTTGAACTAATTAAATCCTCCTTCCAATTATTAAAACAAGAGGACATCATAATTCTCCAAGCTTCCAAATAGATGGCCTAAAAATAGGAACATTCTCATATAAATATTTAAACAATGATAACCATGTAGTTTCATGAATTACTTATACTAACTTTTAATATATTCAAACATATATTATATATATGAAAATATATCTATCAAACATTACTTCTAAATGGTCATTATAGGAATTATAATGACAATACATTTCTACATTTAGTTGATGGCTTAGTTTCCTTTTATTATTAATAAATTAGCTTGTATCCAAAAGTCTACCCAATCCCCACTTATGTATGCTATTTTTTACAATCTCAACTAATAACATAGTTAGAAAGACCTTCCATAATAGTTATATATTTCCTTTTTATTATTTTATCTTGTACTAGGCAGGAAAAGAAAATTACTCCCATATAATTACAGTTGTGAACTCTAACGCATTCTGAACCCTAAATATGCTTGACTAGAGTTCATATAATCATATGTGTGTGCACCCATATCCAAAATAATAAACAACTTTTCACACACACACACACACACAAGAAGATAATACCAAATTCTAGGTCTATATAAATTCATAGATTAACCCTAATTTAAACCTAATTCCACTAAGCTCATTTAACTCTTCCATTATCATTCAATTCAATCATATGACATCATAAACTCAAAAATTAATTAGATTCTTTCTCTATTATCATTTTTTTACCTCCACAAGGTATTACCAAGTGAATGCTTAGAGAAGGTTGCCTTTATTTTACCAATAAAGGAAGGACCATTCCAAATTTAATCTCAGTTAAAAAATACCATACCAATAGATATATAATGTAAGCATGAAAATAAAAAAAATCTCAAAAATAAACATAAAGACTTATCTATGGGAGAATGCATTAAATGAATGGAAAAAAGTATGTCTTTGTAAATTATTCCAAACCTTGTAAGCCTACTGTGACTACAATGGACATTGACATAGATAACTTGGAGCTTTTCATTATGTTCCTCCACACTATATTTTACATCACTTTTAGTGTGATA
The DNA here is from genome assembly GCA_037957365.1 of Torreya grandis. NCBI lineage: Eukaryota > Viridiplantae > Streptophyta > Pinopsida > Cupressales > Taxaceae > Torreya > Torreya grandis. The sequence continues at coordinate 2,363,170 of JARHVA010001706.1, read as the reverse complement.
CAAATTTTATCTTCCAATAGAAATTTGAGTCTCCACCTCATGTATTGCAATTGCATCCTGGTCCATTGCCACTTTTAGCTGGTAAGAACCTATGGATTATAGGTTGAATTTTTCCCATTTGGAAAAGGAAAGCCCTTCTAAATTTTGATGGCCTATTGATATAACTTCTAAAATTAATTATTATTATTATTATGTTCTTTAGTTTAATACACTATATAAGTATATGGTCAAACAATTGTTGCAACTACAACAACTCTTGCAACATCTTATGAGGTTTTTGAAAATAATCAAGAACTGTAACTTTGGTGACCTAAATTTTGGTTCTTTCTCATTAAAAATATTGTGTTAGTTATCTCAAATATGAGAATTTAGATTATGATAATACAATGTCTTTGAAAATGGAATTTGTTTATGAATAAGGAATAAAATCTTAGTTCTTAGTTTATTGCACTGTTAAACCCTCTTTACCCTCTTCCTATCCTTCTAGAATTCACCACCACCTTATGCTCAACTCTCAAAAAATAAACAACTATCCTAAGGTAAAATAATTTTAGGTTCCAAATGGTTTTCCATGAATTTACAACACTTTGGAGAATAACCCACAGAGTTTGATCACAAATCAAAGTGATCCCAATTTGATCCAAACTCTTTCATTGTATGCCTTTCTCCCAATCTAATCCACTTTTATGAATGGTTGTGTGTCCCTTAAGACTTAAAAATATGACATTAATCTCTACCCATGATTTCTCTCCAAAAGCCCTACCTTATTTTAATGATGTTTGTGAAGTTTTCTTTCCCATTCATCCCCCATTGACTTGCATAGACCTATTATTTTCTCATGTAAGTCAAGGATGGAAAAAATATAGTTTCCTAACTAATTATCCACCTACTCAGTGAACTTTGAGTCCTAATAAGATTTATTAATCCATTTTAATTAATTAAAATCATTGTGCATTGTGGTTGTCACTACATGGCTTTTAGTTCACTATTTTATTTCAAAGGGGAGATTACCAATTTTGTTCATGATCATGTGGTTTATTTTTCTTTGTCACATATTATTTAGTGGCCACAAGCATGTAATCTTATTTATTTTATTCACTTTATTCCATGACTATGTGTTCATGTCAATAATAATACTCATTAAAGTATTATGTCAATTTTTATTTGGAGTCATAAGATGTCAAATGTCTAAGAGATGCACATAATCTAATTTCTAATTTTAATCTCTCCCTAACAACGTTATATTTTCTAAAGAATGGAATAAGATGTTTTAAGTGTATAACATATGCGCCTGAATCATCATGGTATCTCTATGGTTGGAAGAGTTAGAAATAAAAACACATAAATCAAATGTTTATTCATAATAATCACATCTCGTTATCCATGATCTAATATAATATCATAAATGATAAGAAAAAGTAAGCGTGATGTTGGAGAATTAATCTTATTTGGGTCTTTTCCTAAGTCTTTAAGAGTGTGTTATGTTATCTTTTATTTATGATGATGTTTTATCTTAAGTTTTATTTATGCATGGAGAATTTGTATTTATGTAAATTATTAATTCACATAGATCTAGATTCTAGTTGGTGTCACTCACCTCTTTGTCCTTCTTAGGATTTTAGGAGTTATTTACATGTAACTCCTCTTCCCCCACATATCACACAATCCTCCCCACTTGTAATAGGATTGGGTACACTTGGCACACATGTTGAAGCTTTCACATGTAGCTATTTATTCCTTCTATCTCTTTTTAATGAGCTCTTCTCCTTTCTTCTTATCTTTTGGTAGTTATTCAATCTTGCTCTTGATTTTGTATCCTTGTGATGCCCTTTTGGATTAAAGCCATTATCTCTCTCTCTCTCTCTCTCTCTCTCTCTCTCTCTCTCTCTCTCTCTCTCTCTCTCTCTCTCTCTCTCTCTCTCTCTCAACTTCTACATGTTATGTATTTGAAGATTTATGGCTGCAAGGTTACTAATTATCATTATCCCACCAATTGGTACCATTGTATAACCGGTTTGATGAGGTAAAATTATATGTTTATTTGGATTATAGTCAGAATTAGACCTAATCATTTCTATTATGAGTCTAGTGATATATATATTCAAGGGGTCTACATATATTTTATGGTATATATATTCAAATGGATCTTATTCCATCATATTTTGAAAGCTTATAAGCTTATGCCTATGGCATCGGGCATGTGTAAATTATTAAAGGAATTTTAATTGATTAAGGAATTTGTGAATTAAGGGACCTTTTGATTGTTTAAAAAATAATTGTGCATCGATCATGAGTATTTAATAAGGGCATTCTGATTTGTTATAGTCTTGTGTATTGGTCATTAAAAAGGGATATAGGCCTTGGTAATGCATTGGCATTATTTGAAAATAATTTTTTAAAAATTGTTTGATATTTTATGATGTGATGGATTAAGGGTGTTAATTGAATGCCTATGTGGGAACACATGTAAAAATAAATGAAAATATTGTATTTTCACCTTTAATCCACAAATTAATGTAGGGATTCTTGGTATACTTCAATTTGGAAAGAAATAGTAAATGTATGTATGAAACTATGTTTCCTCCTTAATGCGAATCGAATGTTGGGAAAAACTTTATAATTTTTAGCTGTGAACCTATCATGGCATTGAAATTTAATTTGTAAAAATCATTTTAATTTTTAGGTCTTTTATTAGGAGTCAATAGGCTATCCTTTTAGAGGTGTCAACTTCTTTTGGAAGATTTTGGCGATAGGGTTTGGGATATGTTTTAGTCATTGCCTTGCAAGGAGATTATGGAGAAAATGTTAAGGTGTGGAGCTAAAAGCTTCACCAAAGGAGCGTTTTGAAAAGTTGCAGCAGTTACACAGTCACCGGCATTGGTCAGGAGTGACCAACATCGGTCAGGAGCAGTTCAAGAGATGCCGGCGTCGGCAGAGATCGGCCGGCGTCGGTCACATGCAAACAAACAGGAATCGATGTCGGTTACCTATGCGTCTAAAAAGTTGTTTTCGTGGACAGAACTGAGTGTTTGCATGTTAGAATTAAGTGATAGTCTTAAGTCCGCATCTCTATCTTTAGTAAGACTGTTTTAGAGCCCTTGTTTAAGAGGCATAACTATTGGTTGTAAATGCATGCTCATGTTTCCTAATTCTATATATAGGATTAGATCTCCTTAGCTTATTTTAGTGTATTGTAGAATGTTGAAGAACAGTACAGAATTGTATATGTGAATCATTCCAGGTTGTTGGAGTTGATTGTACTTGAGAGAGAGAGCTCTTGAGGGAAAGAGATCTAGAGAGAGATATGTACATCTGAGAGAGGTGTGGAAGAAAAGAAGTTTCTTCAATTGTATTCCTCTTGTAAAGAGTTTAATACAAGTTTTTAGGGTGGTTTCTTATATCTCTTATTCTTTGCTATTTATCATTCTAGTTACTTATCATTCTGATTTAATTCCGCGTTTATTGCTTTTGTAAGTGTAATCAACATTGTTGGTTGATCCCCAACAAGTGGTATCAGAGCTCAGGTTCACTAACAGGTGGTTCAGATCTATGTAGTGTGTATTGATTACAGGGTACTCACAGGGGTTTCTGTAGGGATTTCTATTTGAGTGGGAGAAGCAATGGCAGAAGAAAGTAAATTGAGAATGGAGAAGTTCAATGGCAAAAATTATCAACATTGGAGAATGCAGATAGAGGATTATCTGTATCAGAAAGATCTATACTTACCGTTAGGTGGGATTGCAAAGAAGCCCACAGACATGGATGATGAAGAATGGGAAGTTCTTGATAGAAAGGCTCTAGGGTCTATAAGACTGAGTCTGGCATTTACTGTGATATCTAATTTATCATAGGCAAAGACAACGGTAGAGTTAATGACTACTTTAGCAAATTTGTATGAAAAACCCTCAGCTTCTACTAAGGTATATCTTATGAAGCAGTTATTTAATTTGCGTATGCAGGAAGGTGGATCTGTATCTAATCATCTGAATGATTTCCATGGAATTGTAAATCAATTAAATTTAATCAAAATAGTGTTTGATGATGAAATTAAAGCTCTTTTAATATTATGTTCTTTGCTTGAAAGCTGGCATAACTTAGTAATGGCAATTAGTAATACTGCATTTGCTTCAAATGTTTTAAAAGTAGAGGATGTTGTTAGTGTTATCTTGAATGAAGAAATCTGCAGGAAAAGCACAAAAGAGACATCAGGGAATGCTTTAAGTTTTGAGAGCAGAGGAAGGCAAAAAGAGAAGGGCAAGAAAGGGAGATCAAGGTCTAAATCAAAGGTGAGAGGTAGATCCAAATCTAGAAATGGCAGGAAGCCACAATGCTAGAATTGTGGAAAGATTGGGCACATAAGCAGAGATTGTTGGTCAAAGCCTAAGGAGGACAATCAACACGAAGGAAAAGAAGAAGCAAAGGTTGAAGGTATTGCACAAGATGCTTTAATATTCTCTTTGCATAATAATATAGAATCTTGGGTGTTAGATTTTGGTGCATCTTTTCATGCTACTCCTAATAGAGAATATTTTAGTGACTATATCTATGGAGATTTTGGAATAGTGTATTTAGGGGATGATGAGCCTTGTAAAATTATTGGCAAAGGAAAAATGCAATTAAAATGCAAAATGGCAACACGGGTGTTGAGAGACGTCATGCATGTTCCCAGTGTGAAGAGAAATTTGATTTCTGTAGGAAAGTTAGGGGATGAGGGTTGTACAGTAACTCTCATAGCTAAATCTTGGAAGGTGACCAAGGGTGCACTTGTATTGGCCAGAGGTAAGAGAGTAGGTACTCTCTATTTATGTAATTGTGTTACTAACAATTCTCCTTCTGTATTATCTACTTCAGATGTGGATGCAAAATTGTGGCACTCAAGGCTTGGCCACATGAGTGAGAAGGGAATGTCCATTCTTAAGTCAAAAGATAAGCTTTCAGATTTGAAAAGCATAGATTTGGATTTTTGTGAGCACTGTGTTTTTGGAAAATAGAAGAGAGTGAGTTTTCTCAAGACTAGATCAACAAAAAAGAAGCATAAGTTGCAGCTTGTTCACACAGACGTGTGGGGACTGGCTCAGGTTGCTTCTATTGGAGGATCACAGTACTATGTTTCATTCATAGATGATGCTACAAGAAAGGTATGGGTCTATTGTATTAAGAAGAAATCTGATGTATTTGAGACTTTTAAGATTTGGAAAGCTATGGTTGAGAATGAAACAGGTAGAAGATTGAAGTGCCTGAGATCTGACAATGGTGGTGAGTTTTGCAGCTATAAGTTCAACTGGTATTGTTATATGAATGGAATCCGCAGGCAAAAGATGGTTTCGAGGACACCTCAGCAAAATGGAGTTGCTGAAAGGATGAATAGAACAATAATCGAGCATGCAAGGTGTATGAGACTACATGCTGGTTTGCCCTTAGAGTTTTGGGCAGAAGCTGTTGATACTGTAGTGTACCTGATTAACAAAGGACCCTCTACAGCTTTGGATGGTGGAATTCCAGAAGAGGCACAGATAGGTAAAAAGGTAGATCTCTTATTTCTCAAAGTTTTTGGTTGTGAAGCCTTTGTGCACGTTGACAAGGAAAATAGAAAGAAGCTGGATGCTAAGTCTATGAGGTGCACATTTATTAGCTATGGCTCTGATGATTTCGGATTCAGGTTTTGGAATCTAGGAACTAACAAGATAATTAAGAGCCGTGATGTTGTTTTCAATGAAAAAGTGATGTATAGTGATTAGCTGAAGAAGTTGAATCAATTTGGGTAGAGCAATGGAGAATTGGATGAGGTGACGGTCCAAAATGAGCTCGCGGGAAAAATTAATCACAGAAAGGAAAACACAGAGAGCGACGTCAGCCAGGTAGGAACCGACGTCTTTAGAATAGAAACTGATGTCGGTCAGACAATGACCGACATTAGCAGGATAGGAACCGATGTCGATTAGGAAGAATCGACGTCGAGTTAATTACAGGCCTGGAGGTGACCGAGGTCAGTCATTGTCAAAGAATTTGGGCGGACAACGTGTTATGAATGAGTCTCAAACGCCCATCAGGAGGTCAGAAAGGGTAAGTAAACCTCCAATTCGATATTCTCCTTCATTATTCTATTTATTGCTTACTGATAGTGGAGAACCAGAGAGTTTTGAAGAAGCAATATAGGTAAAATCCAAGAATCAGTGGGAGCATGGCATGGTTGAGGAGATGGAGTCCTTGAAAGAGAACCAAACATGGGATTTGGTTGAGTTGCCAGCAGGTAAGAAGACACTGAAGAACTGATGGACCTACAGATTGAAAGAAGGTGAGAACAGACAGATGAGATATAAGACCAGATTGGTAGTGAAAGGATTTACACAAAAACCAGGTATTGATTTTTGTGAGATTTTTTCTCTTGTTGTTAAAATGACTTCTAGACAGACTGTACTGTCTTTAGTTGCTATTGAGGATTTGCATCTTGAGCAGCTTGATGTTAAGACAACGTTTCTTCATGGAGATTTGGATGAGGAAATATATATGGAACAACCAAAAGGATTTGAGGTCAAAGGTAAGGAGAAGTTAGTGTGCAGATTGAAGAAAAGCTTGTCTGGCCTCAAGCAAGCTCCTAGACAATGGTATTTAAGATTTGACAGGTTTATGACTGAGCATGGCTACAGTAGGTGTCAATCTGACCATTGTGTGTATTTTAAGAGATTAGATAATTGTAGATATATTATTCTATTGTTGTATGTAGATGATATGCTGGTTGCAGGATCACACATGCAGGATATCTCTGAGCTTAAGGTGAAATTAGCTCAAACATTTTCCATGAAAGATTTGGGAGCAGCTAAGAAAATCCTTGGCATGAGCATTAAGAGAGATAGGAAAAATCACAGGTTGATTTTGTCTCAAGAGGATTATGTGAACAAGGTGTTGAAACGGTTCAATATGCAAGATGCAAAACCAGTAAGCACACCTTTGGCTGGACATTTTAAGTTGAGTAAAGAACAATTTCCTAATTCACATGATGAGGTAGAGTACACGAGTAGAGTTCCATATTTTTTTGTAGTAGGGAGTTTAATGTATGCAATGGTTTGTACTAGACCGAATATTGCCCAAGCAGTGGGAGTTGTAAGTAAGTATATGGCCAATCCAGGAAAGGAGCACTGGAAAGCAGTTTAGTGGATCTTTAGATATCTAAGAGGAACTAGCAGTAGGCATTTGTGCTATGGAGGTTCAGATACTTCTCTACATGGTTATGTAGATTCAGATATGGCAGGTGATTTGGATGGCAGGAGGAGCACCACAGGATATGTTTTCACTATTAGTGGAACAGTGGTTAGCTGGATATCAAAGTTGCAAAAGGTTGTTGCCTTGTCAACTATAGAAGCAGAGTATATTGCAGTCACGGAGGCTAGCAAAGAGATGATATGGATGACAGGGTTCATGGAAGAGCTTGGAAAAGAGCAAGAGAGTTGCAGATTATACAGTGATAGTCAGAGTGCAATTCATTTGGCTAAGAATTCAACCTTTCATTCAAGAACAAAGCATATACAGCTTAGGTACCACTTCATAAGACAGGTATTGGAAGATGGTGAGTTGAAGCTAGAGAAGATCCATACAGATAAGAATCTTGTTGATATGCTAACCAAGCCAGTTACAAAGGAGAAGTTGAATCTTCATTCAACTTCTGTTGGTCTTCATGATTGAGTTGAAGATGGAAGAGCTAGAAGATGTTGCTATACAGGTACTGGTGCAGCTATTTATCTCCAAGTGGGAGATTGTTAAGGTGTGGAGCTAAAAGCTTCACCAAAGGAGTGTTTTGCAAAGTTGCAGTAGTTACACAGTCACCGGCGTCGGTCAGGAGTGACCAACGTCGATTAGGAGCAGTTTAAGAGATGCCGGCGTCGGCAGAGATCGGCTGACGTCGGTCACAAGCAAATAGGTAGGAACCGATGTCGGTTACCTATGCATCTAGAAAGCTATTTCCGTGGATAGAACCGAGTGTTTGCATGTTAGGATTAAGTGATAGTCTTAAGTCTGCGTCTCTATCTTTAGTAAGACTATTTTAGAGCCCTTGTTTAAGAGACATAACTATTGGTTGTAAATGCATGCTCATGTTTCCTAATTCTATATATAGGATTATATCTCCTTAGCTTATTGTAGTGTATTGTAGAATGTTGAAGAACAGTACAAAATTGTATATGTGAATCATTCCAGGTTGTTGGAGTTGATTGTACTTGAGAGAGAGAGCTCTTGAGGGAAAGAGATCTATATATCTGAGAGAGGTGTGGAAGAAAAGAAGTTTCTTCAATTGTATTCCTTCTGTAAAGAGTTTAATACAAGTTTTTAGGGTGGTTTCTTGTATCTCTTGTTCTTTGTTATTTATCATTCTAGTTACTTATCATTCTGATTTAATTTCGCGTTTATTGCTTTCATAAGTGTAATCAACATTGTTGGTTGATCCCCAATAGAAAATTTAAAGGTTTCATGCCTGCATTTTGGGCCACTATGATGGGGTGAGTTGAGGGATAAACAACATTTTATTAGAGGAGCTATCTATATGGTGTTGGTTGAAGAATGACATTGCTGCTGCTAGTGTAACACCACCATGGAAGAAAAATTGAATTTAAAACCCTGTATAAATACTCTATTAGGCATGTGAAATTTTATTGCCTAGTTTAAATTATGTTAATTAGGTTTTATATTAAAGGGATATTGTTGGGGTGTATACCCATGGAGAATATCTTGCCATACCCACATAGATCTATGCCATGGCTAGGAGTAGGAGGGTTTGTGTGTGTGTGATTGGTATGCCAAACCTCTTATGATGCTCTAGTTTTTCTAAGTGAGTTGGATGGTTTATTGATTTATTATGCTATAATGATTACTTGATTTTATTATGTTTGAATGATTACTTGATTTTATTATGATAGAATGATTACTTGGTTGTAAATTTAATAAATTTTGGGTTGTACTAACTGGGGAAATCTTTTAAATTTTGCATATTTGTACATTGAAGATCACAATATAAGAATATGTATATACCTTTCTTACATGATGATTAGGTGGATTTTTTTTCTAATTTGACTCTAACACTTGGTATAAAAATCACCTTGATTATTCAGAAAACTTTTAGTGTATATTTCACTATTGACTATTATTCTAGGTAGTGATTTTAATAGATGTATATTGTATTTGATTCTCATCACAATTATAATGAAACCTTGGTTGTAGATTTTAATAGTGTGTGAGACTTATTTACATAAATTCTCATGTTGATATTATGGCTATACTAGCATAGGCTACCACTTAAAGTAAAATAGTGTTATTCAGATATTTCTTGTTGAGCTATGTTTACTCCTTGTATGACAAGATTTGGATTTAATTAACAAACTATGAAAGCTTAACACTAGAAATTAACATTCAGATTGATCTATCTATTGTGCATCCATAACATGCTTATGTGGTTTTAATACATAATGCTTGCCTATTACAGCTGGTACTTGTTGATTTTGTGGTTATTATGGTTTGGTATGCAAGAAAGAAAAGAAAAAAAACTAGTGTACAACTACTTAGTTGTGCTTTGGTATGGTAAGACACAATTGATTATATGAGGAAATATTGAAGTTATTTTTGTTGTATTCTTACTAGTAATGCTTAGATTCATATTTAATTTTGAGTAATGATTATTGTGAAAGGTTATTCTTGCAATGAAAAGTGGTACCATTGATTTTGTCTTATTCACATTTCTTATTTTTGGCATCACTTTTCCTTTAATGGTGGCTTGAAAATGCTTAAAATTTTATGTTAAGCAAGAGATAATCAGTTGCCATACACTTTTAATTATGTTATTATACCTTGGATGGTTGCACTCACATGAAGGAAAATGAATTGTTTGAAATTATCAGACTAGTTATGATGAGATGAGAATTGTAACTCTCTTGGCCATTGTATCCATTCATATGCTTGATATGTGCATGATTATTTTTTTATTAGAAAAACTACTTGGGTTTACATTATTCTACTTGTTTGGAAGTTTTATATGATAGTGAATCGATGATTATTCTTTTGGAAAAGATAGTACAATAATAGGTATTAGGGGCTGTCCAAAATTGGTTAATGTGGAATTAAATTCATTTGATTGTTTACTCCTAGTTGAACTTGTATTATTAAAACAAAATTTAATTTCTAGAATGTTCACTAGGGAGGAAAATCACATTGCCAGCTAAAGGCTAACACATTTATTTCACCCTTTTCATTGCAGAGATTTTTATGCAAGTTGGCTCTTCTTTTATGAATTTTGATTACCTGTTTACCTATATCACTTGCTCAAGTGTTTTATTTGCCATTTTTAATCTTTGAAGGGTTTTGGGATGATAAAGTGGTTAGTTGAACTATTGTAATGCAATAATTATTGTAGTTGACATAAATTATAGTGATTGTCTAGTTTAAACATTTATATTTATATGATAACACAATGGGTTGTGCATACGCCTTACGACTTGCATACATATTTATGTGTTAAAACTATCAACCTTTGAAGGTTGTTCGAGCTATTGTATTAATCTTATTCTTGTGATATTAAGACTCAGTGGTGTAGTCTTTTTTATACAACAATATTTTGTTTTTACTTATAAATGACATCCTTATATGAAGGATTGATTATTTTATATTATAATTGTATATTAGAGTGATTCAACCTTGAGCGTGGTTAAGTTTAAGTTATTAGATTTTTCTAGTTTTGAGGAGGGTTACCAATGTGGTTTAGTAAATAAGGCTATAATAGCCATGGCTATAATATATACATATGTGTTAATGATTATACAATGAGCCTTTGCTATTACATTATGTTATGTGAGATGGTTATGTTACTCTCTTTCCTGTTGGTTAGTTGTGAGGTGCATATGGCATTCCTTTGATATATATATCAACATTCTTAATCTTGTGAATACTTATTGTTTAAGAAATTAAGTGTAGAGATTGTTTCATATATATATATATATATATATATATATATATATATATATATATATATATATATATATATATATATATATATATATATATATATATATATATATATATATATATGTTATTGTGTAGGCCACACCATTCTAGAAAGTGCTGGAAATATATAATGTAAACACACTATGTTATGGCTTGTGAGAATTTTTCTTTCATGACGTTATTTTAAACAGTTCATATTTCCATATTAACTTGTGAGTCTGGCTTAATATATGTCCTTGTCACATGATAATACCTTTGCTAACATTAAATGATAATACAAACGTATTCCATTTTGATAGTGTAAGCATGAAGCCCTAGTCAACTAGTAAGATAATGAATGGATTATTCTTAACTTGTGATTGTATGAGATCAATCATAATAAATGGTTATTAACTAGAATTGTGGGTTGATGTTCCAATAATCAATGTGATTCTAATTTTGGTACATTACTCCTTGGAATGCATGGTTGGCCATGTGAAAGCAATATGTTATGTGACAACTAGATATTCATTAATATAGCCCATAGCTAGCCTAATTCATGATGTTGCAAGTAGTCTAATGATTGAATTGTCATCCAAATAAGTCATTAATATTTTTGGATAATCATTCATTGTTTTTAATTAAGGAGCTAGAATGAAATTTGTGTACAAGGAACCTATGGTCAGAGAATTTTATAAATATAATTCTGATTGGGTAGTATTATTAATGTTGATCCTTTATAACAATTGATGTTTATCTTCTATCGGGTATCAATTCTTTGGGATGTGTTCATGCTTGCATAGTGGGACTGTTAAGGATGCTATGACTTTTTTATGCATATGTACTATGACTTGGTAGATTTCAAATGTATATGTTGGAAATTAGTAATATGGATATCTAATGCCACGATAATCATTTTACTTATATTGTTGCCTTTTGTGATATGATGACATTCACTAAGCGATGGAACATAGGTTCAATGAACCCTATGAATATGGATCATGGCATCATGATCTAATGGGGAAAAACATGAACTGGTTCTCACTTATGCTATCATAATGTTTTATGTTTATAGTCTTATGTTGGATCACCTTGGTAATGGATTGATGTTAGTTACTAGTTGATCTTAAAAGGTTGTAAGGTTGGCATAAGCCAAAGCTTGGCATGATGGTACCTTGGCCCTCTTGTTAAGACTTGTTATACCTATTATGGTCTCTCCTTTTATCAAAATTATATTTTTTATAATGTCAAGTAAGTTGACTCACTATTATGCTATATATTTACCCTAGGTTATTAACCTTTTTTAAGGATACCTGAGGACTTGAGTGAATCTTCTTGCCTCATGAGTTATCGAGTCATAACCATATAGGGATATCAAATGCTTATATTGGGCTGAGGAGCCTTAGTGGTTTGATGGAGAAACTAAGTGCCTTTTAAAGGTTCTATGACTATTAGCATGGACTCATACACTAATACCCCTTGAACAATGTATCACCCTTTAGGTGACCCTTTTCTTTATGGAATCCTCTAGTGATTATCATCCTTACATAAGTATCTCATTGACCCAATCCATTTATGGGTTATCTACTCATTTGGTGTAGGATAATAATGATGCATTGTGCATGGTGAGATGGTGTAGTGGGCTCTTCATATGGTTTGGTTGTGTACTCTGTTAGCAATTCTTAAATTTTTTTTAAGGTTGTTTCATCTAGTATTAGAGCTTGTGCTATGAGTATTTTTGAGAGCAAAGTTTATTTTATCTCACTTATTAGAAGTCAAGATAAATGTTAATTTATTTTATAACTAATTTAAGTTATATTTACTATTTAGTTCCTACTAGTGGCTACTCCAAATGAGGTTTAGAAATGGAAATATGCTTGGATGGTTATCCCATAATTTGCCAATCAAGTATAGAGTCAGATCAGAAATCTAAGACTTAGGTGGCTTGATAAGTAGGAAGAAATCCTCTTTAAGGTTGTAATAACTTGAGAATCCATTCAATACATGGTTGGAAATATGAACTTGTGTCGAGTAATCTCAAGAATGTTTCCTAAAAGTTTTCCCCAATTCAAGATGGGTTATGCAAATGGACTAGACTTTATGTGAGGGTGTATATTGTGGTTGATTAAGGGTCAAGGAGGTCAAGAGGTTCCCACCTCCTATTTTTATGGGTGTAAAAGTTGATGATGTAACTGATGCATGAATGTGTGTACACATAAGGATATCAACCTAAAAGGTATGATAACTCATGCAATTAAGACGGTGTATTGTATGACATTGGGATGATGGAAGTCTAATTTTTTGTGATGGCCATTGGTCTCTACTTTGGCCCTGGTTAGGTTAACCTTTCCTAATTTTGGTTGCATTTAGGTAATCCTCACTTGTTAACCATTGGCTTGTATGGGTGGATCAATGGGAGATAAGTGGTAAGGGATTCATTCTTAGAATAAAGGAAAATAGTGTCTAATTTATTTGATGGGTTGTATGGGCGACCCATCACTAGATGCTCAAAACATTATGACCCAGAGAAGACCAAATGGTTTAAATCTAATTTGAAGGGCTAGATTGGGTATGGGGAGCTAGTCTTTTTAGGTAAATCAGTCGAGCCTGTGTTTTCCTCTTACTAGGAGAATGTCTTGAGCCTTTGAGGAGATGCAAAACATGAATGGTGGTGGTAACCATTGCTAGCTTCATATGTAAGACTGATGTAATTTATTGCTCAGTTGATCAAATATCCAATTTATTCGATTGAAAAGAGTCTAATGTTAGAATTAAGGAACTAACATGCCACTTATAAGTTGTATGGTTGTGAGTGGCATAAGAATGCCTCCATGGGTTTAAGATGCTCTTGGTTAGGCAAGGCCATTCCAAGGTAATTTTGACTTTGGGGAGCCATGATGATAAACCTTGGTGAAGGTTGTTAAACTATTGTATGTATGTAAGAGATCTAAAACATAAATAACTTTGTAAGGCATTGTTAGATCCTCTATGGCTTGGTGGAAACATCAAAGGGATACTCACTTTTTTTGATCATTTTATTAGCACTCATTGTGGATAAATTATGAGTTATATAGAAATAATTTATTGACAGCTGGGGCAAACAATGGTAAATTCTTGCTTGTATTATGTGTTACTACACCTGATTGGTTGCAACAAAGAAAAAAATTTCTAAGTATTATGTTTAATGCTTGGAAATATTATTTTGTTCCAAGTAATGGACTTATAAACTAAGTCTAGACCAAGTTTTGAGTTGGAAACTCAAATATGCTTGACTAAATTACAACCATTGCAACCTGGAAGTGAATAAGTATTGTGCATTATAATAAAAGGTGTTGAAAATATTATATTCAACTAAATTTAAGCGTGTTTGCTATGTGTATTTGGCCCTTTGAGTTGAATAAAAAAGCTTGTAGTTTTGTCACTCAGAAGGATAGAAGCTATTGAGTGTGTGGATATATTTTGATTCCATGATGTGGTTATATTGATCATGGGTATGTTTTAATCCCATAAGGAGGCTATGATGCCCTTGGTTATGTTTCGCATATATGTGATGATTATTTGATTTTGGATTGAGTTTTAGGTATCCATGAGGATGTTATGATGATCATGGATATATATTTTACATCCATGAGGAGGTTTTTTTTTATTACATCTATATTTATGGTTGTTGAAACTATATTTCCATGATGATGATGAAATATTCACTTGGACCCTTGGCTAAGTTCATCCTTTCCCTGAGATTATGTTGTGTTAAATAAAATGCTTCTAGTCAACCTTTGACTTGTTGACACAAGTCAATTGGGAGCATAGTGATAGAGCTTGTTGTTGGAATCATGAAACCATGTTTGGTGATCATAGGTGGCTTGCATGGGTAGGCCATCTTGTGATTATTGAGGTATAATAATCTTGAGAGTACTAAGGATGTAACTTAAGCCTAGAGGGCCTAGTGGGTGAATATGACTTACTTGCTTGGGAAATTAAGGAGGTTTTGGGGATCTTTCATTATTAATAGGTAACGTGAGCCATCTAATCCATGAGGCATGATGTTGTTGGTAACTTTTTGATACTCATGGATATAGTTTTATGGGCTATGTTCAAACACACCCTTCCTTGAAATAAGGTGGTGATGGAATTGAGATCCCTAAAACTGAGCATGATGTTATATGTTGGCTATACATTTGGACATCAGGTATGCCAATGAAGACAATGGACCCTTGTGCTTCACTTTCTAGTGTGTTTAAGTGGTGTGATGTGAAAATACCTTGGCATAGTTTACCAAACTTTTTGACCCACATGTGTGTCATAATATTGTGTTTCCCTTTAGTGCATGTAAAATTGTTATGTGTGTGGACACATTTTATATTTTTTTGATTATATTAATCATGTAAACTTGTAACTTCTCTATTTTGTGAGAATATAATTAGTTTGTGAAATACCATATTACTACCTCCCTTGATATTAGTATTATCGTATGTATATGATTTGATGATGTGATGTGATCGTGAACCATTTTGTGATGTAATTTTCCTTCCTAAATCAACCTCTATTAATTAAAAATCTGCCAAGGTATAGTGAGTGTATTATTTAATGTGATTTTAAATCACTACTCTAGCATTGAAATTTGATGCAAGTATAAGATTTAGGGTGAAGAGAACACCATATCCATGATGATTAGACTAGGTACGGGCTAGGGAGTGGAGTCTCACATAGACTAAAAACTCATTTCTCCCTTTTGCACGAAGTAGCCACCTGATTTATTTAGGTTGTGCACCATGAGTACCACAAGATGGTCATGGGATATTCATGCATAACGATCACCTCTTGGATCAAGTGTCCCTTTAAATGCCTCTTTGAGGTTGTTTTGTAAACAACCTTGTGAAATTTATTTATGTAGTCTTGTAAAATCACTATTTGGTCCTAAAAATTGGACTTTTATGAAAAGTCAACAAGACTGAACTTGCTAGAATATAAGAACGTGTTGACTTGTAAAGTCAAGCATGATATGAATGAGATAATGGTTGAATTACCTAAAAATACCATTCTAGAATGAATGTTCTGATTTAAGATATGTGTTGACTCGTAAGTGCAACCATATATACAAAGTATTATTTGTATATACCTAATTTTTTTATTATTTTGAAATGATTTTTTTGTTTATTTAAGCATGGCTAGAATACATACTATTTTTATGATCAAAAGGATTAATATAAAGTCTTGATCAGGTGGATTTTTAAATTTTATGTACTTTGTTATGCTATCATGAGGTAAGTGCAGTGAGATGGTGGGATTTTACTCTTTGTAACCATCACGTGAGCTCACAAATTTGTGGAAAACATGTTGAAAACCTTGGGGTTGCATGTGAATGCCATGTATTGCTTCTCCAATGTTTAGTGTGGTTGGTATGGGATATTGCACTAACCCACGAATGGTAAAATATAACTAACCATGGATTGATGGATCTATATTTTTGTTGACATTCTGTGATGAATGTTACAAAGAAGGTATGCCTTGATAATATGTGTTGTGGGGACCATAGCAGTATGGTCGATATTGTGATTTTAATTATATAATGAATGAAATAAGTTATGAGCATAACATACTTTAAGTGATGGCAATACCACGTATTTGTATGATTATGACACTATTTCATGCTTTACAAAAATAATATAAGCTGACTATATATATATATATATATATATATATATATATATATATAATTTAAAAATGTTTTGGGAAGATAACACCTTAAATCCTAGGATTTTGTGAAAATTTGTTAGATTATAATTTTAGCAACTGTTGTTATGAAGTTGTAGTTTTATGGGTTAATAATTCCTCATTACGAGAGGAAGATTCTGTTGAAAACTATTTTACTATTAAAATTTTGGTCATGAGTTTATGGCTAAGATGAAATTCCTAAATATATATTTGTTTTATTTAATCTAACATTTGTGAATTTGTGGTTAAAGAGTGCTAAAAACTCTTTTGTTGTTAAATATTAAAGTATTTATGGTAATGACAACCTATGATGCATATTTTTGCATAAAGTGGCTAATTTTCTAGCTATGTAGTGTCTAAAAATTAGGTAAAGTTCAGTGATACTACATTAAGAACATCAATTTTTTGATAACTTCTCAAGATAATGGCAAGATTACGCTGGAAGAACCTTTTGTAAAAAGTGTTAACATTTTCATGAGTGAATTGTGGCCTTGTGAGGTGCAAAAATAAGGATCTATATGTTATCTAAGTTGAATATTTTAGAGTTTCAAAGCTAGTAAAGGTGCAAGAAACACCTCATTTTGCTCACTTTGACCTTACAAATGAAACCAAGCTAAAAATGGGAAATTTTCTAACCTAGTTAAAATGTATCACATGGTTATCTTGGAGGTAGCATATGAAATTCAACAAGGTAAGGCTGTATAATTTCTCACAATGAAAGTTTGATAAGTTTACTTGTTAAACCAAAAAGGTAAAGCATATGATAATATCCTTGTTGGATGATGGACTACACAAGTATATAGTATGCATGATTGTTATGTTGATAATAATTAATAAAGTTATCAATTTGATTATTTCTATTCTTGAGCTATCTGTTGATTCTTGTAATGTGTATGTGTTTTGTGAAAAGAGTGACAAAGTCTCTTTTTAGTATAGCATGATTCATGATTGTTGATTAGCCATAGGGAAAAATCTTATTTAAGGAGAGGATATCATGACCCCACCAGTTGGCACCATTGTATAATTAATTTGATGAGGTATAGTTATATGTTTATTTAGGTTGTGATCAAAATTAGACCCAATCATTTCTATTACAAGTCAAGTGATCTGTATATATATATATATATATATATATATATATATATATATATATATATATATATATATATATATATATATATATATATATATATATATATATATATATATATATATATATATATATGACCAAGGGGTCTACATATGTTTTTATGTATATACATACGCGTGTGTGTGTATAAAAGTATATATATTCAAAAGGAGTTTATTCCATCATATTTCAAAAGCTTATAAGCTTATGCCTATGGTGTCGAGCATGTGTAAATTATTAAAGGAATTTTAATTAATCAAGGACTTTGTGAATTAAGGGATCTTTTGATTATTTAAAAAAATTTTGTGCATTGACCTTGACTATTTAATGAGGGCACTCTGATTTGTTAAAGTCTTATGCGTTGGTCATGGAAAAGGTGTATAGGCCTTGGTAATGCGTTTGCATTGTTTGAAAAGGATTTTTTAAAAATTGTTTGATATTTTATGGTGTGATGGATTAAGGGTGTTCATTGAATGCCTATGTAGGAAAACATGTAAAAACAAAGGAAAACATTGTATTTTTTTCCCTTAATCCACTAATTAATGTGGGGATTCTTTGTATACTTTAGTTTGGAAAGAAATAGTAAATGTATGTATGAAACTATGTTTTCTACTTGATGTGAATTGAATGTTGGGTAGAACTTTATATTTTTTAGCTACAGACCTATCATGGCATTGGAATTTTATTTGTACAAAACATTTTAATTTCTAGGTCTTTTGTTAGGCACCGATTGGCTATCCTTTTGGAGGCGTCGAATTCCTTTGGAAGATTTTGGTGATAGGGTTTGGGTCATGTTTCAACCACTGCCCTAAGAGGAGGTTATGGAGAAAATTTAAAGGTTTTATGCCTACATTTTGGGTTGCCATGATAGGGTGAGTTGAGGGATGAACAATAATTTGTCAGAGGAGCTATTTACAGGGTGTTAGATGAAGAATGACATTGTTGTTGCTAGTGTGGCACCACCATGAGAGAAAAACCAAATTTAAAACCATACATAAATACTCTATGAGGCATGTAAAATTCTATTCCTTGGTTTAAATTCTAGTAATTATGTTTTATATTAATTATGTCAAGTTCATTTAGGGATCCTGTTAGGGTATATACCCATGGGTGTATGTCTTGCCATACCTACATGGATATATGCCATGGTTAGGAGTATGAGGGTTTGTGTGTGTGTGATTGGTATGAAAAAATTCTTATGATGCTCTAGTTTTTTTGAGTGAGTTGGCTGGTTACTTAATTTATTATGCCCGAATGATTACTTGATTTTATTATGCCAGAATGATTACTTGGTTGTAATTTTAATAATTTCTGGGTTGTACTAATTGGGGAAAACTTTTAAATTTTGCATATTTATAAATTGAAGATTACTATATATATGTGTGTGTGTGTGTGTGTGTGTGTGTGTGTGTGTGTGTGTGTGTGTGTACCTTTCTTACATGCTTATGAGGTGGTAAATTTTCCCTAATTTGACTATGCCACTTGGTATAAAAATTACCCCGGTTAGTTAGAAAATTGTTAGTGTACATTTCACTGTTGAATAATCTTCTGGGTAGTGATTGCAAATGATGTCTCTTGTATATAATTCCCATCACAAATATAATGAAACCTTGGTTTTAGCTTTTAACAGTGTGTGAGACTTATTTACATAAACCCTCATGTTGATATTATAGTTATGCTGGCATAGGTTTCCACTTAAAGTAAAATAGTGTTATTTAGGCATTTCTTGTTGAGTTATGTATACTCTTTATATTACAAGACTTCGCTTTAATTGACAAAATATGAAAACTTAACACTATAAATTAGCATTTAGATTGATCTACCTATTATGCATCCAAAACATGCTTATGTGAATTCAATACGTAATGCTTGCCTAGTAGAGTTGGTACTTATTTGTCTTGTGGTTATTATGGTTTGTATGATTTGGTATGCAAGAAAGAAAAGAGGAAAACTAGTGTACATCCACTTAGTTGTGCTTTGATATGGTAAGACACAATTGTTTATATGAGGAAATATTGAAGTTTATTTTATTTTATTCTTACTAGTAATGCTTACATTTAAATTTAATTTTGAGTAAGGATTGTTGTGAAAGCAATTCTTACAATGGCAAGTGGTACCATTGATATTATCTTGCTCACATGTCTTACTTTTGGCATTAATTTTCTTTTAGTGGTGGTTGAAAAATGCTTAAATTTTTTTGTTAAGCAAGAGATAATCAATTGCCATACACTTTTAATTAAATTATTATACCTTGGATGGTTGCACTCACATGAGGGAAACTGATTGTTTGAAATTATTAGACTAGTTATGATGAGATGAGAATTGGAACTCTCTTAGCTACTGTAGCCATTCATATGCTTGATATGTGCATAATTGTTCTTGTCTTATAGAAGTTAATTGGGTTTACATTATTCTATTTGTTTGGAAGTTTTATATGATAGTGCATCAAAGATTATTCTTTTAAAAAATATAATACAATAGTAGGTATTTGGGGCTGTCCAAAATTGGTTAATGTGGAATTCAATTCATTTGATTTTTTACTCCTAACTAAACTCATATTATTAAAACATAATTTAATTTCCATAATGTTCACTAGGGAGGAAAATCACATTACCATCTTTAAGCTGACGCATTTATTTCACCCTTTTCAATGTAGGGATTTTTATGCAATTTGGCCCTTCTTTTATGAATTTTGATTACTTGTTTACCTTTATCAATTTCTCAAGTGATGTATTTGCCATTTTTAACCCTTGAAGGGTTTTGGGATGAAAAAATGGTTAGTTGAACTTATTTTAATGCAATAATTATTGTAGTTGACATACATTATAGTGATTTTCTGGTTTAAACCTTTGTATTTCTATGATAGCACAATGGGTTCCTTGTGCATACACCTTTCAACTTGCATACATATTTATATGTTAAAACTATCAACATTTAAAGGTTGTTCGAGCCATTTTATTAGTCTTATTCTTGTGATATTAAAACTTAGTGGTATAGTCTTTAGTGTGCAACAACTTTTGTATTCAACAGTATTTCATTTGTACTTATAAATGACTTCCTTATATTAAATATTGATTATGTTATATTATAGTTGTATATTTGAGTGATTCAACCTTGAGCATGGATGAGTTTAAGTTATTAGAATTTCCTCATTTCGAGGAGGGTTACCCATGGGGTTTGATAAATAAGGCTATAATAACCATGGTTGGAATATATACATATGTGTTAATGATTATAAAATGAGCCTCTGCTATTAAACTATGTTATGTGATATGGTTATGTTACTCTCTTTCTTATTAGTTATTTGTGAGGTGCATATATAATTAATTTGATATATATATATATATATATATGCCATTTTAGCAAGTGCTGGAAATATATAATGTAAACACACTATGTTATGTCTTGTGGGAAAACTTGTTTCATGACCAGTTTTTCAACAGTTCATATTTCCACATTAACTTATGAATCTAGCTTAAAGGATGTCCTTGTCACATGATACTACCTTTGCTAATATTTAATGATAATATAAATGTATTCCATTTAATAGTGTAAACATGAAGCTCTAGTCAATTGGTATGATAATAAATGGATTATTCTTAACTTGTGATTGTATGAGGTCAATCATAATAAATGGTTGTTAATTGGAATTATGGGTTGATGTTCCAATACTCAACATGATTCTAATTTTGGTACATTACTCCTTGAAATGCATGGTTGGCCATGTGCAAGCAATACATTATGTGGCAACTGGACACTCATTAATATAGCCCATATATGGCCTAATTCATGAAGTTGCAAGTAACCTAATGGTTGGATTGTCATCCAAATAAGTTATTACTCTTTTTGGATAATCATTCATTGTTCTTAATTAAGGAGTTGGAATGAAGTTTTTGTGCAAGGATCCTATGGTCAGGGAATTTATAAATATAATTCTGACTAGGTAGTACTATTAATTTTAATCCATTATAACAATTGGTGTTTATCTTGTACTAGGTAAGAATTACTTTGGATGTGTTCATGCTTACATAGTGGGACTGTTAAGGATGCTATGACCTTTTTTCTACATAGCACTATGGCTTTGTGGACATAAAATGTACATGTTGGCAATTAAGAATATGGATATCTGATGTCAGGAAAATCATTTTCATTTTGTTTAAGCCAGATGTGGTAGGATGGCATTTGTTAAGTGATGGCACATGGGTGTAATGACACCTAACATTATGGATTGTGGCATCATGATCTAATGAGTAAAAACTTGAAGTAGTTCTCGCTTATGAGATCATAAGGTTCTATGTTCATAGTCTTGTGTTGGGTCATCTTGGTAGCAGATTGATGTTAGCTACTAGTTGATCTTAAAAGGTTGTAAGGTCGACATAAGCCAAATATTGGCTTGATGGTAATTTGGCCCTCTTGTTAAGACCTATTATACTTGTTATGGTCCCTCCTTTTATCAAAATTATATGTTTTATAATGGCTAGTAAGTTGACTTATCATTATGCAAAATATTTACCCTAAGTCATTAACCTTATTTAAGGATACTTGAGGGCTTGAAGGAATCTTCTTACCTTGTGATTTGTCAAGTCATAACCATATATGGATATTAATGATTATATTAGGCTGAGGATCCCTAGGTGGTCTAATGGGGAAAGCAAGTGCCTTTTAAAAGTTTGATGTCTATTAGCATAGAGCCACACACTAATACCCCTCAAATGATGTATCACCCTTTAGGAAACCTCTTTTTCTATGGAATCCTCTAGTGATTTTCATCCTTGCATAAGTATCTCATTGGCCCAATTCGTTTATGGGTTGTCTATTCATCTATTGTAGGACCATGATGATGCATCATGCATGGAGAGATGGTGTAGTGGGCTCTTCACGTGGTTTGGTTATGCACTATGTTTGTAATTTTTGAATTTTTTTTTGGTTTGTTTCACTAATATATTGTGGGGTTTTTATTCATTTGATAGTTTCTTCTCTTATCAATTCTCATCTCACTCTTATGGATTGATTCTTTAATGCCTATCTTAGGATAAATCCTAATACATGATACCAATAAAAAATGGATTGATTATTAATGAGACCATCCAAAATTAATACTTAACCAAGTGCCTAAGATAAGGTGAGGTGAGGTAGGGTGTTACATAAGTGGTTGATTTAAATCTATTTAAATATCCTTAACATAAATGGAAATGATTAATTATTTACACAAGGAGGGAAAATAATTCAAATTTTATCACATGCTAGGGGTCATCAAACATGACGAACACATAAAATTGAGCTAGGGAATAATGGTTTGATGCGAGGGGTATTACAAAAAGACTATTCTTTGCGATGGCTTTATGACCTTCATTTCTAATCAATGCATTCTTTCAATCATTTGGTTGATAAGTTCTTAATCAAAATTTTATATAAACATTAAGGAGAATATTTTCTATTCTCAAATTGTAAAACTTAAACCAAGACCTAATGAGCCCATTATGTGCTTCATTATAAGACTATGCCCTCTAACATGACAAATCCAATGGTTTATAATGAATTTCAATCCATCTTCAAGCAAAACTTACTTACTTTGTTGAATGAGTCTATATTGTATAAATGCATTAAATTTTTCAATGACGTGTCATATAGTTAAAGATAGTGAAGTTAAGTTTCATACTATGCCGTGTCATATAGTTCAAGATAGTGAAGTTAAGTTTCATACTATGTATAGTTTAAAATATGAGTCTAATCCTCCAACACCTTCTAATTCTAAGTTTCAAAGAAAATTACCTTTAAAATGTAAGGCTAATGATAATAAGAGGCTAAAACAATGATTAATAAATTTTACAACCTACTAATAGGCTTTATTCTATCGGA
Source organism: Torreya grandis (assembly GCA_037957365.1). Classification (NCBI taxonomy): domain Eukaryota; kingdom Viridiplantae; phylum Streptophyta; class Pinopsida; order Cupressales; family Taxaceae; genus Torreya; species Torreya grandis. The sequence goes on along the minus strand of JARHVA010001706.1, from coordinate 2,339,508 downwards.
TGCAAAAAAAAGGAAGTTTGCATGATTATTAAAACCTCTTCATAATATGTTATAGATGATAGTTGAGTGTAATCTTATATCTCACCCTCTACCAATGGAGGTTGATATGCCAAGGCACAACTTAAAGGGTTTGATATCAACATTTATTGTGATTGGCATAGATTCAGAGGACACTCTATGAACTCATGATTTAATTTGGGACATACAATATAAGATATAACTGAGAATATTACTTTAAGTTCAATGATATTAATAAACTTATGAATGAGTTAGTTTCACAACTTAATGCAAAGTTGAAGATTTTTTTTGATTTTTTCCCAAATCATGCAACGAAAGAGACCAAGATTAATCCTAAGGTGCATATGACTTATAAAGTGTATCCTCATCTAACTTTTTATGCTTGTATAACCAAGGAGGCTCATCTTATTAATGTTATTATTGGTGCAATTAGATCTACACAAGTACAAAGACCAAAAATCACATTTGATGATCATGAGTTTATTGAATATGATTCTGCCAATGTGTATTTACTTGTGCACACTTTTATTTGCTCACATCTTATGTATAGTGTTGTGGTGGATAACTGGTTAACTCAAAACATTTACAATATGACATTGCTTACTAGTCTTGGGTATAGGTGCAAATATTTAATTGGTATGATTACAATAGTGAAAGGATTTGATGGAAAAATATATAACCCTCTTGGGAGCATTGTGTTACCATATATGGTAAGCCCTGCATCAATTGCTATTTGGTTTTTAGCTTTTCCAAATACTAACGCATTTAACATGTTATTAGGACATTCATGAATACATAAGATACATGCAATACCATCTTTGGTACATATATATGTAAAGTATATATACATCAACTGAGTGATTATAGTTCCAGGTACTCCATATGAGTATCCCATTTATCTGAATATATTTTCTCCACCACCCCTACCACAACATGTTATATAAATTATACATGTTCATCCTACAAAGGCAAATTAGATACATGTAATTGATCTTATTTGAAGACTAGTCCTTACATACTATGTCAGATATATATTCTAGATCAACAAAAAATTACTTGAAGATTAGTCCATATGGATATTGTGCTTCACTATGTTTATTGATGATAATGATTAAGTATGTAAACTAACATCGTGTACTCCATGCATGATTTATGTTTTTGAATGTTACATTGTGTGTTGATTTATGGGTTCCATATTAGGCCTTATATGAGTGCATTGATTGTGTGTTTTCATATCATGCATTAGTTGTGTCAAGCATCCTATAGTCCATGTTGTGTTTGTGTTGGGTCAGAGTCATGTCCTGTCTTAAGTGTTTTTATGCTTCATGATCATGACATTGTGTGTGTGTGTGTGTGTTTACATATAATATTTTTACTAGGTTTCATGCCATGATTTCTATCACACATACTTTCTATTGTGTGTGATGTCATGATTGTTATCATGCATCTTCTATGTGGCATATTATTGTGTGCTTAATTATTATAGCTGACATGAAAAATATAATCCCATTAAGTTTAGTTATATGTTTCATACGTGTTTGCATGATAAAATATTTTTATGATGACATATGTTATCATGTTAGTATACTTGTTTTACATGATGACATTTTTATAATTAACACATGATGCACATAAATATTTCTTTTGAGGTGAGCGATTCATAGTCTTCATCCCTCACCTCAAAAGGGGGGCGTATAGTTGGATTTTATTAGATATTTAGGTCATGATATACAAATGGTTTAGATTTTGAGTTAGATTATGTGATTTAGATGGGATAAAGTGACCATGATTGAGGCATATGTGATGTATATGTAAGAATTTTTATAGGATTGTAAAGAATGGTTGATAGAGTCTAGGAAAATTTGAGATAATTTAAATGGGTCAAATCAAGTAGATTTTATCATATTTATTAGATTAAGAATATTGATGGACATATTATGGAAATCTATATCACTTTAAGGTACAAATGGATTAGATTTGGGGCATGAATTTTATTCATGAAAACACTTTTCAATTTCTATATTGAGTATTGATAGTACTACAAAAAATTTGGGTCTAAAATTTGTCTAAAATAGTTGATTCAAATTTTCATGTTACATACAAATTTTTTTTAGGGTTCCTCCAAAAGAGTTTTGATGATATTTTGAATGATGTAGGGTAGGTTGTGCATCACTCAATTGGAACTTATCCATCTCCAATGAGGTTTGAGGCATTTATTATTTTTAACCCACGGTTTTAACATTTACATCTCCTTGTGGCATAATCATCACATGAGATTCTCCAAATGAATCCAAATGGTAGCTTGGTCCATGTACTAACATGGGTATTCATTTCTTAACTTTTTAAGTTCAAATAGTTCAATGATTTAAGTTGTCTAAAATTTTCTATCATGAGTGTACATTGATATCTAAATGTTTCCTTGTATATTTTGTATGGATCAAGTTGGATATTTTAGGAATACCTATCAACACCAAGTGTAGTTACACACATGTAAAAAAATAATTTTTTTACACTTTTAATATATTATTTTCAATACCAAATTAAAATGGGGTATTTATAGACACTTAAATTTGGAATTAGATACTTGAAATTTTCAATTTTTTCAAACTTTTGATATATAAGACTTGTGCATACACCTTTGACTCTTGTCCATGATTTCTCCTATTTTTTCATCTATTTATTGAATTGCCCAACCTAATTTATTATCATTGATATACTTAGGATCTTCCTAGTATGTGTCAGAACATTCTATAATTCTAAGGTAATTTATTACCATATATTAGATCCATGGTTTTCCCTTTTTGGATAGGGTCAACAATAGTCAGACATTAGAGGTTGCTACAGGCATCCGCCTTCACTGAAAATGTCCTAAGATCCTCAATAGCTAATATTCAAATTTAAACATCTCCCTTGGCTTAGCTTAAGCATGATTCCTATATTGATTATAATGGGAATACTAAGAAGTTGTATATAAATATAAATTAAGCTTAAGATGATATCTATCTAACACTCATCTTGGAAAGTCCTCATAAGATTGAGAAATCCATTGGCACATCCTTGAGACGTTATCCAAAAACATTACATTTTTTAAGCCACTCAAAAGACAAGCTCTAGATCCAAGTCTCAACACTAATGCAAGTTAAAATTTTCATGTTGTCAAGCATTGACATCTAAAACATTACATTGCATTTCATTCTAATGCATCATGATTAATCAGACATACACCTAGGTGGGATAACTATGTATTGTTTGAGCTTTCTTCAAAGTATTAAAATGTAGTCAATGCTTAATCACTAAGAGAGAAGTGGTTAACATTATCCAACTCATCCTTATAAACTCCTATTTTTAGGTCAAACTTGTGCCAAAAATTAAACTATGTTTTCAAGGCAAAGAAAATGAAATCAAAATTTATGCACAATATTGAAGACAAGTAAATGTACAAGAACCATTTAGAAAGGCAAGGGCAACAATATATGATAGAATAGAACAACACAATCGACCTGGATAGTGACAATAGAAAAAAATACTAGTTTCAAGTGTTTGGGATTCACCAATAACATCTACACATGTTTTAAAAATTTATTTACTTAGATGAATAATTATAGTGCTATTACAAACTACTCCAAAGAATTGTAGTAAAGGAAATTTAAAGACAGATCTATTTTTGATCATGTAGAATAAATAAAGGATGAGTTAACAAGAAGTATTGGAACTGCTACAGATTTTAACAGTCTAGCTATGGACCTTGTTAGTCCAACTACGAACTTTGACAGAAGATCCTATAATGAGATCACTTCCCATCCTTTTGAATGTCCAACCTTTCCCACCTCTTCTAGCATTATGTATGATCATAGAAACATCCAACATAGTGTTATGTAATGGGCACATGAAGGCCAAAATACTTTTTTGATAGCCTTCTGTTATCCTCTAGTTAGAGTGATTTCTATGGGAGATATATTTTTCAAAGATGTTATCACATTCCATATGTTTTTTCCACATCCATATCCTCTCAAATATGTAATGAGTGAACTCAAACAAATAGACTCTTCTCATCTAGGCACTAAGTAAATAACAGTAGCACTAGGGAAGTTACTCAACATAAATAGTTGGTTGACAGATGATCAATAAGTAAAGGTCTTTGATGTACTTAGAGAAAATACTAAATATTTTTATTGGGAATATAAAGACATGAAGGGAATCCATCCAAGTATTTTCACCTGCCATATCTACACAAAAAACATTAAACCAGTAAGGCAAACTTAGATAATAATTAATCCTACTTTAAGATACATTGTGAAAACTAAGATAATTTTTTTCTAAAAGTGGGATTCATTTATCATATTTATGATAGCCAATGGGTCTCTCCCTTGGTTATTATTCCTAATAAAAATGGTAAATGGAGAGTATGAATATACTACATGGAACTAAACAAAGAAACAATGAAAGATTATTTTCCTTTACCCTTTATTGACTAAGTACTTGACAACTTGGCAAGGAAAAGATACTTCTCTTTCTTGGATGGATTTAGAGGGTATAATAAAATATAAGTGGCACATGAAGATCAAGATAAAATAACCTTCACTTGTCCATGGGGAACATTTGCATATAGGGTATTTCCCTTTGGTTTGTGTAATGCACTACTACCTTCCAACGAGCAGTCTTAGCCATATTTTTAGATTTAACCCATGATTGTGTGGAAGTTTACATGGATGATTTTACTATTCATGGAGAATCATTTGATGAAAGTTTGCATAATCTAAGCAAATTACTAAAAATATGTGAATAAAACCATCTATCCTTGAGTCATGAAAAATGTCTGATCATGGTAGAGGAAGGAATAGTTTTAGGACATCATATTTGTACAAAAATAATTTAGGTGGATCTAAAGAAAATTTAAGTCATTTAAAATTTACCTACCCCTCAAAACTAGACTGATATCAAAATCTTCTTAGGACATGTAAGATATTGAAAAAGGTTTATAGAAGATTTTAGAAAAAATGTTGCTCCAATGTTTGTTTTAATGATAAAAGAGAGTGAGTTTGTTTGGAGTCTAGATTGCCAACAAGACTTTGAGACTATTAAGGAGAAACAAAGTTTTGACCTAGTCCTAAGAGGATTTAATTGGTCACAACCCTTCTATATTTATATTAATGCATCTAATCATGTTATGAGGGATGTTATAGGACAAAAATGTTAAGCACATAATATACTGAGAGGGGGGTGAATCATTATATTATATATCTTATAAAACTTTCCCTTTATCAAATTCTACTTAATTAAATATTCAAGATACGCAATAAAACTCAAACAATAAACATCACACAAGATAGAGAGAGACACCAAATATAACGCGGAAACCCAATGTGGGAAAAACCATGGAGAACAATCTCAAGTATATTCGTGAGAACAAACCCACATGAGCACCATACCCCTTTGCCGAGTACCAAACTCAGCTACAATTCATGAGCACCAACCCATAAGAGCTTCAAACCCCTTTGCCGAGCACCAACCCAGCTACTATTCGTGAGCACCAACCCACAGGAACACCAACCCCTTTGCCGAGCACCAACCCAACAACAATTCATGAGCACCAACCCACAGGAGCACCAACCCCTTTGTGTATACCACACACCTATCTCTCAATGTTTCTATCTCAACAAATGATAGATCAATACAACATCTCCTTCCTTTCTCTCTCACCTTTGCTCTTCTAAGCTAGATATAACAAATACAAATCATATTCATCTCTCACAATTGCTCTTTTAAGCTAGATATTACAATATCAAATCAACCTCTCTCTTCCACATTTACAAATGGCTTCTCAAGCCTTTATTTATAGCTTTCCAAATGACCTTTGGCCTTCCCCCTTTGTGACCCTTCAATCCTCATGGAAAATGACGCTAATCTTGGATGACCCTTCATATCCAAGCCTTTGAAAAGTCATGTGGTGACCCTTCATGACCAAAAACGTCCTTCCCACTTTTGTCCTTATCTTTGGTGACTTTTCATATTCCTCAAAGTGTCCCTTCATGAGAAATTGTGCCCTTACTCTTTTGTCTTCACTTGGTGACTCTTGGTATTCCCCAAGATGACTCTTCATGGGAAAATGCGTCCCATCCTTCTTTTGTCTTTACCCCATGGCTCTTCGACTTCTCCATGGGCCCTTCTTTTGTCTCATATGCAACCAAAAATATATTCGTTAATATTAAATAAGTATTAACTCATATTAGCCAAGATATATTTATTACAAACAACATTAAATGCAATGGGGCCTTTATCACCAATAATGCTAAACCTTTGACATCAATGACAATATTTCCAACAAAAAATATGAAGAGGGACAAATGTAAGCCATATATTAAATTAACAAGACTTGACTCATACTAAGAGAAACTACACAACCACTGAGAAAGAATTCCTTGCTATAATTTATGCCATAAACAAGTTTGGATACTATATCACTAGTTACAAAATATTTGTATATATTGATCATGCAGCTATCAGATATTTAATGAACAAACCATTGATAAGAAGGAGAATTATTAGATGGTTATTATTATTACAATAATTTTACATAATAATCATTGATAAACTTGGTAAGTTTAATGCGGTTGTTGATTTTATTTCTATATTGAACCATGCAGATGAAGAAAAATTTATAGAAGACAATTTCCTAGATGAATAACTATTTACTATTGTAGTACAATCACCTTGGTTTGCTGATATAACAATTTTTTTGGCTACATGGAAGTTCATTTTTAGCTCACTAAGAAAGAAAAAAAACGTTTGATTAAATAAAATTCTTGTTTTAAATGGATCAATAGTATATTATTTAAATATGGACCTGATCATGTCTTTCATAGGTGTGTGAAAGAGAATGAAATGTATGACATCATTCATGCTTTCCATGATGAGCCTAGTAGAGGACACTAATTAGTCAAAAGGATAGTGTACAAGATCCTTAGAGCTAGTTACTACTACCCAACTCTTCATAAGTAGGTGAAGAGGTACATATAGCAATGTGATCCATGCCAGAGAATGGGTAAACCCACACTATCTTCTAAAATTCCCCTCCATCCTCAAGTAGTTTTGGAACCTTTTGAAAAGTAGAGCATGGACTTTTTTGGTCCCATAGATCTACATTCTCAAGGGAAGGAGTATTTTTTGGTATGTACAGATTATGTAACCAAATGGGCTAAAGTACAAGCTCTTCCATTTGTAAGATAGGAGGTAGTAGAAGACTTTTTATACTCTAAGATCATGCAAATATTTTAAACGTCTAGAGAGATAATATCTAATAAGGGACCCCAGTTTATGTCCAAAATGATTCAAACATTCACAGAGATCTACCAAGTTAACCATGTGAATTTTAATCCATACCACCCATAAGCAAATAGACAAGTATAAGTTACCAATAGAGAATTATAAAATATTATTACCAAGATAGTCATTAGTAGGTGGAAAAATTAGGTAGCCAAACTTCCATAGGTTATATGGGCATACAACACAACCTAGAAGACCACTACTAATTTTTCACCATATGAATTAGTATTTGGTAAGAAACCTCTTCTTTCAATTGAATTTTAGATGCAAAATTTAAGGACTGCACTAGTAGGTATTGACTTGGATGAAGCACACATAGAGAAAATTTTATAACTAAATGAGCTGGATGAAATGAGAGTAGGATCTTTGCAACAAATAGAGATGCTGTAGTACCAAAGAAAATAATGGCATGATTTGCACATCAAAGAAAGATAGTTTAAATAAGGAGACTGAGCACTTTTGTATGATTCTAAGTACCAATGCTTCAAAGTCAAATTGAGAACTAGATGGATAGGACCATTTCAGATAGAAAAGATTTTTGATAATGGTTTAGTATAATTGATTTCTATAGATAGTAATCAGAAGACACTCCTAGTCAATAGACATAGGTTAAATATGTACCACAAGCCTTCTAGTAAATAAGAATTCATCCAGCTAGTACAAAATGAGTTTGGCCTCATGAAAGAATTCAAATCTTCCATGAAAATTGATCCTTGAAGACAAGATAGTCTTAATAAAAGAAGGGGATCCACCTCTTCTATAAAAAGGTTAAAAATAAAAAATAAAAAGTAAACAATAATAATAATCAACAATAAAAATATTTAGGGACTTTGTTGATAGCCATGACCAAAAAATCAACTTATTGGTTGAACATGTACTGCAAAATGAGCCTTGACTAGAAAACTAGTAAATAGTTGGTCAAGAGAAAAAAACTAAAAAAAATTAAAAATTTGAGTTAAAAAAATCAAGATTAATCATCATCTATAATTGATTTTCCTTGTTACCAAAGCAATAAACATTTTTATTGTCTTATTTTGTACCATTATTCAAACTAATCCATGTAATTTTCTTTTGTTAGAATAGGTAAAAAAGATAAGGAAAAACATCATGACTTTTAGAGGTATAGTATTTATTCTTTTACTAAGGGTTAGATTTTAAGTTTCTAAGTCGGCAAGTATATGCTCAATCTTTTAGAAAGAATCCATAGTTTTTATGTGAAGGATGTATGTGGACCTACCACTATGATATTCCCACATTAGTAGGAAATATTTTCAAAAAGTTACATTTTGATACTTGACTAAAAGTTATGGACTCTATCATGTCAAGTAACGTGCACTTCCATGATGACCTTGTCTTTATCATCACATCACAACTCATGTGGATAAGTAATTGATATAAGGATTGGTAACATGATGATTACAAATGGATAAAAAATTAATAATAAGTAATCATTAGTATTTTGTGACATGATAAGCTTACAATGTCATCATCATACCACATGCTTGGATAGCTTCAAGTTTTATCCATAACACTAAGACAAAAAGGGTACTATTGATACCATAATCCATTGCTTAAACCCAATGAAGTAACATTTTCCTTTTTGAGTAGAATTTCAAACTATTGTGATTTGTGAGACTTTAAAAATTCATAATGGGATAGAAAAATAAATCTTAGCCTGTATTTATAGAACGTCTCTTAGGATATGAACAAGCAAAACATGTGTTTGAAGCAGTAGGGTGGCTCGAGTTTCTAATGAAATTATAGCGGTTTGATGAAACTCTTGTCAAAAAATTTATTATCCACTTGAAGATAGATTTATTCAAGTCATTCTCCACATTTAAAAATTCCATTCTCTAGCGAAGTCATTAGCGAATTATCTGAGATTCTGAATGAAAGGGCCAAGATCGCAGGAAGATCTTCTTTCAATGACCTCATCTGCATTTTCCATGGTGAGGGAGAACTAGTTCCAAAGTGCATTCATGACATAAATTGAAAAATAAAAATCATCAACAAAGACTCCCTATCAAAATTATGGAGGTCTGTATCTTTTTAGCTCATCAAATATTTCACTTGTGATGGATAATGTAATGTTTTGATTTGTGTTATCATGAGAATGTTGATTCATTTAAGATATGGCCTACAACATCCCTATCATAGAATCAAATTACCTTCATTTTTGTTAGGGTCTATACAATTAATGTCCACGAGGTGCCCTAGTAATCCATCCTCTATCCACAATCATGGACTTATTTAGTTGATAACCCAACAACATTTTCTTAAACAAGAATCGGCCATGGAATAATGGATAGCTTTTCATAAGGGAAAGGAGAGGAAACACCTAAAGTTTTTTAAGAGCATACCACAAGATCCTTTTACTTCTATCTCTAAGGCTTCACCAAACGTCTCTTCCTCCAAAGTGGCTACTCTTAAATCAGTCTAGAGTATAAGATCAACATTTAGGGTTTCCACACCTAGACCTATAAGTCCCATCAATATGGTTGTACCACTAGAGTCAAGAAGAAGATTAAGACTTAGGTCCTCAATGAGAAACCTTAAACCATATTATCAGCCTACTTTTGCACATAAACCCATTTAGATCATAAAAGATGAACCTATGCAGACCATGTTCAACATCAATCACCTTAGGAGGCCCTACATGAAGAATTTTTTCCTCTCACTCAGAAGAGAAGAAGAAAGTTGATATTAGCAACTGATGATAATGAAGTAATTATTATATAAACCCTTGATATCCTACAATAATAACCCAATACCAATATATCACAAGATAAAGAGGAAGAGGAGACTCCTTTTCCACAAGATGTTTTTAAAGAAATTATTCCTTTTATTACCTTTACATAACTACCCATTGATAAAGGTAAAGCTCCCATGATTGATGAAAAAGCACAACCATCAAAAGAGATAAAAGATGTATAACTACATCATGCCTTGGAATTGTCCTTGCTAGAGGCTATAATAAAAAAAATGTAGAGGACATTGCTCGGCCACTACATTCGATTCAGTGTAAGGATTTTGTTATTTCTCTTTTATTGTAAAATATAGAAAGCATTCAAACTCAGTATTTTGAGAAGGGTGAAGAGATAACATCCTTATATAAGAAGTTGGATGAATATGAGAATGAAGTTATTTATCTATGGAGTTATACCAAGAAAATTGAAGAAGATAATGTGTCCTTGAAAAGGAATATCCTTAAACCTAAACAAGATAATACAACATTGAAAACACAATTAGCCTCCAGATCTTATATTGTGTATCTCAAACCTATGGTAGAACAAGGTTGTCAAACCATTATATCCTACCTGGATGTCAAAAGTCACTAGCAACAAAGTTGTTTTGAGCTTGGAGAGTTAAAGGAGAAAAAAAATTCTTAATAAGGGGAAAGATAAGTTACAAGAAGACTTAACAAAGTACAAAAATAGGAAGAACAAGCCGAACAAAATATATAGTTTACCTATTAGTTTGGTGAAAAAAATTTAGCTTGTAGGAGTCCATCTCCTCCTATAGTTTATTCTTGCATGAAAAATGTTGTAGATGGTAGTTACTCCAAATATCTTATGAATTTCCACATGAGATTAACACAAGTGAAGAGTTATTGATAGTTTATCAGAATAGTACTCCTAATAAACATGATTTATTGTGTGAATTTTATCTATGTGATATTATTTTGAGAAACATTAATGATTAATGGTCAATCTATTTGTTGGTGAGTTACAACTAATAGCCCTTCTCTCCACCTATAAAAATAAAATATTAGGGAAGGATAGATATAATGACCATGTAAGTACTACAAGAGAAGTTGGTATATACATTAGACCTCAGTTTGGTAATGCATAATAGGTATTGGAAAAATTTAAAAGATTCTATTTTCAATGATAAAAAATCCATGATCACTATCTTCATGCTCTACAAGATGGTATTATCAATTTTGAATTGTTTGTTCAACATTTCTTTGATCAAGTTGTAGTTGCTTGTAGCCAATGTTAGAATATGTTGACAGTCCCTTTGAAAAGGAGAGAAGTTATCTCTCCTACTAGTATAAGATGGAGCCTTAGAAGATTTGAGGCCATCACTCAGATCATTTTTAATGTACTTCAATAAGGAGGATATAAATTATGGATTGGGATGAGATTCATACCATCTCTATTAATTTCTCCCATATCTCCATGTCAAAACACAGGGCCATAGTCTGAAGAATAATTTGATCTTTGGCTTGAATTTTTAATAGGGATATGGGATTTACTTCTCCTCATGAGAAAATATTACAATATTTTTACTCCATCTATGATCTTAGCCTCAAAATGGAGTAGAAAATCCACACTTATGAAGACAAAAGAAGATAGTTTGCAATGTGACTTGTAAAAGGTAAAGTGTGGAAGAAATGATGATTCCACACTATGACTCATTATAACCATGACATATCATCCTTCACAACCATTAATATTCCATTTGATTTGAGCATTTCCTTTAGTATTAGGTATTATAACTAGTCTAACGTAAAAGATGAATGCTTTTGTCTCTTTAAGTTTATGTGAGTCTAAGTTAGCATTATTTACACAATGTTCTAACTGTTTGCATGTTTAATCTTCCATATTTGATATTTAAATGTATTATAACATATAAATACGAGTTTTTATATGATCTCATGAAGACAAGGAAGTGTCATTACCATGAGCTCATCATTTGAGAAAAGCTCTAAACTTTTCCAGACATTCTACAGACCTTGATAAACAACTATGAATTATTGCAATCAAGCTACAGATTATGGCAATCAAACTATGGATTTTAACAGTCATGTTATGGAATCTCATAGATTGCTATGGACTCATACACAACATGTTCTAAGGAGTTATATAAGTTATTTCAACTATTCCATAATAGTCTTGGAGTCCTCTTGATACTTTCTATTTTTACATATGTCTATATATAGACTTCTATTTATGTATAGCTTTCCATTTATAGAAGATAGTATATATAGGTTACAACTTTAGATAAGATGATATGGTTACATTGTATATAAGATTTGGTAACTAGATATGGTTATAAGAAGCAATTGTAAATCCTACTAGGATCTTCCCAACTATGTGTGGATATTGTTGAAAATCTCTTTTTTATTTTGACCATATAAACCAATCTATATGAATATCCTCTTATTTTAGTTAGTTAAGTTATTACCTATTATTTAGGACAGTTAGTTTCTTTTGTATCCAATAAAAGGTAAATCCATGATTGATTTGTAGGAGAGTGAAAACATTGTAAGAATTGTCATTTTGAATACAAGAAGATTTTGTGGTAGAGAATACTTTTTCATTTTTATACATTAGTCAAGATAACTTTCTAAGGACTGAATTGTTTTGACCCTAAATCCAAGGGTGAGCAAGGGCCCACTCTCCAAGGAGATATGATGTCTACTTTTGGTATTTATAATTTGTTTCTTATTTGTTTTTAATTAGAATTAATATAAATACTTTATGTGATTGGGTTTATAACCTTCAGGTCAAATAAACTATTAATACATGTGTGTGCTTTATGATTTAGATAAACATTTATTATTTATTCAATTTCAATAATCTTAATTCTGCAACTTAGCTTATAGTGTGGATTTGATATTTGATTTCAGTGTGTTTACTTTACAATAAAATTATGTGATTGATTTCAAATAACTTCATTCAGTTTGGTCTATTTAATTTTTGATGAAGTGTGTTTCTTTCAAGCATTTAGTTAAGACATTAAGAAGTATGAACTTAGGAAAGATCAACTCCAAAAAACCCCCAATCAACATTGTTATTTGAACCCAACAAAAATCTTACTATAGATAGTCTTGGACACTAGCCCTAGTAAGAAATGATACCAACACATATTGGTTAAATGAAGGGATAATAATGACACCCATCAATTAACCCCCGTGCCATCACATATTGAGTGAATTAGTCAATTGCAGTAGTTACTAGTGTAATTTGGCCTAAATTTATCCATGTGAGCCTAATTAATAGTATAAATGATGGTAATTGGGGCTCAAAGGATTGGTTTAGGGTTTTAATAGTTTAGGATTTATGATTTAAGGTTTTTAAGGCTTATGGTTTAAGGACTGAAGCTTAATGTTTAGTGTATAGGTTTTAGGGTTTAGGTCTTAGGTCTTAGGGCTTATAAATTAGGTTTTTAAGGTTTAGGGGTTAGGATTTAGGGTTTCAAGTTTAAGGTTTAGGGTTTAGGGTATAGGGTTTAGGGTCCAACTGTGAAGGTAATTAAGGATAGTTTGAGTTGCTTGAATTTATTTATGAGCATTTAATCTATTTTTAGGTTTGATTAACCCCTATGTCATCACAAATTGAGCAAATTAGTCAATTGGGGTAGTTAGTGGTGTGATTTGGGCCAAATGTATTCCTGTGAAACTAATTATTATTCTAAATGATGGTAATTAGGGTTCAAATGATTGGTTTAGGGTTATAAGAGTTTACAATTTATGGTTTAGGATTTCTAGGGCTTAGGTTTTAAATTTTAGGGAATAGGGTACAAGTTTTAGGATTTAAGGCTTAGGGTTGAGGGTTTCTAATTTAAGGCATAGGGTTTAGGGCTTAGGGCTTAGGGTTTAAGGTTTAGGGTATATTTTGTAGGGTTTAGGGTCTAATTATGAAGGTAATTGAGAATAATTTGAGTTGCTCACAAAATATGTTTTTGGGTTTAATTAACCCCTATGTCATCACAAATTGAGAGAATTAGTCAATTAGGGTAATTAGTGGTGTGATTTGAGCCACATTTATCCCTGTGAACCTAATTTTTAGTCTAAATTATGGTAATTAGGGCTCAAATGATTGGTTTAGGGTTTTAAGAGTTTATGATTTATGGTTTAGGGTTTTTAGGGCTTAGGGTTTAAGGATTATGGTTTAGGTTTGAGGTTTAAGATATAGGGTATAAGGCTTAGGGTTTAGGGCTTATGGCTTAGGGTATAGGGCTTAGGGTTTATAATTTAGGGTATAGTGTCTAACCATGAAGGTAATTAAGGATAATTTGAGTTGTTTAAACCTATTTGTGAGCATATAATTTGTTTTTGGGTTTGATTAGCCCCCATGTCCTCATAGATTAAGAAAATTAGTCAATTGGGGTAATTAGTGATGTGATTTGAGCTATATTAAGCCCCATGAACCTAATTTTTAGTGTAAATGATGTTAAGTGGGGATCAAATGATTGGTTTAAGGTTTTAATAGTTAACAATTTATGTTTTAGGGTTTATAGGGCTTGGGTTTTAGGGATTAGGGTTTAGGTTTTAGGGTATAAGGTCTAAGAGATCAAGGTTTTAGTTTTAAGGGTTTAGGTTTAGGGGTGTTTATGCATACATATAATACCACATACACAATATTACCATGTATGTGGTTTTGCTACTACTATAAAACAAAAAATATATGTATGTTTAACGCCATTTTTTTCACATTGAGAGTTATGTCCCCTACATACTCTACCATATTTCATTTTTCATGTTGTAGGTTTTTTTTTACTGATTTGATGTATATCACCACCCTCAAAAGTAAAAAACTTTGTCTACTCATGGTTGACTAAAGAATGCATGTCTATTTTTTTAATAATTTGATCATTCTTCTCACTTGATACTACACATCAATTAGGTTTGTTTTTTAATAAGGATTATTATCCTGACCCTCAAAAGTTGACAACTTTGTGGAATCATGGGTGAAAACTTTCATAAGATAAATAAAAAGAAGTTAGACTGTAAAACATTGGAGGAATTAGAAGTGTAAAGAGAAAATCAAAGACAACGCATGCAAAAAAATTGTGCAAGTACGTATATTATACCTAATGAATTGAATGCCAAAAATAATGATGAAACGATCAATGATAGTATACCAAAATTTGAAATTACAATTATAAATTCTAATAGTATACCAAATTATAATGCAAGTCCACATTCAAATTTTATTATTTTAAATTTTGATGATGATGATAGTATGCATAATGATGTAAATTGCATGGAAATACTAATTGGTGAAATCAATAATCAAGAAAACAAAATGGGAAAAATGTCGAACGAAGAAACTAGTAATGAAGAAAATAATATGGATACATCAAATCAATCCAATTTACCATTAATAACGTCTCCTAGGATTTTGAAAAGAATATCCATGCATTTAATTGAAATTACTAAAAACATTTTAAAACCAATGCCTAAAAAAATGTTTGAGCACCATATGAGCAAAAAATTGAAAGAATATGGGATTTGCACTTTAAAAAATTAAATGAAACTTGAAGATGTTGATTGTTTGTTACATTGATGAAAATTCTTAAGATGAGACCTAAAATGAACACCCTAGGACTAAGAGCATATAATATTGATGGTGTAAACAAGGTAATTGTTAAAAAATTTCATAATGCATACCATCAAGTAGTGTGAAGAAATGCACCAAAGATGGTAACATTATTTGATGCATTATTACAACTTATAGGTAAATTATCAAACAAAGCATGAATGATTGATTAGATAAATAAGTCAAACATTACACATAAACAAAAAAATACTAATGAAGGCAATTGGGAGACATATAAGACTTGATGTTGCTGGTAACAATGATTTATGGGCATTCTCTAGTAGACTCCCACAGAAAGATAAGTCTATAGCTAATACCTTATAAGATTTACTTAAATTTTTTTGGAAAGATAACACAAAGGTATTGCCTAATATTAGAGATGTATTGAAAATAAGAGTTGGTTCTCATAACCATAAACCACATCCTAAACATTTTTTCAATATGACTCAAACATAATTGTACTTTAAATTTGTTTAAAAATATCAAAATATTTCTATTAGTCAAAGATATTTTGAAATGGCCAAACTCTTTTATGTGAAAATCAATCACACACACACACTACTTGTTGTTGTAAGCAACATGTTGAATTTTTGATTCATTATGATATTTTTCATTATGTTCATTGTACTTTACATACTAATAATATTTTGTAGGAGTGTGGAGTGGAAATCCCACCAAAATCAACAAGGGAATTTATTCCAAACGTTTTATGTGAAAGACTAGATGGATAATTTTTATAATAGGACATGTTTGGATGGAATTTGTAGCATTTGTGGTGGATTATAAAAATTAAAAAATATTACCCATGAGGAGAGTACACACATAATTAGACAAGAATTGGCTAATTTTAGTAAATATAAATCTTTGACATATCAATTAAAAAATGTAAAGGAATCTAAGAGGTGCAAGCTTGTTACAAAACAAATACCTCTTTCCAAATTTATGGGAAAATTTAGGAAGGAAATTATATATGATTGTGTAAGGCACAAACACAGAGATTAATGAATAGATGAAAAATTCAAGTTAAGTAAGGGCACATTCCTACTTGGTACTATTGTTTCAGTAGTTGACTTTGTAGAGAATCACACATTGCAACCACAAAGAGAGGTTTAGTCAGAATAATAAAATTTAGTAAAGTTTTCCTTTTTGTGCATATGACATTCATGCATTCACCAAATAGTATAAAACATGATTAAAAAATATTAAAGGAGTACCACCTATATGTCAACACTGATCAAACACATACTTTAGAGTATGTGCAAGGTTATTTTCACATGTTTTATGACAAGTTGAGTAAAAGGAACATTACTTTTAATCAACATCATACTTGGTTAGATATTTACATTCCATAATTTAAGAATGAATGGATGTTCTACTAGCTGAGCATGATGCATGTGACCACTGGTATACAACATATTTGGAGTTTCACTTAAGCAGGCCATGGAAAAGGGGAGCATGATGGTGCAGGAGCATGTGTCAAAAGAGTGCTTTCAAGAGAGGAGTTAAAACATGAAGATGTCACTAATTTGATAGATGAAAAAAATATAATTGACTGGTGTAATGAAAATATGGGCCATGGTGCTCAACAAAAGTTCATTGTTTGTAGATATTTATAGCTAATGGAGGATGAATAATTGACAAGCTATGAATATTTTATGAAAATAACCAGATTGAGTGAGTTAAACTCATTTCATAGCTCAAATGTAGGTTCTTGGATAGTTCATATGAGGCACATGGTATGATTTTATTATACATTGTTGACTTTATTTAGAATGAATATGAGTCACAATAATGGGTGGATGAATGGAGTTGTAGGCCTATAGTTCCAATTGACACTTATCAAGTTTCACCAGCATTATGACTTATAGAGATAACATCATCACATGACTTTGACTATGTATCTAATCTAGTAAAACCAAGTATCATATATTTAATAGATGTTTCATGCACTAAATTTGGTAAATATATAGTAGATAATGCTATTAAATCATGTTTTATTTTACAATGTAGAGCATGTTTATATAATTATTAAAGATGAGGAGAATGAGGAGGGGAAAAACTACTCCTTGTGTCAATGTGTAGAAGAAAAACAAAAATTGAATTTTGTTATCACAAATGGGGGAAAAATTCACTATCTCATTAGGTCTGTGGTATTTACTATAACTTGGATTTGACGCTATCCTATAAAAAATTCAAATGTACAGTTGTTTGAAGACTACAAAGTACATAAGAAGATACTCCACTATTCAAATAGGGTTCTTGCAATAAATATTTAGTTGCATAAATATTAGGGCAAGCCATTAAAAAGGACTCTATAGAAGGTTTATGAATATGATCATGAAGCAATTATTGATACTATGAAGAATAGATTCAAGCCTAGTGGTTCTTTAGGTTGAACTCCCAAGATATGTTGACTTCTCAAATGCAAATGTGTTTACTTTTATCAAATTTTATTTATTTCTTAGGTATTCCATATAAATTTCAATTTAATTAAACATTAACATATTTTTATAGGTTAGTGGTGCCAAATTAGCTTCTACCTTCATGTGAATGGCATCATTAGTAGAGAATTACATATTCTCAAATTTAAGAGAAGCTCTTGGTTCATTTAGGTGATTGACTATTTTACCTTATCTAGAGAAATGCCATCTTAAAGACAAAATAGGTGCTTCATATCCTAATCAGCCATACTAAAATGCCAAAAATGGGGTCTTAGAGGCTAATGACCACCCCATACATGGTGGATATGTCAATATTTAGTTATGAGGCCCCAAAGATAGAGATCTCCAACTGTAACTTGCATCTTGACAACATTTCTTATCAATGTTACTCGAGGCCATAATTATTATAAAAAAGGTATCCATGTGAATTTTAAGGCTATGGCAGTGGGAACACATGTAAATTATATATCTATAGGTGTTAGAAATTATGGATTTAAAATCTAAGGTCTTTGAAAGCAAAAATGTCTATTGGAGGCAAAGACCATGACTCTTAACTACATAAAAGTTGCATTTTAGGATTGATCATTGAATCCTCTGCCATAAATTTTTCAATGATTTTTGATCCAAGGGATTTGGGGTGTAAGTAGATGAATTTGAAATGTATGTGATTGTTCTTTTGGTTCATGGATATGAATTATAATTTTTATTTTAATCCTATCCAAAGTTTGCCTAAAAAATAATAATTTTGCCTTATAGGGAAATGTCATCTTAAGGTCAGAATGGGTGCTTCATCTCTTGACTAGGCATAATCGAATGCCAATAATGCATTAATAAAATTTAATCACCACCCTTGACATGATGGTGATTCCAATTTTTAGCTGCAAGGCCCTAGAAATAGAGATCTCCAATTACGACTTACATCTTGCATCTAGGGAGATACCATCTTGAGGTTGGAATGGGTGTTGTCTCCTAACCAGTTATAGTTGGATGCCAAAAATGAGGTATTAGAGGTTAATAACCACTCTTGATTTCATGAATATACCAATTTTCTATCATGAGGCCTCAAAGATAAAGTTCTCCAACTACGGCTTGCATCTTGATAACATTTTTTGTCAATGTTTCTCAAGGCTGAAATTATTGCAAAAAAGCGTATCTGTATGGATTATAAGGCCATGTCAGAGGGAATGTATGTAAATTTCACAAATCAAGGTGTTGAAAGTGATAAATTTCAAAGTGGAGGTCCCAAAAGTAGAAATGTCTATTGGAGGAAAAGACCATGTCTCTTAACTACATAAAAGTTGTATTTTTAGACTGATAACTAAATCTTTTACCATGAGTTGGCTGATGATTTGTGATTTGAGGTCTTCAGGATGTAAGTATAAGACTTCAACATGTACATGATTGTTATTTCAATTTGTGGATATGACTTACAATTTCCATTTTACACCTGTCCAAAATTTGCTTAAAAAATAACAATTTTGCCTAATAGGGAAATGTCATCTTGAGGTCAGAATGAGTGCTCCATCTCCTAATTGGGCATAATCAGATACCAAGAATGTGATCCTAGAAGTTAATCACCACCCCCAATATGTTAGTGATGCAAGTTTGCATATTACATGTAGATAAATGTCATCTTGAGGCTGGAATGGGTACTCCATCTCTTAACTGGTGATGTGGAGAAAAAAAGAGAAGACACTATTCATTGATGAGGTTTCCAACCACTATTAATGTTGAATCATCAACACTATTCAACTACTTAAGTGGCATGGGGTTTCATAATCCTCCCAAGGTTTAAAGGAGATTTGATTTCAACATTCATGATTGAAGTGGGATGAATTTCCTTATGGAGCTCCTTGATTTGGAAGGTTTGTCATTTGTCAAAAGGATATTCTTATCCTTTTAAATATTGTGCATAAATAAGACAAAAGAGCTACTATCCACCCATGTGAAGTGGGTCACCATGTTTTGGAGGCACATGATGATGGAGAGTTAGTCAAAAGTTATATTCCATGCTTGGGACCCTTGGCACATGTGGAGACAAGTTTTACTATTGATGAATAGTTCCCCCATGAGAAGGATGGCATAGGTTTTTTGGAGCATGCTTTGTCTTTTATATTTGATATTTTTTCTTCATTCCCTCCATGTCAATTTTTTTTCCCTTATATTTTATGCCTCCAAGTGGAGGTTAATGAAATTATTGGATGGGTAGTCGTTTTCACATGCTCTTGTTATTAGTTATAATTCTCTATAAAGGAGATTGAATCCATGGCATTGTGAGGCTAAGTTGGGAATAAGGCTAGTTTTAGACAATAAATATTTGTTTGAAAGCTTTGAATAACCTCCTTGGTGTTTATTACAAGTAATATAATGTGGAATAAATCTTTGTGACTTGAAGAATTAATGAGGAATGTATGTGATTTGTTGAAGAACTTCGTGGTGGTATACTTTAAATAATTTGTTTGCATCAAGTGGTATCAGAGCAGCAAGTGTGATGTTGTGTGTTTACATAAATTGGTCATACTCAAATGCCAAGTATTTGGTCCTAGAGGTTAAGATCCACTTGTAAGTATGATAACTAAACTTCAAGAACTCAAAGAAAGGAGAAGAATCTCTTAAGATAAAGTTTTACCAAGAACTATTGTAACTCAATCTATACTATAATCAATGAAAGCTTACTTTATTGAGGTTATTATTTAATTACCAAGATTGAATTACTTGTAATTACATATTGATGTTGTCTTAAAGTAATAATTTTGAATATTTATTGTGTTCTTGAAGTTGCAGGTTTGCAAAGGTAGTACACAGGGTTTGACAGTTAATAAAAATTGGTCTTTTATTACGTTTGAAGATTAATTAAGTGATAATAGTAAGTGGTAGGGATATATGAGGGTGTGAAGAGTCTCCCACAACCTAAAGTCTCTAAGACAGTCTTCAAAATCCAAATTTTCATGGTATTCATACTCATTTTGACATAGTCTTAAAACCATTAAACTAGGGTTTAGAACACAAAAACCTCCATAAATAAAAAATAAACCTTAAAATAAGTTTAAAATTTGTATAAAGATGTGGTAATATGTTTATAATGTTTTAAAAGTGGTTTAATTTATTTGAGGTTCCTATAACTCAATTTATTTCAAAATCTTTGATTGCAAGCCTATAGATTAAGCCTAAAACCCTTTATTTTTAATTCTCCTTGAAAAAACTAAAACCTAAGGAAGTAATAAAATTGTTACTTGATTCAAATGACACTTTTAGGGATATGAGAATACCTTATAATGGATAAATTATTTTATTAAATGTGTTACAATTGGTTTAAGACTCTAGTTGAGTAGGCTACTAGGCTAGAAAGAATAAGATTCTAGGTGCATCAACTAGAACTATCATAACTTGAAATCTAACCATAAAAATCTTGTGAAACTTCATATAAGGTTAAAATATAGTGTCCTTGAGGTCTTAGAATAGGTTTCAATTTTTTTTAATATCTTTCACAATAATGATCAAAATCAAAAAGTTTATCTTATACCAATCCCAAGAAACACACAATCAACTTGTTAAATACCTTTATTTTATACCAATTCCTTTATTGGTATAGGTATTCTTTACTATTATAGGTATTTTTGATTAGAATAGGTCTATAATTTCCTTTAAATAATTAATTTTATAATTTAAAGAAGTTATAATATTCATAACAATATTATAAGTCTCAATTATTCATGACTTATACTGATAGGTTCATCCAAGATTCTTTCTAGCAATCTCAAAATTGCCTTATCAATCCTTACACCTCTAGGAATATATTGTTTTATATTAAATTTGAGATATTCTTAAATGAATCATGTTTTCTATCTCAGACCTATAATACTTTCATAATTTTCTTCCCATTTTATTAAGAATCTTTTGACTTTGCAAATAACTTTCAGCCCTAGTAAATAGAATATAGAATTTTCTTGACTTTATCATAAATATTATGACACCTTCTTAGGATTATTCAACATACAAACTTATTAGGACTTTAATATAATTATTTATTTACTCTCAATGCTATCAAACCTAATCATGGGCTTTACTCTTCACAAATACTTAAAATAGGGTTTATACGACAAGCTACATGTCTACAAATTGTACAACTGTAATATCTTCCTACCAAAGACTTCAAAAGTCTTGAAACCAACTCAAAGTCTTCAAACACAACTTATTAAAACCTTATACATAGTTTATCACTTAGCATTTTATCAATCTATAGCTCAATTCTTGAACAAATATATAAATTCAAGATTTATAGACCTTATTCTATAGGTTTATAGATGCTACAACTAGCACATCTCCCTCATTAGACAATTCTCTAAACATCTCACCCAAAATGTTATAAGGCTACAATGAAATTAAATGAATTTTAAAGGTATTATGATTCATACAAACATTCTCATGGATTTCATTACTTTCATATAGCATAAACAATATGGAGCAATACAATTTGCATGGTCCTTCCCTCTGTTTGATCTAAATATACAATAAATGCCTCAAAGGGCTAGTAGGTTGAATTGGGCCTAATTGGTATTTTATTAAATTATACAATATAAAATATTAATAATTGATGATTATTAAGGTTATAATCATCATATTTCATATAAACACATTTAACTTATTAGGTTACAACTCTCGTTTGACCTCCAAACTCTTCTAGATCACTTTGGCAGGTTTTTTAGACCAAAACCACTAGTTTTCTAGACTGTATTTCAGCTCTAACTTCCTCTCTAAACCTAAAATTGACTCCAAACCACTTTCATAACTTGTCTAGCATCCAAAAAATTGATCACCAATTTTTAGGTCTTTTTTATGGTTATTTTACTTTTAATGTGAATTTTAGAGAATGATTTTCTAACCTAGGTTTATAATACTGTGTGAGTATGAGAAAATTGGCTTGTATGTTGAATGAGGGTGTTATTAAGTGACTTAAGTGCATTTAAAATATAAATCTCTATAGTCTCCTTTACTATATAGGGTAGTATCTTATGAGGATGTGGTTTGTCGATATGTACTCTCACAAGCTAATTAGGTGCACGACATGCACTTAACCTATCCTACACAGAGCCCTTTCCTCTACCCTAGAAATTTGAGAAATCAAAATAGTTTATAACTTCATTCAACAAAAAATCACAATATAATTTTCTAAAAAAATACATTGGGACCTCATTATTGTTACAAGGTGAGTGATCAAATACCATCCACCATAGGTCCCAAAACTTTTGTTTGATCAAACTGTGAGTGCACCAATGGATTAGAATCTATTTGGTTATCACATATAGTAATGCACCAATTTTTTCATCATTTAATAGGGCATAAATTTGGGCTTTGGTTATGTATTTATATCTCACAATGATTGTAGACAATTTGTTCAAATAGTATGTTTCACATCTATTTCTATACTCAACCCACCTATCAATTTGATCTGTTAATGAGTCAATTTCACCTAATAATGTATGTAATGTGTTTTCAAAATAAATTTGGTGGGTATTATTTTCATAGGGTCCCTTATTATCCTAATCAAATTATCAATTTTGATCTTATTTTCAATGATATGGGCTGCTAAATCCTCTTAACTACCTTGGGGGGCTTGAGGAACTACAAGAGAGCTAGGAGGGTTTTGTGGGTGAGGAGCGGTAAGAGGGTTTTGTGGGTTTGGAGGGATAGGAGGGTTTTGTGGGTTAGGAGGGATAGGAATTTTTAGTTTTTATTTATTTCCACTTGGCACATTATCCTCTATATGTATCAAGGAAAAAATAATTTCAAGAAAAATTCAACAAAATTAACTAATTTTGTTTCTAAATGCACTAAAATTATTTGCATACCTCTCTTTCAGTGTGCCATTATCCAATTTAGGTTATTTGAGAGTTTTTTATTTCCCCTGGTCTCACTATTAATCACATATTTCCTCTTACTATTTATTAGTCACAGTTTACGTCAATACCAAATGAATGGCATTGATGCTTTATCTTTAGTTATAAAGCAACAAAATCGTGTACGCAGTTTTATTTCTTTATAATTGTGTAGGTAATTTTAATGCATTAAAATCATGTAATCTTTGGTTATAAAGAAATATAGCCATGCACACTATTTTAATGCATTAAACTATGTATGTAGTTTAAGTTCAGTGTTCTTTGAGCCTATGTCACATAACCACATACGTGCTTTTAAAAATTGCATATGCAGAACCATTTCCAACACTCCAAATGCAAATTTTTGTCCATTTTTTAGTCCCCCCATCTCTATGCACTTACCTATATAAGGCAGAGCAATGACTACTCTCACCAATGTCCATAATAACTCTAATGCGTGATGAAACTATGGTCCAAATCATGGGATAAATGGTAAATCCTACTTATAAACTCTCATTTTAAATAATTTGGATATGGATTTAGTAGAACATGATAGGAAATAAGGGTATTAAAGTAACCAATTTGGTCAATGGTCCCACCTAGTGTGTCATTTAGCTATCAAAATATGGAATAACTAATGAATCAGGCACAACCACCAAAGAAAGGAACAAAAATCGAGAAGCCATTAAAGAAGGTTTTATAGAAGCCTAAGGAAGGAAAATTGACTCTCGATTACCAATTATGATTTCTTAGATTAATTTTATACTATTAGGTGTATCTCAATTGGAGGTACAAGATTTTTTCTTATGTGATATGGGGAGTGAAGTACATAACAAGATGGAGGAGTGGTTCTTCAAGAAGGTAGTAAGGTTTTCTCAAGTAAGAGCCAATTTGGTAGAATATCAAAGGGTAAATTTACTTTCCATGCTTGATTCATTGAAGATAGATAGTATTGAAGTTGAGCAATTAAAATACACAATACTATATACCATTTTTGGGAGTTTGCAGGAATGTAGATGAAATTTTTATATTCGTTGTTGGATTTTGTTGAGGAAGGGGATGATATGGACAATCCTCCATAGTTAGTAACCTAAATAATAAGGAAATAATTATCATCTCAACCAACATTTAAAGTTATATTCACACCAAAATAGACATTTTGGGTAGAGAATATTGGACATAAAAGAGAAGGTTATTTTAATGTGTGTAAGTATGGTACAAGAATGTATCAAATTTTCACTAACTTGGAAATATGGATAACTCATAGACACACTTTTGGTACCAAAAAAGAATAATCTATTAAGTGTGTCAGGGGCTAGGTCGAGGCATGTAGGAAGGAATGTGAGGAAAGAAAATACAATTGGGAACAAAATAAGCTCAAGAGAGTTACGTAGTTGATGCCCTCTATAAGGTATAAATAGATAATATCTAAAATGGAGGTAACACATGGTAAACCATAATAATTTTCCATAATGGAAATATTTAAAGGCATTCTCAAATCTTCACCTCTAGTTATCCCCCACTCCTTAGTTATGAACTAGTGATTCCAGAAGAAGGTTCATAAAATCCATCAATGATGCTAGAGATGCAAGTAGGTCACATAGATGTTGGGTTGGTAGTTTGGGTACTATATAAATAAATGGAGAAATGTTGACTTTGACACACCAAAATTATATAAAGGAGTCAAGTGACATAGAAGAACAAGCATAATCAGAGCTTTTACAAACATCATTATGAAATTATATGAAATAGTTTGAGGAGAGTGCAGTCAAGTCTATAAATAAAAATCAATGAGTTCACCAAATATTATGGGGATATTACATAGGAACCAATAGACATTGGTGTGAGAGGAAATAATAGCCAAGGACCACAACAAATGATTGAGGGCCAAAAAGACCAAGATCCAAGATAAGGTGGCAGAGAAAATTAAGTGGCATGATAATGGACTATAGGTACCACTAAATAGCAAGCTCAAGAATAAGGAAAAGAACAAGAGACCCAAATAGTGGAGGATATTAGATGCATGATTCCCAAGTTACCAAATGTCATTATATGATGTTTGTCATTACAAAATCCTAGTTTTGAATGTCTACAGGTGACCAATTATAGTTGGATAATAATTTTGTATTGATCACACTACTAGATAACATTGACATTGATCACACTCAATTACTGACCATGGCCTAAGCACAATGAGTCTCAAAATTTGGGATAAATATTATCCAATCCATATAATAGTTAGAAAGGAATTTAATGTGTTGAAAGATATCTTAAAAATAGTGTGTCAATTAATAGAGAAAGGTTGTTTAGCATTTCTCAAAGAAGTCATGAAAACCCGACAATGTCATTACAAGTTACATTTTTGGTTAATAAACTAGTAAAAATGTAACAACATAGTGAATAAGTGAAGATCATGTACAAAAAATAAAAGGTTGATTTTGAAATTATCATGTTGATGGATGAATATAATCATATCTTGATATTCGTTATGACACAAGCCTATGTTATTGCGATAATATTACTCCATTGAAAGAAACAACATGATGGCATGTTGTGAATTTAACATGATACATTACAAAAATACTAGTCAAAAAGATTTACTCATGGCCACATAGTTGACATTGCATCTATAAACATACTTTTCATTAGTTTTTGAGGCATTAGATGACAGGGTAGAAGTTAAATAATTCATTACATAAAATTGATTCCATGGTGAAGGCTCGGTTAAAGGAACATATGCTCATATCACACTATTAGCTTCTCTAATCAATGATCATTGTGAAATAAGCATTAATGCAACCAAATGCTTCTCCTAAAAAATTTCCATCCCAAGTGGTTGATGTAACTAACATAGATCCAACCACAACAACATTATAAAAATGGCCCTTTACTCCACCACCATCCACCCCTCCAAAGTCAACAACATCAACCCAAGCAATACTCCACGACCTCTACCATCTTAGTGAGTTGGTATAAGTTTTCCATAATTTTGGGGAAAACACACCATGTAGGAGACCAATTTATTTTCAAGTAGGGATAGGTTGGAACAATACTCATAAAGGACAATCTCTTACTTATTTTAGCCTATAAAAAATTGTAAGGGAACCAGGCTAACATGTTACCTGGTTGAAAAGATAAAAGGATGGCCAAGTAGTGTATTAGGGATGGAAAGTGGTAAAAAACCCCCTATGAATAGATCTTTAGGATTCTAGATAATTAAAATTAGAAGTAGACTCAAACCTAATACTCAAAATAAAAAAAAGTATTTTTACAAGTATATTTCACACAATGTCTTGGGATGAGACAATAATTTAATCCTGGGAGAATTTTAAGTGAGATTGTGAATGAGTATTTTGAGATATATAATTGTATATAATGGTCAATGTGAAAATTATAATAGAAGGCCAAAACAATTTTTGTATATGCCAAAATGAATAAATTGGAGATTCTATGTATATAATTCATCATTAGGAAACATGAGAAATGGAAATGAATAATTAAAAGATGAAACAACATAATGTAATCTATATATGTCTATAATATTTTTAGGGAAGAGATTTTTCCTCCCTAACCAATTATAGTTTTCTCTAATACGAATCAATAGGATTATTATAATTCAATATATGATCTACGTTAGAATAGAGTATATACATCTCTTCATTTTTATTAAGCTTTTTATAATTGAATTCACATAAACTATGATAGTCTCTGATATGTAGAATCTCATATATGTTAGTTTTGAAGTCTTAAAAATGATTCATGTGAAGTCGTATCCCTATGATAAAGGGATGGTAATACTTAGAATATAACATTATATATTTCATGAGTTCCTTCCCGTAGAAGGCATCTAACATAAGATAAGGCAATAACCATCCTAGCCTCCTATACCATCAATTCTTGGGATATTATGCATAATGAAAGATGGTAAATCACATTTCTCACTTTGAAACAAAGTAAAAGGTAGATTCTTACTCTTCTACCCCCTTGAACCTTCCTCTCCATTTTTATTACTAAAGGAAAAACACAAAAAGAAATTATAGAACAATAAGTAGTTAAATAAAAAGTAATCAACTAAGATCTCAATAATTGTAATAATGTTTTCTTAACTAAAATAGGTTATTTTCCTTTGACTCCTATACATAGAAGATATTGATATTTGGTTGTGTAAGATCAATGTTTCCCCTCACAAATATCCATGAAGATCAATTAAGAGTGTCAATGATTTTATTTTGAGAATATAAATTATGGTTGCATAACAAGGTCATTGCAACATCAAGTTACTTCCATAAATATATTGATTTTTTCAACAAGGTCATTGCAAGGTATAGTCACTTCCATCAATATACTAAGTTTGTCAGTAAGGTGATTGTAACATCTCAATTATGGCTATAAAACCCAATATAAATTTTTTTATACTTTGTAGGTTCATTTCTCAAGTGGATCAAGACTAATTGATTTAAACTCTAAACCCTAAATAAGGTCAAAACAAGTATATTGTATTTTCTACAAATGTCTCTACAAGAATAGATTATATGGGTCTATTATCAAAGTTAGTGTTATAAGAATCTCAATTGAGCTGCACAGATCGATATAGAAAATCATGTTCTTTACAAATGCACTTCTCAAGTAGACAATGATTGATCGATCTTGTCCATCACAATTTATAGTCTCTATAAATGTCAGAGTTAAAGAATGATAAATTGATTTACATGTACCAGATGTCTTATCACATCCATTAGTATATTAGGTATGTTATCCAGGTCATTGTAATAATCTTAATTATGGTTTCATAGATTTACATTTAAACTAATGTAATTTGCAAGTGCACTCAAGTATAATTTTACAAGTCTCAATGAAAACCTTCTATATTTAAAGAAATCCAAATTTATAAAATTTACCACTTATATCATCTTCTTCAATTAATAGTTATTTTTTTCATCATCTCTAATATTTGTAGACTCATTGCCCCTAGAAAATAAATAATGTAGTTAGTGAAGAGTACAAAAAGAAAGAAGAAAAAAGATAAAGAAAGAATTAGTGCCAATAAAATAAGAGGTCAAAAATTTAGGATGTAACAAATATGATGATGATGATGATGATGATGATGATGATGATGAGGGTGAAGCAAAGAATGAAAATCATAAAAAAGAAGATACAAAGGATGAAGATCACCCTTTGTGATCTAACTCTTGTGACTCATCATATGAAACACTAGAGGATGACAAAGAGGAGTCCTAGGAACACTAAGCCTATGACAATGATACTTTGTATAGACAAAAAATCTATAATGATGACAATAATTGTGATCATCATTAGTCATATATTTAGTAATAATTTAGTTTAGATATTTTAATTTAGGTTTTACTTAGGAGTGGGTGTGATAGTGATAATCACTTACTACATGATTGTAATTATCTTATCTTTCATCAATCATATTGACATTCATTTTATTTTCTTGTTAGTGTTTTATTAATATATTTTTCATTAAGTAAATTAAAATATCTATAAAATAGTTATATTTTCATCATTTTTTTTATTTTTAATCATTAAATAAATTAATTAAA
This sequence comes from Torreya grandis, assembly GCA_037957365.1. Taxonomy (NCBI): domain Eukaryota; kingdom Viridiplantae; phylum Streptophyta; class Pinopsida; order Cupressales; family Taxaceae; genus Torreya; species Torreya grandis. The sequence goes on along the minus strand of JARHVA010001706.1, from coordinate 2,309,956 downwards.
AAAATACCTACATTACCATAAAGATGTTTTTTTTAAGGATTAAATAAATTAAAAATATATTAAAATACTTTAATTTCAAAAAAAAAAATCCTTTAATAAATTTTTAAAAAAAAAAAACTATAAATAAATACTTCAATTTGCATCAATTTTTTATTTAAAAAATAAAAAAAATAGTAATAATTTTCCATAGTGATGATGCTCACTTAAGTAAACGTTGATGAATGTGTAATTCCATATAAATTTTAAGCCAAGAAATTTTTTGCTTAGTATTATGGACCTTTGAAGTAACAGATGTCTCAAGTAAATAATTTAATTTATATTTTTTTCTTTAAAAATTTATAAAATATAGTAATATTTTTTAAAAATATACTATTTTGAAAAACCCTATCGCATTGAAAAATGTTACCCAGGATTTAAAAAAGGGGAGAAGTCACTTTTTGGGTTTAATTGTTTATTGACAAAGTCTAAAGAGGGAAAATATATCATTTTAGATGTAGTTTTCATTGTATCCTTCATTCCACTTATTCAAATCTATCATTTTATGTCATTCTAATTGTTCATATCTATCTTTTTTTGTCATTCCAATAGTTTTGTTTTGTTATTCCAAAAGTTCAGATTTGTCATGCAAAATGAGAGGTAAGGAGAAACCTGGAGAAGGAAAAGGAAAAAGAAAGGAAAATGATCCACCAAATAGTGAAGAATGGTATGAAAGAAATGTTCTATCAATTGATCCATGTTTTTCTTTTGAGGAAGAGAAAATTTTGATAAGTTGTTATTATGATTTAAAAAATAAATATTATTTTATCTAGTTTTTTTAATATTAAATTGCTATTCTGATTTTTTCAATATATGTTTTTTATTTTGAGGATGTAGTATTACACTACTTTTAGACAAACCTACAAACCCTATCAAAATTAGAGACAAGTCCCTTAGTGGTTGAGAGACTAAAAAAAGTGGGTATGGTTTTCAGACTATATGGCTTGCAAAACATGTCTACAAAGATGAATATAAAGTATCTTTAGATATATCTTCCAACCTATGATGCTCCCATGTCCACACCTAAATAACTTGTCAGCATGTACCTTGAGTAGCATCTATTCTTACATGGTACAACAAGCACATTGATTTGGTTCATCGGGATGGGGGAGGTTTGGATAGATGTTAATGGTGAACTATTTTGAGTTATCTTCAAGAAAGGATCAAGAATATTTTTAGCACCAAATCCTTAACACACTTTGATTGGCCTGACTTACCAAAGAGGAAAAACATTATTCATTTAATTTGTTGTTACATGAATATGAGAAGAATCTCACCAATAAAATGATCTTGGGAAGAATCTCACAAATAATATGATGATGAGGATGAAGATGATGATGACAAATATTATATGAATAAATATATTGTTTTATGTTTTCAGATCATTTATGCCCTTAGAGTATTTTATATATATTTTTAATTATTTTAAATCGATTTTAATGATAATAGTTGTAGTGGATATTTAATATATAATATACTCTTGTTTAATGTTTGTGATTGATGATGTTTTAATTTTTTAATCAAGTAATCTAAATAAATGTTTGTTTTTCAAAATTATTTTGTAATACATTAATTGTTCATGTTGTATATTAAGTGTGATAAAAATTATTATTATATTATTAGGTGCTTGAAAATTAATAGTTAATTTAAATGTATTTTCATATAATCGATCATTATTATCTATTTTACAAATATTAAAACTCATAAATTTTATTTTTATATGATTTAAATTATTGTATTTTCAATCTTTTTTGTTTTGTATCCACTTTCTCACAATGGAGAACAATACTCCATTAGTTGCCTCATGTTCTCTGTTCTGCTAATTCCTTCTGCCCACTTAAATATCACTTGTGTTTTACCCTTTTTGGAAAGAGTCAGGGGGAGAATAGCCTAATCAAAACAAATGACTAAGTTGTTCTAAAATAAGGGAAATTAAATATAGAAAGTACATTGTTGAGAATAGCCTAATCAAAATAGTGTTAAAGTATGAAATTACGTTAAATATAGAAAGACAATGCCAACAATAATTTGAATATATTAACATGAAGAAGAAATTATTCTTCTCTCATTTATTGATATGCAAGAAAATATAGAAAATGTAGGTATAGGAAAAGACACGATGATGCTTCGTAGTGATTAGTTAGATTCTGAATATTAGATCTCTATAAACCTAGACATTGCCATCGAGAACTGGAAACTATTATCGATGCTTTTATCCTAAAGCCAATGCTTCTATCTAGTGCATAATACATGTCCCTTTGTGGAACAAACAACTATACTTGTTAGTGTTCATTGTGACCTTGTAAATTATCAATTTGGATCATGTACAAAGGTTATGGATATTAGTATTTTGTTTCAAACCATAGGTCCTCCAACTTGGGCATGTCACCTTGCAAAACAGAGGTTAATGGGCTCAAGTGAAGTCGAATTGACCTCAAAGACCCCTATGTCAATGAGTGATGCCTATATAGCTATATACTTTGAAGAGGGCGCCCAAATGATGTATTTCTCCCCCTTATGTGGGCTTGTATGTGAGCAAGTATGCAATAAAATATATGCCAGTGTATGTAGTGATCTAGATTATAACTTCACAAATATTGTTCATGGGATACTCTTTGAATGCTTCAGACTTGTAATATTGCTCCTATGTTTGATTTAGAAATAGGGAAGAATATGGTAGTTTTGTAATCTTGAGAAGTGTTTCTTCTTGGTATAAGATAGATGTGTGCTTGATTTATACTTGATGATAATGAATGATCTTTTACTTGTATTTATATAACACCTTTTGAAATTATCTCATGGGAGGGTTAATTAAGATAAATACATTGTCGATGTTTTGAGTACTAAATGTGTACTCATCATCAAGGAAAGAAGGAAAATATAAGAATGTTGATCTAATGATCAAACAACCCATCAAATCCTAAATAAATAATGTTCAAAACCAAAGCCAAGGATAATGGTTGGCCACCTTAATAGATAAATGGACAAAAGACAAAAATAAAAAATCACCACTCTTTAATATGGTTTAAGATAGGTTTCCATTTGTGTGCAAAATCAAAATTTTTATGATTAATGAAGAATATATTCTGGTGAGTTTTGATGTGGTTTCTCTATTTACAAAAAATCCCCTTGATATAGCTATGATCACCAATTCCCAAACAACAAAACTTGTAGAATTATGTTTACACTCTATGTTCTTCACTTTCAAGGGCGATATCTACAAGCAAACGAATAAAGTTGCCATAGAATCACCAATAGTGGCAAATTTATTTATTGAACACTTTGAAAAAGAATCCTTAGAATCTTATCCTTTAAAAATAGGGTGGTGGGATAGATTTGTTTATGATACTAATGCTAAATGGTCTCATTATGAAGAAGAGCTAAAAAAGTTTTTAAAACATTTAAATGACAAGAATGAAGATATCCAATTCACCATGGAGAAAGAAGTGAATAATAATATCCCCTTCTTGGATGTTATGATCTCTAAGAAACAAGATGGTTCCATTTCCCATTGTTAGGTTGTGGAGCTAAAAGATTCACTAATGCAGACATTGGAGGAGGGTGCTGAGTGTCACAGTCACCGACGTCAGTCAGGCCAACTGACGTTGGTCAGGTGGAGACAGGAAGCTGCCAACGACGGTCAGATATCGGCCGACATCGGTCACCCCTAGATAGACAGGGACCGATGTCGATTGCCTGTGCAGTTCCAAACTGTGAGTTCCATGGACAGTTCGTTAATGAACCAGTTGTTTGCATGAAGAAAGCTAATTTTAGTCTTGAGCTACGGATCTAATTATTGTAATTAGGTGTCTAATTATTGTTTTCATGAGATCTATATAATAGACTCATGGGTTGTATTGTAATGTGTGCTAGAGAGTAAGAGAGCAAATACTAGCTCCTTCAGAGTGAAGAGAGCAAGGTGTGTTCCTCCTAGTGCCACAGTGCCAAGTATGGGTGCTGGTTTGGAGAATCAGAAGGATTCTTCATGTATGTAGGATCTTGGTTGGCAGGTGTGCAAGGCCACATTTGGAGATCTACATGGTAAGTAAGATCATTGATCTGCAGGTGTTTGTGTGTGCAAGATCTAGGTTTATAGGTGTGCAAAACCAGGTTGGTCGGCAGGTGTGTAAGACTAGATTGATCTGCAGGTGGCAGTAGGATCAGGGAGATCAGCAACACAACAGGTAGCAAGATCAGGCAGGATCTACTTGGAGTACGGTGTGTACTCGATTGGAGAGCAAAGAGGAAGGCAAGGTAGTTCCTTCCAAAGTAAGATCATTTGAGTTGCAGGTTGTTGCAAGTTCATGGGAGATCTACTTGGAGTGCGTTGTGTACTCGGTTGAGTATGTTTGTATACTCGATGTACTGACAGTAGTGATACTGATTGGTTGGAGGTGAACACCAACTCTGTGTTTGAGTTGTGTGTTAGGACCGTAAGAGAGAGAGTGAGCTCTTGAATAGATTTATTGTTTATGCCCTAGAGGTGTGGGAGCCCTAGAGGTGTGTAAGGAAGAAGAACTGTGGCAATCTTCTTTGTTGTATTTCCTTTTGGAAGAGTATTAATACAATTGGGTATTGTCTCTCATATTCTGTGTTATTTCTAAATTCTAGTTACTTGTTACTTCTGGTTTAATTCTGCATGTTTAGATGCTTGGTAATCAATGGTGCTTTCGGGTCCTAACAGTTGGTATCAAAACATGTTTGTTGTTCTAGATTCCTGACACCCATGAGGTTTATATAAAAGTGACTCATTGATTTATATCTTAAATCTAATTCCCATCATCACCCTCACTAAAAAGGTGTGGTTCTAGACTCATTAGTAATAAGGGATATCAAAATTTTTGATCCTGAACACCTTAAGCAAGAGAAAGAACACATCTTTAGGGTTCTTACTATTAATGGTTAGAATAAGTGTGAAATTGAGAAGGATTTTTATATGGTAGAAAACAAAAGACCAAAGTGCAATGATGATAAATAGAATATTTAGAGAATAGAGAAAATTTATAGAATTATAAAAAAAGTCAGGATTCAATTTACTTTTAAACCACACATCACTCTCCATACCTCCTTCGATCATGCCAAAGATCTGATTAATCAATAAAAATCAAAAGGGTGTTTATGTTCTTCCATGTTCATGTGGTAATCCATATATTGGTGAAACAGGTTGATCCCTTCAAACAACGATAAAAGAGCATGCTAATGACATCAGTAGATCTCGTATTGATTCCTTCACCTTAGTAGAACATTCCCTAAATACTAAACACCAAGTTAAAATTAATGAATCAAAATTGATTGTAAAAGAAGATGACTATTGGAAACAAAAAATTAAATAAACTATCAAAATTGAAAAAAGACCAGATAACCTCAATAGAGATCATGGACTCGTCATTGGTAGCTCATGGAAACCTATCTTAAACCATATTAAAGAAAGGCAATTTTTTATTTGTGTCTTTTATCCATTTATGTATTGAGGTCGCCAACCTTTATCCTTGGTTTTGGTTTTAAAAATTACTTATTTAGGTTTTGGTGGGCTGATTGATCCTTAGATTAACATTCTTATCTTTTCCTTCTTTCCCTGATGATGATACACATTTGGTACTCAAAATGTCGAACAATGTATGTTCTCACATGATGAATCCTCAAATTCATTTTTCAAATATTTTACATCATGAAAACCTTACTGATATTAAGATAAATAGGTTGACCCATACATGTCAAAAGATTTAAAAATTTAATTATTTGTAAGGTTCAAACACTAGCATTAGACCTAGGAGGATAGAAATTTATTGAAGATATATATCTCCTTGAGTATAATATTAATCAATTTTTATGAAAACTATGGGCTACATGTGATATGGGTAATTATAATATCATGGTTGAACTATAGGATAAGCATTTAGGCATGATGAGATGGTGAACATGAGATTTTTGGTAGTGGGAAGGTCCTGAATTGAAGGGTTGAGTAATGGGTGATATTTGTCAAGTGTACAAGACTACTTTATCATATAAAATTATATTTTGGTATTTACATTTTCCCCTCTTTTAATTTAGTAATGCATAAGGATGAAATTCCTAGTTTAAAGGAAAGAAATGTGTACCTTAGTGTGTACAACACACCTTACTTTGACTTGAGCCCTTCTTGAATTTGTTGTTTATGTATTACCTGCAACCAAGATGATGTTATAATGTAAATAGTGCATATAATATGAAAATTAAATAATTTAAATACTTTAAATAAAAGAGAGCAAGGAAGGAGTATACATGTGTGTCGATGCAACCATGTTGACCCTTAGTAGTTTACTTTGGAAATAATGTTTCTTTGATGAAGTGTTGGAGAAAGAGGTTCACAGCTAAACCTTGGAGATGTGAATAGGAGAATTGGAGGGTGATCATGTTCACAATTTGGTGAAAGGATGGGTTACACAAAATCCATTGAGATCATTGACATTCAATCGCACAACTCAAGTTTATACAAAATCTAGACAATCTCGCTTAGGTCAAATGGTATAACCATCTTAACCTTCAAAAGGGAAGTAGTGGCAAGGTCATTGAGGGAATTGACTCTCAATTACACAACTCAAGGGAGCCAACTATTGTAAACATACAAAGCTTAATTGGTACATCTTGGTAAAGTTGGTAAATAAATATGTATATAATATGAATATTTATATGTGATTTGGTACATTTTCATGGAATATACACCTCTAATATGTCTAAAGCTAAATTAAATATCAAAATTTAATCTCTACTATGTAAATTGTGTATAATATATGTCAAAAATTGGAAAAAATGTCTTAAATATGTGAAAATCAATGTCAAATACATAAGATTATGACAAGTGTATATTTGAATTGTGTAAACTATATCAAATTATGTTAATTCTTTCAAATGTGTATATGGGAAATCATGTCTATATGACATGCCCTCATTGATATAGCCCTAACCCCATCCCCTTCCCCCCCCACCTTTTGAGGTGAGGGGAATGTAACATGATAGTCACCTTATCTCAAAAGGATAAGATAACCACGTTATATTTATATCAATCATGTAATAAATAAGATTATAGTGGTATCATGTATAAGTGTATGTATCAATGAAGGTTTTAGTATCCAATTACAATAAGTCCTATGATGCATGATATGGATCATGACAATATCTAGAAGTAACAAGCACAAGATCAATAAACAATCAATCACACACACAAAATCACTTAATGTCATGCAAAAGGGGGTTTATGGGAACCACAAACAAGGGACATGTTTATATTATTGTGACCAACATGTCCCTTTTTGTAAAAGAAATGGGGACCTCTATATCACCAAATTTTGAAAAATCTCAATACTCGAATTGAGCCCCATTTGATCTTCATGCAACAAAAAATGTGGATGTCAATTCAATCTCCATCAATAAATTGTATTGCACTACCATTGATAGTTTTTGTTTATTATGTTTGAAGATCTTTTGCAACTATTCGAATCCCAAAAAAGAGTTTGTATCATTGTAATCTTTAATTGTTTTCACACTTAATATGTTTTGGGGATTAATTATTTATGTATAAAATGCATGTGCAGACTTATCCTAGAATCTCAATCCTAAAGTCTGAGTTAGTACTCTCTCAAAATCCTTTTGGCTAGCAAGCGAATGTCCTTTTCCTTATGTGGCTCTTTTATATGACATTTTTTCTGCATTTTCCAAAGCCCTGAGAGGCCTGAACTATTGAGGAGGTAACACGTGTCTCCTAACACCTAGAGGTATTAGAGATATCAAGGGCCAGGGAGGCCTAAACCAATGAGGAGGTGCCATGTGCCCCATAACACTGGAGGCATCAAAGTTTTTATGATCCCAAGAGGATTGAACCAATGAGGAGGAACCATGTGTCTTGTAACATCCTGAGACATCAAAGTTGTCAAAGCCCCAGACGGCCAAACCAATAAAGTGTTATGTATCTCCTAACACCTAAAGGTGTCAGAGTTGTTATGGCCCTGGGAGGCCCAAACCAATAAGGAGGTGCCACATGTCTCTTAACACCTAAAGATGTTAGATTTGTTAGGGCCCTAGAGGCCTGAACCAATGAGGTGCCACATGTCTCATAAAACCTAGAGGCATTAGAGCTGTTAAGGCCCTAAGAGGCATAAACTAATGAGGAGGTACCATATGTCTCCTAACACCCAGAGGTGTTAAAGTTGTTAGATCCCCAAGAGGCCCAAACCAATGAGGCACCATGTGTCTCCTGACACCTAGAGATATTAGAGATGTCAGGGCCTCAAGAGGCATGAACTAATGAGAAGGCACCACATGTCTCCTAACACCTAGAGTCATCAATCTATGAGGGCCATAGGAGGCCTAATTGACTAAGAAAGAACTACATGTAATTTCATACACCTAGGTGGTAGATGGTCTAATGAGGCACTAAAAGAGTTTGAAAAGGTATAGGTTAGACCCCAACCTAGTCACAGGGTGCCACATGTACCTTTTATACACTTAAGTGACCAAATTGTATAGGCACAATCATAAAAACAAAGAGATCCCACCCCACTTAGTTAGCACAATACTACATGGGCTCACCACTCTTCAATTGACATGAGGCCAATCCTAGGGATAATCTCAGTACCATGAGGGTTAAAATAGGAATGTGTCTAGCATGCTCCTAAATTTTATTGGATCGATGGGGGAAATCATGATCTAACAACTGTAGGGATTCCATCATCGTTGACTAACTTATATGGGGCATATTTTTGAAATTTTAAATTAATGCCAAATTGGAAAATGGATAATTTTGGGCATTCATCAACTCAAGGTTTAATTCACACAATTTGAGCCTATCATATCCATTACTATGAAAATATAACAGAGCTCTATAAGGTCCCATATAGACTAAACACCATTATCTATCTTTTATGCATCCAAATTATTTGAAGCTTTTTCCATTGTTTTCCCTCCAGGTCCCAGAGTACACTCTTGATAGATTTTTCACACAAAAGAGAAGTGACAAATTAATGGCCGCCTTAACTTTGAATCCCATACTAGACTCAAAATTTTAGGACACCATATTCCTCCAGGGGATCACAAAATACTGACATTATAATGAGATATTCAAAACCATTGAAGGCATAATTTCCCAATAGTAATGATGAGCCAAAAGATGATGTGGATTTTGCTATCAACTTGATATCCCTCAAGGCATCGTGACTACACAAAGTGACTACCAAGCTAGAATTGTTCCCATGTGCAAATTTCATTAGCATCTTACTGCTCTATTTTAGATTTAGTATGAACTTCATGTACTCTTCCACTACCATATTCAAGATAACAAACATTTCTAGGCCAACATTCAAATTTTATTACAACCCTCAAGAATACACCATCACCTATGACAAGGAGCTTGTTGAAACTTGGACCAAAACTCATAACATATATGAAATCCTATAGGATTGGGTTAAGGACCAAGACCACTAGGTACATAAATATAGCCTTGATTCCTATATATCAAGACTTTTTAGGAGGAAGCATGCATCAGTATGCTACTACTAAATTGATTGTATGGGTAAAATGACATGATGTGATTCAACAAGTTTTGGGTTCCCCTTCTAAGCATCATCATGAAGGGAGATAAAGTTCCATATTTGGGGAGATTGATCACCTTCAACCTTAGTTAGAAAGTGAATGGGTTCTATGTAGGAGGTAAATTTTATATGATGTCCTATGTGGTAGATGCTATTTGCACCACCCTAGATTTTAAGAGCTTGACTTTTCATCAGTGGGTACCAATGGGATCTATGGTACACAGTGTTTTACAAACTCTACATCCACTAATTTTAGAATAACATCTATGATATATGTGACCCTTTTACCTCATTATGTATTGGGCCATCAATGAGAGGATAATTTCAAGGCTCTCAGACAAGATGTGAGCTTCCCTCCAAGCCCTTGGGTTTTATTGGTGTTATATAGAGCACACCATAATCAAAGAGGAAGGTATTCTAGGGGATCCTCTTTTGCTACCATACATAGACCCAGACTACCTTACAAAACATAAGATAACTTATAAATTGGCCAATGATGTCTTAGGTCTCTACCTCGATAGGAGATGAAAGGATTATCTAGCATTTCCTATGGTCATTGGTCATCATAAATACAAAATCCTATAGGCACTACAAGCCATGGCCCAACACATAAACTCATTTAATATGGGTAAGGCAAAACATAGAGCGGGATCCTTGAGGCATAGTTCAAGCTTAAGGAAAAGTAATAACTACACCTTACTATGACCTACCACAACAAGGGCCACCCTGATGATGAAATTCACCTCAACCTAATAAATGATGTTGAGGTAATTAAAAAATTAGAAGTAGAAACCCACCAAAAGTCCCAAGCATAAGCACAACCTGGGCCTATGTTGGAAGAGATACATACACCTCTATAACCATCTCCAATCCAAAAAGTATTCCAAAAATAAGGCCCATAAGGGCTTGTGATCAAGATCTTAACAACAATGAAGAGACTCTCCTAGAAAATCTTGTAAGGGGTCCCTACTGCTACAACTCCTTTAGCTTCAACATCTACCTTATTTGCCATCATTTTTATGATAAGCCAATCCCAAGCTACTAGTGCTTTTAATTTTACAAGTATCTCAGGCTCAAAAGAGATCTTACCTTAGGACCAACCTATAATGTTCTCAGAGGTGTCATCCCCCACTTCTGGTTGGACTAATCAACCCCTTATTATTCCTCATGGTGTCCCAGCCCAAGTATTATGACCCCTTCCACAAAAACCATGAAAATCACCCAAGCCCCCTTAGATCCATTGGCTTTGACTAATTTTAGTGTTCCAAGTCTGTTAACCCAACTGCAACCTCCCCCTCTAGTGACTCCCCCTACAAGTGCATAGGTTCCAATTGGCCCTATAACTTCGATAATATTTGGTGATTTGAGATTATAGTTTCTTCAAGCTTCTAGGTTCCTTTGAGTTTCATTGTTCTTTCAAGTTTCCTCATATCCCAATTGTGGTCATCTTCGACCCCACTACATGGTCTTACCATCAATGACTCTTGAATTGATCCCATAGGATAGCTCAGCCTATAACTCAAATTCTAAGTATTCTCATGTTATTTGTGACCCTAACAAATAAAATTACCTCTACAATAATAGTACTTTTGGGTATCCCAATTGCTATAGTGGATCATATAGCTAATATTAATAATATTTTCATAAATACCACTACTCCTACCACATCATTGGGCCTGATAGTAGTAACTCATCCCATATAAACTTCATCTAGCACTACTTCTAATGTTCATGCTTCAATATCTACATCACAAATAGACCCAAACAAGAGTCCAAAGAAGAAATAGAGACTGATAGCTTCCAAGTAGCCTACACATGTCCTTGTAACATTTATAACTCCTACTTGGACACCTTTATCCATCACCTTGGGTCCCCAAGGATTTATCTTTAACTAGCCAATCTCCTTGTTTACCCTGAATACTCAACTCCCAACTACCATTGGTACTCAGGTCTCCATGACCCCAAACCAATGATAGTCTTACTTGTCCCTTGGGATTCTTATTTTGTGGTTCCTCCCTTCACCCCCATATCACCCCCTCCATCTTTCTTTCCACTTCCACTTCCACCTCCATCTTCCATCCCATTCCATGTGCCCCCTCCAATATTGCTTTCTCCACCTATGCCTCAACCTTCCACTTAAGCTACCACCAACCCTCTTTTATCATCTTCCACCACCCTAGGAAAAACAATTGGGTAGGGATGGATTGGGCCCATTAGATATTTAGGTGAATAGAGGCCAGATATGGTCTATCATGAGGACCTAGAAGTCTAACTATAGTTTAATCGAGAGGTAAGAAGGATGAAAAGGGTGCTCACACAAACATTTACTAAGGAAGGGAATCCTGTAGTGTGGAGGATTAAACTTGTTATTTTATCTCTAACCTAAGTGAGGACGTGTGTGAGGAAGAGAAAGTAGTGGAGGGTCTAGTTTTAGTGGTTCAGGGCACTAATGAGCTCTCTAATAAGTTCATGGAAAATATTAAAGAGTAGGTTAAGACTATTGAGTCCAAAGGAAGGAGTAACTTCTCCACATGTCTGATTGGAAAAGTGGAGGTAACACTTACATAATTATTCATGGCCCTTGGGAAAGTGACTAGAGTTCTCTCCAAGAGAAAAGAGATTATATAATGAGGACAAGCCTACCTAGATGAGATCATTCATGTGGATGGTAAGTGCACTATATGGGCCCAGAAATAAGAATAAGCATTCATTAAACCAAAAGGCATGGCATTCCATTGGTAATGCCCAAATGGGAAGCTGATCATTATTTTTGGCTTATCAACTTCCTTAACCCTTATCTGGTTTAACCCAAACTTGCAATCAAATTGAGAAAAATATTTACATTTTGCCACCTTTTGCAAGAGATAAGTTTTTTCTGTAATGGGATAAGGATATGGTTTGGTGATGGAATTTAATGACCTGTAATTAAAGACCATTCTCTTTTTTTATCTTTTTTGTTCTGAATGTTTGTTGACCATAAATGCATAACAATAAAAAGGGTATATTGATGTTTTAATAAACTTATGATCAAGGTGTTCCTTAATAGCCTTTTCCATGTCATTATAGTTAACAGATGTAATAGGAATTCTTTTGCCAATTTTCATTATTTTATCTAGAATTATTGTGATTTCCATTTCTAGCATTTTTTTTGCTAGAACTTTTGAGGATCATCTGAGCATATTTCTTCTTTTATCAAATATCCTATCTTTTGGATTTCTTATAATAAGGTATTAGGAGATGATAGACTCATGGTCACAAGAAATTTTTCAGTAGCATATTGTAACCTATGTGTTTTTATTCTTTCTTCATTCAATGTGAACAATACATGTTTAGGAGTGCTACCATATGGATAATAGGAGTCTATGAAAGATCCTCCTAATAAAATATCAAGAGGCATATTATTGTACTAGAAGAAATCACATGCTAATTTTTTTCCTTGAATTATCAAGGTTCTTGATGTTTATAATATCTAGATTTAAAAGAGTTTCCTTGAAAATCAAGAGATTGTATACCTGATCATTACCTAATTCTTCCCAGTTATCTATTATTATTTCTTTTGTGAAAGAATGAGAGGCTCACGTATCAACTTGTGCATCTAAAACTATCCATTGATCTCTATATTAATGAATTGGGCATACCTTCCATTCAAGAGTTGTGTTATATATACGGCCTTGGGTTCCTCTTTAGTACGTATTACAGTACAAGTCTTTGACATGATGGATCCCTTAAAGATATATTGAAGAATTCTTTAGAAGCTTCTTCTTGATCTATTATTTCTTCAATATTAATTTCTCCTTCTAATTCTTCTATTTTAAAATCATCTATTTCACATTTCCTGAATTCCTTTTCTCTTAAGGATTCATCATGATTGTATGGCTCAGGAGATTTTCCTTTCAAATTTCATGAAGGAAGTTGCTTCTAAACTTGAGGCCATTTTTGGATACAAGGATGACTATGTCTGATATCTTTTTTTATAATTTGATTAATCTTATTGTAGAGGATGGAACTCTATTATGCTACTAGAAGATGTTAGTGAGAATAGACATAAATTAATATGTACTGGTAATAATGAGTTGGTGTCCACTATGCTTCCAATGATGGCTCTAGAGAAGAGTGATTTTTGGTTACTTACTCATATGGTTTTGGGTTAACACCATAAAACCTGATGGTGATTGACAGTCACTAGACCAGAGTGTTTTGGCATAATGCCACTCAAACCTTTTGAAGAGTAACATTCTTCTGACAAATGATTTTAAGTTTGTTACCATTAAACCATTGTGGTATTCGTACCACAAGATGAATATTTTATGGATAAACTATTAAACCGTAAACCTTTGTTATTATTCTCCACTATTTTTAGAGTCTAGTGATGGAAGATTGTTTTCTACATAATAGATTGGCCATCGAGAGGCTCTCTAGATCACAATGCCATTTATTAAATTGTCATAGTCATGCCATCCAATTATATGGGCCCTTTTTATTTTTACTTATGAATTGGAAATAATAATTCTAGAAGGCCAGTGAATATGTTGATAGTTATAGAATTCTACCCTTGGTAGCCTATAAAATTCTTCATCAATTAGGTAGTCAGACATATATCAAAAGATTATTATTGCAAATCTATTATAAATCCTATTAAAGAATTTGACTATATCATGATGTAAATAAATACCTTCACTATCAACATGACTCTCAAACTGTGATTTAGGAATACATAATTTATTTACAACACCAACCTTTACTAATTTCAGTATCCTTTCCATCCCTTTGATATACCAGTTTTCTCTAGTTAATTTGTGAATGAATATATTAATAGAGTACTTTTCATGTATTTCTATAGTAACTAGTTCTTCTTCAATGTCTAAGGCAATTTGGAGTTTAAAATTATAACTATTCCTAACATTTTTAATACTTTCTTGGTAGATTTTTTCTTTGATATCTTTCAACCACCTATTTGCATACCATGATTCTAGCATGAGTTTTAATGTCAGGTAGTTGGCTCTAATGGCAATTGTTTTCTAAGGGAGAAGAAATACTATGCTTGGAATAGCTTTTCTTTTCTCTCCTATCAGGGGATTGCGAAGATTCTCCTCTGAGCATATATGTATTACTTGTTTCTATATTTTGTGAAGTACAATTAAATAGATAGAATCCAAGTGTTATTCTATAAATAGTTTCTAATTTTCCCTTATAAAGAAAGCTAAAATTGTATCAAAAACATTATAAGATTCTAAATAATCAAGGAAAGGGCTTCCCAGACCAATATAATGATGGCCATTTTCAATTTGCACAAAAGGCATATTTATAATATGATGTCCAATAGTTAAAGGAACATTTAAAGCAATATACTGAACAAAAATATAATTATTTATAGTATGTATTGGAAAAGGTGTAGGAGTATGGATCCAATTTTGGAGAATAGAGGGTCAAGAAAAAATGACATCAAATCCTATATCAACCAAATCAATGTGTTCACAAGAAATTTCTCCATTAAAAATTATAACTGGGACTTGGATAGGAGAATGGCTTAGAGTCAGATTATTACTTTGTCTCTTTTCCTCAATGCATGGTTCTAGTATTTCTTTATTTAACAAATAATTGACTTCATATGGATGGATATAATTTATTTGATCAATAACTCTTGGAGGTCTACTTATTGGGATATTAAGATCAGCTATGTAGTCACTAAATAGCTAAAATTGGCATGACGTAGTAATCCATCTAGTTTTTATAGCATTTATGACATTGTAATGGATTTCAATAATTATAAGTTTTAGGTATAAATTGGTTTTGAATATGGATTTGTATATCTCAAAGGTAGGTTGATAGACAAAGTAAAGCTTATGGAGTAACAAAATCCACCATGGAGATATAAAACATGACTAGCTTCTTTCATAACAAAATCCAATATGTTTTGCCCTTTTAGAATTTATTAACAAAACAAATTTGGTAGTAACAAATAAATTTGGTAGAAATCTTGGGATGTTAGATTGGGACTAATAACCCTAATTTCTTGAATTTTCATAAACTTCAAAATAAGGATGATAAACATGATGTGGTATTTATTTTTTAATGAAAATTTTAGGAGTAGAACCAAAATTAGAACATAATATTGAATAATATAACCCTAATATCCATGGGAAAGCCTTAAGATGAATCTCAAAAGGGAGCCTTTTCCATATGCTTATATCCTTTTTAGAAACATGAAAACTTTCTTTTCTTGGTTCTTCAAGAAGATAACTTAAATCATCTTGAGATTCAATTATTTTTTCTGATTTTCTTGTTCCTTCTGGGATTTTTTTTAATTTTTATTCTTATTCTTCAAGCCAGTCCAATGTATCATCAAGATCTTTAATGTCTTGGAATACATTACCATAATTTTTAGGTATGACACTTTGAGGATTTACTTTAGGAAATGGGGATTGCATAAGTGTCATAAGAGGTGAAAATGTTGGCTCTAGTCCTTAATTGACTTTTCATCTTCTATTTCAATAAACACATTTCCTTTTATCAAATTCTTATGAGAAGATGTTGAGCTAGGTCTAGGAGACTGGACTGTTGGATGAAATGAAGAGGGTTGGGATAAAGATCCGGGCATAATATGTATATTCTATCCATCTATGTTCTGTATTTTCCATTCTTTTTTACTCAACCTTGGGGCTACATTTTTGAGCCAATCAAGTTTCCATTCTGATGGAACTTCTATATCATTTATTATTCCTTTTTTAAATTTTACTAGACCACTCAATCTTCTAGCATAAGGAAGGTTTTCTATTACCTTGGGATTATTAGTGTTTGTCATGCTATACATGACTTGGATATAGACATAAGCATACTAGAAGTGAAAAAACATGTTTAGGCCATAGACTGATGAAAACAAACCCCAATAGTCTAGAGATCCATGCTTAAATTATTTACATCCTTTGTCTCTAACTCATGTAATACTAGAATTATAATTTTGGTATTAGAGCCATATGCTTGTAAGAAACGTGGTGGGAATCATAAGTCATAGTTTTATTATAAATATGCAATTCTATGTCATTCTACCAAAGTTAGTAATCACCATGAATAACTTGATTATTGTTGTCTGTTGAACTCCCCCCAAGGCTTGAGCACCTTTTATTTGACATTATTGTCTTTACAAACCCTTGTTATTTGTTGGAGCTTGCATAGTGTACACCCTCAATAGACCTATATACCTTAATACTCTATGAAGAAAAGCAATGTTATAATTCCAGAAAGGAGTAGATACCCACTCAGGATATGACATCCTCAATGAAGTAAAAGCAAAAGGATATTATGAGATGCCTTTAAGAGAACCTACACAAAGCATATTTGATCAAGATGAATGTCATACATTTGCACCACACATTGAAGCTATAGAAAATGTAATATAAGGTACAATTATAAAGTATTTTCTTCATTTAAAGCCTTCTAAAGTATATAAGAAGTCTCAAATTCATAATAATATCTTAGGCAAAATTATATATAAGTCTACTTTTAAATCTTTTGTTAAACTGAGAGTCAAGGCTATAGAATCTTGTTTATAAACTAAGGAAAACATACTAGACCCATCTCCTTCCTTTGTTACCTGAACATGAGATAGAATACATTTGAATCCATGAAGAGGTTTCATTTATCCCTTTTGTCCTAATAAGAGTCTTCATAAAACCTCAAATCCCTGCCAATATTAGATGTCTTGTATGTTGCTCTTTGTGATAGAAGACAAGTATATTTCTGCCATGCATGACAATTATCTTCTATCTATCAATTAAATGGAAGACAAGTCTGTTATGAACATTATCCTAATCTAATAGTAGGTGTCAGACACAAAGGATGTAAATAAGTTAAGAATGGATCTCTAGACTCTTGGGGTTTGTTTTCATCAGTCGATGGCCTGAACATGTTTGATCCCTTCTAGTATGCTTCTATCAATATCCAGGTCATGTATATCATGACAAACACTAATAATCCCAAGGTAATAGAAAACCTTCCTTATGCTAGAATACTGAGTGGTCTAGTAAATTTAAAAAAAGGAATAATAAATGATATAGAATTTCTATTGAAATGGAAATTTGACTCGATCAAAAATGTAACCCCAAGGCTAAATAAAAAATAATAGAAAATACATAACATAAATGGATAAAATATACATTTTTGCCTAGATCCTTATCTGAAACCTCTGCCTTTCATCCATCAGTCAAGTCTCCTAAACCCAACTCAACATCTTCTCATACAAATTTAAGAAAAGGAAATGTGTTTGTTAAAGTAGAAGATGAAAATGTCAATCAAGGACCAGAGCCAAAATTTACACCTCCTATGACACTTATACAATTCCCATTTCCTAAAGTAAATCCTCAAAGTGTCATACCTACCAATTATGGTAATGTATTCCAAGACATTAAATATCTTGATGATGTATTAGACTAGCTTGAAGAATAAGAAGAACAAGAAAAAACAATCACAGAAGGAACAAGAAAATTAAAAAAAAAATTGAATCTCAAGATGATTTAATTTATCTTCTTAAAGAACCAGGAAAAGAAAGTTTTGATGTTTTTGAAAAGGATATAAGCATATGGAAAAGGCTACCTTCTGAGATTTAGCTTAAGGATTTCCCATGGATATTAGAGTCATACTATTCAATATTATGTTCTTCTAATTTTGGTTCTACTCCTAAAAATTTCATTGAAAAATAAATACCACATCATGCTTATCATCCTTGTTTTGAAGTATGCCAAAATTCCCAATAAATCAGGGTCATTAGTCCCAATTTAACATCCCAAGATTTCTACCAAATTTTTTGGTTAATAAATTCTAAAAGGGTAAAACATATTGGATTTTGGTGCGAAAGAAACTAGTCATGTTTTATATCTCCATGGTGGATTTTGTTACTCCATAAACTTTACCCAGTCTATTAACCTACCTCTGAGATATATAAATCCATATTCAAAACCCATTTAAACCTAAACCTTATAATTACTAAAATCCATTACAATATCATAAATACTAGAAAAACCAGATGGATTACTATCTCATGCCAATTTTAGCTATTAAGTGACTACCAAGCTGACACTGACCTTGATGTCCCAATAAGTAGACCTCCAGGAGTTATTGCTCAAAGAAATTCTATCCATCCATATGAAGTCAACTATTTGTTAAAAAAATAAATAGTAGAACCATGCATTGAGGAAAAGAGACAAAGCAGTAGTCTGATTCTAAAACATTATCCTATCCAAGTTCCAATTTTAATTTTTAATGGAGAAATTTATTGTGAACCCACTACTTTGACTGATACAAGATCTGATGTCAATTTTTCTCACCCCTCTATTCTCCAAAATTAGATCCATACTCCTACACATTTTCCCATATATACTATAAATAATTATATTTTTTTTCAGTATATTGTTTTAAATGTTCCTTTAACAATTGGACATCATATTGTAATTATGACTTTTGTGAAAATTGAAAGTGGCCATCATTATATTGGTATTGGAAGCCCTTTCAAAGGTTTTTAAGAATCTTATACTATTTCTACTACAAGTTTCATCTTTATTTATAAGGGACAATAAAAAATTATTTCTAAAATACCACCTAGATTTTATCTATTTAATTCTCCTTCACAAAATAAATAAATAGGTAATACATAATGCTTAGAGGAGAATCTTTGCAATCCCTTGATAAGAGACAAAAAAAAAGCTCTTCCCAGCATAGTATTTCTTCTCCCTCAGAAAACAATTTCAATTAGAGACAAATACCTAACAACATTATAAAACTCATGGTAGAATCATGGTATGCAAACAAGTGGTTGAAATATATACAATAAAAAATCTAACAAGCAAGTATTAAAAATGTTGGGAATAGATATAATTTTGACCTCCAAATTGCTTTAGACATTGAAGAAGGACTAGTTACTATAGAAGTACATGGAAAGTACTCTATTAATATATTAATTCACAAATTGATTAGAGAAAATTTCTCTATCAAGGGGATGGAAAGGATACTAAAATTAGTAAAGGTTGGTGTTGTAAATAAAGTATGTATTCCTATATCATAGTTTGAGAGTCATGCTGATAGTGAAGGTGTTTATTTACATCCTGATATAATCAAATTCCTTAACAAGATTCACAATAGATTTTAAAGAATAATCCTTCAGTATATGTCTGACTACCTAATTAATGAATGATTTTATCGGCTACCATGGATAGAATTATATAACTATCAACATCTTCACCATCCTTCTAGAATTATTATCTCCGATTCACAAGTAAAAATAAAAAAGGCCCATATAATTGGATGGCATGACTATGACAATGTAATAAATGGCATTGTGATCTAAAGAGTCTCCTAATGTCCAATCTATTATGTATAAAAAAATCTTCCATCACCAAAATCTAAAGATAGTGGAGAAGAATAACAAAGGTTTACGATTTAATAGTTTAGCCATAAAACTATTTGTCGTGTGGTATGATTAACACAATGGTTTAATGGTAACAACCTTAAAACCATTCACAAAAAGAATGCTACTCTTCAAAAGGTTTAAGTGGAGTTACCCCAAAACACTCTAGTCTGGTGACCATCAATCACCATCAAGTTTTATGGTGTTAACCCAAAAATATACAGCTAAGTGACTGATAATCACTCTTCCCTAGAGTCTTCATTGGAAGCATAGTAGACACCAACTCATTATTACTAGTACATATTACTTTATGTCTATTCTCATTGACATTTTATAGAATCATAATAGAGTTTCATCCTCTATGATAAGATTGATCCAATTATAAAAAGAGATATCAAACATAGTCATCCTTGTATCCAAAAATGGCCTCAAGTTCAAGAGCAAGTTCTATCAATAGGGGAATCCTTCTAGCATCATTTGCAGACTTCAAAAAATCTAAGCCACCAAATATTTAGAAAAGACAAGATAAATAGGTATGGCTTCCTAAAGACTTTTTTCAAATCATTAAGAATCATCTACTACCTAAAACAATTGACAAAACTTTGTCTTATTAGTATTCCAAACATACATATGAGGTAGTAATCATTCTAAACAATTGGTATAATAGTAATATTCAATAATATTCAAATAAGGAATGATACTCTCTATGTGCTCAATTTTCATTTTGACCATACATTTTTTGAAATGCTCCATGAATTAGCTAGGAAATATGGAGAAGCAACATTCTCTATAGAAACATGAACTTTCCTTTAACCTTTCACCAACATAACTACTTCTTGCTTTGAATAATTCCTTCTAGAATTGTATAAATTAATGCCTCCTTGGTTGAAGGTTTTACTCTTGGTTCATAATCCTCTTTCTAAAGGATATGATAACCCCTATAGTTTATTTTATGATATTGCTTATCTATGTTTCCATTTGGGATACTATAATATTCGTCTAGTTGTGAAATATCAAAGATGTGAAATCTATAAAAATCTAAATAAAAGCAAAAAATCTAGCATCGTTATAAGTATTGTTTTCATGATGTTGCTAAAGAATACATTGAAGAAGATGATTTCCAAGAATTATTTCTTATCCTAGATTATATTGAATAAATATGGTGGAAGAATCACATCATAAATAATCTACCTCTGTATAATAGTGAAGATGGAAGTTATGACTCAAATTGGCAGCTTCCCAATATCTAAAGACTCTAGATATACTATTTTTGTCTATACATTAGTTTAATATGTCAGAGCCATAGTATCCAACTATGAAAATAAATTGGAATGATTTTCCTTGACATGACCTTTGTTGGCCATGCCTTAAGATTCCTTTGTCACTTCCTTTATGGAAAGGACAAGAATCTTTATTTATGTAAAAAGAAACCTTGTGGCAGACAGCAATGGTAGATATTCCATCAGGACCCCACAAGTCTCTTTTTATGTGAAATAAAGTTGTTTACTGCTGATCTAGATTTATAGGTTAATATTCTCTTCTACTTATTCAACTAGTCTTCCTTCTCTTATAAAAGGAAGGCTTTGGTTCATTTTAAGACAAGAGAGAAAGTTTGTGTGTCTTCTAATGTGTGTCTTCTAAGATTCATTAGTTTTAGTGTGTCTTAAATTTTTTTTAGTTCAACATTAGTTTGGTGTATGCTATCCTCTTGCATCTAGTGTGATATTGGGGATCAAAAACCAAAATTTTGCTTTGTGTAAAAGTCTGTAATAATATGTTCTATAATTTTTTGCTTTAATTAATATAAGAAGCTGTAATCATTTGGAAAATAGCCTCTACCACTGGTTTGGTTCAATATGCTGACCAAGGTCCTAAAAAAGTCATTATAATTATGGTATCAGAGCCATGAACTTGCAAAATGTAGTGGGAATCACAAGTCATAGTTTTATTATAAATATGCAATTCTTTGTCATTCTGCTAAAGTCAGTAATCACCATGAGTAACTTGATTACTATTATCTATTTAACTCCCCTTGAGGCTTGATCACCTTTTCTTTGGTATTGTTGTCTTTATAAACCCTTATTTTTTATTAGAGCTTGCATAGTAGACACCCTCAATAGACCTATATACCTTGATACTCTATGAAAAATATATATATATATATAGAAAGGAGTAGATAATGATCATAGATATGACATCCTCCACAAAGTAGAAGCAGAAAGACAAAATCATATGGCAAGCAGGAAATTCCAATGTATGAATTGACCTTTATTATGACTTTATCTCCTAGAAAAAATACTCTAGAATTGTATAAAGATAATGGAACTAATTTATATAAAGGAGGAAGATGGTCTCTTCTTAAAGGATGGTATAAACAAATAGAAGGCCAAGTCTGCTATTTCTCTTATGTTTTCCAGCCCTCTAATTCCTCCAATAGTGAGATATCTAGAGAATGTAAACATTGAAACTATGTTGCTAGATACAATGCCCATTTTCAAGAAAACATTGATGATATATGTAGGGATGTACAAACCCTTAGACAATTACTTAATCATTCAAATTCAACTATAAAATATGTCCATAATGTTGCAAGTGACATAACTAGTAATCTTACCTTTTTATCAGGACATGTATAGTTAGTCAGTAGAATTATCTCACAAAATAATAATGATATTATTACAATCAACACCCATGTATAATCCATACAAAATTTTGATGTCCATATACCCCAGATCTATGAGAATACAGACTCTTCTCTTAATATCCTCCACTCAGTCAGAGATAAATTAGATAATTTTGATAAAAATTATTTTCACTAGAAAGTAGTTTGTTTGGGTTAGAATAAATAGAAAAGGACAATTAGGTGAAGGAACAAGAAAAATTTGGAGGAAGTTATAGTTCCTCTCTAGAACAAATGTCTCTTGATTTTGGACCTACTTTCAAACCAGATAATTCAAAAAAATAAGCTAGGCTCAAAGTTAAACCCATCAAGACTAGTTCTTCTACCCCATCATTGACCATGATGATAAGGTCTAATCTTCCCATCAATACATGGTATTTGAATATTGATGGTATACTAAATCCCCTGAATGAAGTAATAACTTGGTGTAACACCATGAAAACTCTTGGAATTGTTGCTAATATAGATGGAAGAACAAATGCTATATTTATTGTCAAATATTTTTGGGGAATTACTTTACAATGGTGGAATCCAATGTCTATTCAAGTTCAAGATTCTAGAGTTTTCTCTAAAAATGATCCTATGGCTACCCTAGATCAAATACTTAAAAATGAGTTTGTTCCCCCATAAAGAAATTAAAAAAATGAATCAAATAGATGGTTAACCAAAATGAAATTATGCTATCTCTCCCAATTTGAGCCATATAATATCCAATATAGAAAATTGGCCTATGAAGGACACTCTCATAATTTAAATTATATAAACATGCATTATTTAGAATTCCTAATTTATGATCTAATAGATAGGGTCATATCTTATATTTAAGTAAAAGGACTCAATCTTGATGCCATGACCCTTATAGACATTATTGACTTTGCTAAGCAAAAAATTATGCTACTCATCTCACAAACCAAAGCCATTCAAAAGCTGTCTAAACACAATGCTAGCAAAATTGTAGTCTAATTCCTAGAAAAAACTTCATATTGTCGTAGCCCTTATATTAAAAAACCCAAAACTTCCAAAAAAATATCTTTTCGATGCAGATTTTTCCCAACTAAGCATAACCCTACTCCTAAAAATACATACCTCCATCATCACAAACTTCCATGCCCTGCAACAAAATAAATTAAGTGTTATATTTGTAACTAGGCTGGACATATTTCTCCCCATTGTTCATGTAAAAATAAAGTTGTTAAAGTTGTTTATTCTACCTCCATAATAGTGTGTTGGGATGTCATAGAAGAAGGAATTGATCTATATCAACAAGATAATATTTTTAAATTGTTCCTAGAAAATGAAGAACATTCCCTAGAAGAAGATAATAATGACCTTCTTAGCATTGTTGATGATTTAGAAGAAACCACCCTTATGCAACATACAAAATACCAAGATGAAGAAGGAAGCTCTAAACAACCAAAGAAAAAGCCTCGGGTACCTCATCCAAAATTCTAAGGAAAAAGCATACAGCTTAGGTTCCAATATATGCCTTCTATTCCAAAACATGAACAACAAACTTTTCACTTTGATTACTCTTTCAAACCAAGTGTTTCATGGATGAAAAACAAATTTTAGTGCCTTATACTAGAATAGATACCAAGGCAATTATTCAATCTTGTTCCTTCATACAATTTGAAAGGAAAATCCCCTGAGCCATATAATGATGATGAAACCTTTGGAGAAGAGGAATCCATGAAATGTGAAATAGATGATTGAAAAATAGAAGAATCAAAAGGAGAAATTAATATTGAATAAATAATAGATCAATAAGAAGCTTCTAACTAATTCTTCAATATATCTTTAAAATATCCAACATGTCAAAGACTTGTTTGTACTGCAGTACCTACTAAAGAGGAACCCAAGGCCATATATATAACACATCTCCTAAATGGAAGGTATGCCTCATTTATTAATATAGAGATCAATGGATAGTTTCTAGATGCACAAGTTGATACAGGAGCCTCTCATTATTTTTCAAAAGAAATAATTATAGATAACTAGGAAGAATTAGGGAATAATCAGGTATATGAATCCCTTGATTTTCAAGTAAACTCTTTTAAATCTAGATATTATAAACATCAAAACCCTTGAAAAATCAAGGAAAATAATTTGTATATGATTTATTCCAATACAATAATATGATTATTGATATTTTGTTAGGAAGATATTTCATAGACTCCTATTCTCCATATGGTAGCACTCCTAAACATGTATTGTTCACATTGAATGAAGAAAAAGTAAAAACACCCAAGCTATTATATGATACTAAACAATTTATTTTTGCCATGAGTCTATCATATCCTAATACCTTATTAGAATAAATCTAAAAGATATTATATTTGATAAAAGAAGAAATATGCTCAGATGATCCTTAGAAGTTCTGGCAAAAGAAAATGCCATAAATGGAAATCAGAATAATTCTAGATAAAAAAATTAAAATTGGCAAAAGAATTCCTATTATAATGTTAAGAATTCAAGCAAATGACTATAATGACATGGAAATGGATATTAAATAACTCTTTAACTGAAAGTTTATTGAAGCATCACTATACCCTTTTTATTCCTATGCATTTATGGTCAACAAACATTCAGAACAAAAAAGAGGAAAAAAGAGAATGGTAATTAATTATAGGCCATTAAATGCCATCAGTGAACCATATTCTTATCCCATTCCAAAAAAAACTTCTCTCTTGTAAAAGGTGGCAAAATGTAAATATTTTTCTCAATTTGACTACAAGTCAGGGTTCTACTAGATAACGGTTAAGGAGCTGATAAGCCAAAAACAACGTTAGTTGCCTATTTGGGCATTACCAATGGAATGTTATGCATTTTGGTTAAATGAATGCTCCTTATTTACAAACCCATATGGACTCTATCTTTAAAGATACTTATGATTTTCTTTGTATTTACATAGATGATATTTTGATATTTAGAAAATCTCTTGAATACCATCTTCAACACCTCTAGAAATTCTATCAGATCTCTAAAGAATCAAGGATAGTTATATCCAGCACCAAATTGTAATTATCTCAACAAGATTGCAATTTCTTAGGAGTGTTGGTAAAGAATTACGAAATTGAAGTCTAGCCACATATATAAAAAAAGGTGCTCCAATTCATTAATATGTTAGATAAGAAACAAATTCAAGCATTCTTGGGAATGCTCAATTATGTTAACAGTTTTTATGAAGATTCAGGAAATGATATGGCCATTTACCAAGATTTTCTAAAAAAGAACAAGAAGTATGTCTGGATAGATGAACTCACTCAAGTTATTCAAAGGATCAAAACTAAGGTACAATCTTTACCTTCCTTATATGTACCTCTTTCAGAAGATTATATACTTTATACAGATGATAATGACTATGCATGGGGAGGAATTTTATGTTGCATTGACCACAATAAATAATATATCTAAGTATGCTAGTTTAATATTCACTAAAGTTGTAATAAAATGGATATCTTTAGATAAGGAAATATATTCTATCAAAAAATGTTTAGAAAAATTCTCCCTGAGGCTAATGCATCTAAAATAAGTTTTTATCAAAATTGATTGCACCATGTTTGCCACTTTTAAAGAAAACGACCAAGGAAGAAAGGATGGTAGAGGGAAGTATGTAAGGTTTTAATAAGTTTTCAATTAGTTCAATTATAAAATTGAGATATTATAGGAAACAAGAATAATGTTTTATATTGGTTAAGCTGAAATCTTATTACAACTTTGATGCATCAACCAATCCTAAGATTCAACTTAACTAGGGTGAAAAATGTCAAATTTAATGAATTTAAATATTTTGATTCAAGAGTAGGTTCTTAGAGAAGGAATAACTACTTGATTTAAAATATTCTCTAGAACTACATCTATAAAACTACAATATTCTAGATTAGCTATTATTTATGCAAGGCTAAATGAAGGAGAGTTTATTATCTAAAGGCTCAATAATGAAATCCAGCTCTATCAATTTTTTGATCTAATCAAAAGACCAAACTCGACATGGAATATTTTAATCCAATCAGGATATAGTCAGCATCTTTACTCTTTTATTGAAGAATTTAGACCACACACTATCCATGAATAAGAATAATTCTCTATTGATATTGTTTTCCACACCATTATCTGAAGAAATTCAAAATGGGAATGCTTTTTCTACTATAATCCAAGGTTTGAAAATAATCACAATGGATCCCAATGAAATATTTGACAAACATTCCAAATGAGATGTCTATTTAACCCTATATCTGAAAATGATTTGCTAATAGAAGTGGAAGCCTTATTGGACCCATCAAATGTGTCTTCATCAGAGTCCAACAATGTATCACTTTAATAAGTAAAAGTATTTTTTACATTATCCTCAATAATGTAAAAAGAAACTTAATGTCAGATATCGATGGTAGATATTCCATCTGGACCCCAAAAATTTATTTCTATGTGAAATAAAGTTATGCATCGGTAATCTAGGTTTGTAGGTCAAGATTCTCTTCTACCTATTCAACTAGTCTTCCTTCTCTTATAAAAGGAAGGTTTTGGTTCATTGTAAGGCAAGAGAGAAAGCTTGTGTGTCTTCTAAGAGTCAGTATTTCTAGTGTGTCTTAAGTTTTCCTAAGGTCAATAGAGGTTTGGTGTATGCTGTCCTCTCGCATCTAGTGTAATCTTAAGGATCAAAAACCAAAATTCTACTATGTAAAAGTCTATAATAATTTGCTCTATAATTTTATGCTTTTATTAATATAAGAAGTCATAACCATTCAACCAACAACCTCCACCACATATTTATGTCAATATGCTGACCAAAGTCATGAAGAAGTCAATATAATTATGATATAATAAGGTAGCTACCATCATAAATAAGGGGATGTTCCCAGAATTGATGTTGATGCCCCTCATGGACCTAAATTTATATCATACTTTTACAAGAAGCATGAGGACCTCCATTGAATAATAGTTGAGTGGTGTTCGATCCACCATCAGGTCCTTGAGAAGATTAGGGACTAGATCCTTGTTTACTTCAAGGAAGATCGCAATATTTTTCTCTTTCACTTGGATTGCACTCTACTTGGACTAGATGAATCTAGGGTCCACTTGGCATATTTCAATGAAGCCATGGGGATAAAGGTGGTAAAATAAAATAAGACCAAAGCCAAGGATATCTTGGAACTTTCCACCTAGTCTACATCTATAATTAACAAACCAATGAGGTGAAAATATCATTAGAAGGTCCTCTCAAGATGCATGATAGTTTGTTGACTCAGGTAGAAGTGTTCTTCTGAGAGCCACCTATCAACCTGTAGAAGCTTGATAGAGAGGTTAATTTGGTAGACCAATCATTAGCGGCTTAGCAAGGTACTTAAAAGTAACTAGTAAGTGGATCACCACCAAGCTAGAGCTTATTATCTCTATGGACCTAAATAGACTATGTGCCAATGTTTCACCACCCCTTCTCTTCTCTATTTTTTGTTTCTAGGTGGGCTCCCCTAAATGGTTTTTTGTAACTATTTTGGGCCATGATGGCTTAGAGTGGTATCATATGCTATTTTGAGTCAGTCCCATCTTAGTTCCTATAAATATTATTGTACGACACTTTGTTATGGTCAACACTTTTATAATTGAACACTCTGAAGATTAATGCAAGTCTTTATTTTCTACTTATAGGGTTTTCAATTAATGAATGTCTTCCAAATTTCACTAGTTTAATGATCAATATTAATGTTAAAATATTAAAGCATGTGTTTTTTTTAGTCTCATGTGTTAATTAGAATGAGTTCTGAGCTATTCTAGTTTGTTTCTTGAATCATTTTTGCTTTCTTCAAACCCTTATAGGTCTATGTGTGATTAGAAACAAAAATCTTATGTGTTTAGTTGTAGAAAGAATTAATCATTATTACTCCCCTGTGTGGTCGAAGTCCCAACTCTCATGAAACTTGTCATACAGTGGTAAAATTACAATTGAGCACATCCTCGATTCTCAAGCATTGATGTTCTTATTTAATCCAGAGAGATTTATTTTTTGCCTTACCCTCCTTCAGTTTTGATGTTTATTTGTTATAAAATGATCTCTCCCTTCTTTTAGAAATTGTGAAGTGAAGTGGAAAGGGTTAAACTCATTGAATTATAGTGACCAGTATGAAGAGGTTTTATGTCAAGTGGAAAACATGAATTGAATCTTTGGTAGTAGCACTACATCTCTACAAGATCTATTCCAAGTAGGCTATTTGATGAAGCTAAATACATATAACTTGTGCCCTAGATTATTTTAGTAACAATCCTAAAATGAGATGACAAAAGTCCCTTATTGTCTCCCAAGCTTCACTTAGTGAATTTAACCTAATATGTGTATTTGAGGGAATAAAACATTAGGATGAACAACATAAATGTCACACACTCAAAGGAGAGGACATGTTCAAATTTACACACACCAAATAAATAATACTCAGTGGCATTGTGACCAATAAATAAGGAACATGTTCAAATGTTTCATAATCAAGACAAGGTAGCAAACAAAAAACACAATCAATTAAGCCATGCGATAAGCTAAATAAGAGAAATATAAACAACTAGTATAAGAATATAATACTAGTCCCTACATAAATGTATTAATAAAATGTCTTATGACATAGCATATCTAGCACGCCATGTAAGATGTAAGCATGAGTATATACATATGTAAGCATTAGAATATAAGTTCAACATGATAATGTAAAGTGATCATAAAATATTAGCACTTGTAGTGCTTGTGATCAATAAAAGTAGATGCCCCCAACATAGTGTGTCACCTATCATGGATCTAGTGTGTACATGTATCACACTAAAGTACCCATAAAACATATGTGTGTATGGAAATGAAATGATATTCTATCTACTAACATAAAGTAAGCAACATATGCAAAAGCTAGCAAACATGTAAATTCTGAGTATTTTGGTATTTTTTTAATTTTTAATTTTTATTTTTGAATTTAGGAATGAGAATGATATCTAATGATCCCATATAAGGGATGATCATATGGTGATCTAGGCTTAGGATGGGGTACAACAAACTGGCGATGCTTTCAAGGATCATGTATATGTGTCAATTCTTCAATATAACTATAATTTTGGGTCTTTAAACCATCTCTAATACATGTTGATTTTCTCTTAGTAACTGGGTGTAGATGAGGGCTTTGTGAAGTCCATGCAATGACATCTCAAGTGCTAGTCACCTAGGAAAGGGGATTGTCTTTTGATTATCATTTCACTATTAATCAACCTTAATAGGTTATATAATTATTTATCTTGGTACTAACTTATCTTGTTGTAGTGGATGTTCATATTGAACCCCTGAAACTATGATTACCGTGTTGGCATGAATATACTTAAGATATTTATGCACTATGGAGGGTACTATGTAGGATTATGAGTCCAATGTCATCCCAATAATATATCAACAACTCATGTATGTGTTATTACTAAAAATGTTTCATTCACATGTGTTGCACCAACTTATAAAGGCAAAACAATCTCATTGAAAAACTTCTTGTGCTTTCCCATCGAATTATTTGACCATTTTGGTCAAAGGGTATAAATAATCATGTGTATATAAAAAATGTGTGAGTAATGTTATGGTACATATATTCTCACTTGAACCATTACCATCCATATAATTTCATATATTTTGATGATCAATATGTGTTGTAATAAAATAATGAGTGAAGATCTAAGTCATCATCTACAATTTCACTATCATCAAATGTAATCAAACTTTAAACCATAGGAGATATCCCACATGTAAGTGTGTCAATTATCCCATCTAATGGGTGACCATAATGTGGTGTATGATGATGTGAATTATATGACATTTGAATTTTTTGTGCTTCTTTAGAATGATATTATAATGGATTATAGAACATCTTCTAGTTTTGATGGTCGTCATGTTGTGATCCTAAATCCTTTGGTAAATCATCACATTGTCAATATGATATTTTCAATGTCAGTGAGGTCTTATATTCACAATAAACATTTGCATCATATCTTTTTGGTAGAGGTCGACTCATTTCAACCTCTAAGGGAGAAGGGATAGGTATGAGAAGACACTCCACTAACTTCTTAAGGATCGAAGTTGGAGACTTAGCTAATTATGTAAATTGTCTCTTAGGTACCTTGGATAAGATGAGTGAATTAGGTTATGTGACATCATATCCATTATTTTTTTATTTCCTTTTTAGACTTTTGAGGTTTTACCTTATAGCTTGATTTGATATGAAATTTGGTATTTAATGTTGTCAGTGTTTTGGCTACATACTTAAGCTTATTCAATGCAATAAGTTTCAATTCTTGATCTTAAATAATATGGAATAATTCATCAAAATGTTTAAACCTATTAAAAATAATAAAATTGTGTAGTGGGGAAAGCAAAATTTGCTTGAAGATATCTTAAAGCTCTTTATCTACCATTGAATTTATCATTTGAGCCAACATTATTTTATACCTCAAAACATATTCATTGATGGACTCATTGGTTCCAAACTTGATATTTGAAATTTGTGCATATGACATATTTTTAGTAATGTTGGATAGAGAAATGTGATATAAATTGATCCACTATAAGTTTGAATGCTTTCATTGATTATACTTATAGTTCATAGAACCATCTTAAAGCACAGTTCTTTAGGCTTATTGCAAATAATTTTGTCAAAAGTTTATCATTGGAAGCATAATAAGAGATGTTGCATAAAAAGATTGGATATGCTTCTTAGGGACACCCATGCCATCATAAAGTGTAAACTTGAGTGTTATAAAACTAGTTGGAAAATGGTGCAAATATATCTCAAGTGTAAGAGGATTATGTAATACATCTTATGAATCAATATCATGAGTTGATTTTGAAGTTTTGTGCTCAATATTTGTAACCTTATCTTCCAAAGTTTAAATAACTTGTACAAGAGTTTGAAAATTAGACCCATTAAGAAGTCACCATGGGGGATGCAAACATCATTTGTGTTGATATAGGCATTAACATTGATAATTGAGTTGAAACATTGATTGTTCCCATGGAGGATTCAACAATATTTGTTTTGTCTTCAGGGAACAATTATTTTAAAACATATTTTTTTCCCCACTAGATGTGGGAATCAATAGTGTACTCAAGGGGAGGGATAATGGAATTGAAGATTGATAAGTATATCTAATAGCCCCAATATTTGTATTAATTGATACCAATGGTTGTTCACTAATTTTTTTGGATTTTTTAGTTTCCAATATAGTATTGAAGGTCTTCTATAAATATTCAAGATTTTCATGAACACACTCTTGAAACGTTAAAATAGATTTAACTTGCTCTTGCTCATGTTCATTAATCTCATGTTTTTCATTATTTTCATGATCAACTTCATCCTTTATTAGGATATTTTTAATATTTTTCTCATTGTCATTATTGGTAGAACTTGGCAATGTATTAGCTTGAGAAATTTTAGGTGGTATAAAATGAAGCTCAAGGTGCTCAATAAGTACACCACCTATTGTATCACTATTCCTAGGATGCATGTAAATTAATAAAATTAAGATATGAATAATTACTATAATTTGAAACTCTGAAAGGTTGAAAACTCAAGAGTAAGCTATGGTTACCCAAGAAGGCTTAGAGGTCAGTTTCACCAAATGTTTTACCCTTTTTGGAAAGATTTATGGGGAGAATAACCTAAACAAAATAAATGGATAAGTTATTCTAAAAATAGGTCAATTAAATCATTCAAATTCACAATATTATGATATAGTGTTAAATTATGAAAG
The DNA here is from genome assembly GCA_037957365.1 of Torreya grandis. NCBI lineage: Eukaryota > Viridiplantae > Streptophyta > Pinopsida > Cupressales > Taxaceae > Torreya > Torreya grandis. The sequence continues at coordinate 2,277,525 of JARHVA010001706.1, read as the reverse complement.
TATGCTAAATATAGAAAGTGCAATGCCAATAGTAATTTGAATGTAGTAGCACAAAGAAAAAACAATACTGAACTCATTTACTGATGCATAGGTAGACCTAACAAATGTAGGTATAGGAAAATATAAGAGAATAATCAATAATGATTTGTCATATTTTGAATATTTACTCTTTGTCATCCTAGACACTACCATCATGATCTGGACACTACCTTTGCCACTTATGTCTTAAATGTTATGCATCTATTTGGTACACAATCCATGTATTTTTTATGTAATAACCAATCATTCCTATTAGGTTTCATTATCACCTTGTATATTGTCAACTCAAATCATGTGCAAAGGTTCTAGATATCGGTCTTTTACTCAAAACCCTAGGTCCTCCACTTGGGCATGTCACCTTGCAAAATAGGGATTAGTGGACTTGAGTGAAGTTGAGTTGACCTCAAATACCCCTATTTCAATGAGTGTTACCTACATATCCATAGACTTTGAAGAGGGCCTCATATCGATGTATTTATCCCCCTTACATGGGCTTGTGTGTGAGCAATTGTGCAATAAGCTATATGCAAGTGTATATAGTAATATAGCTTGTAAATTGACAAATATTGCTCATGGGATACTATTTGAATGATTTAGACCTGTAAGAATACTAATCCTATGACTGATTTGGAAATATGGAAGAATAGGGCAATTTTGTAAGCTTTATAGGCATTTTTACTAGGTATAATATAGATGTGTGTTTGATTTGTAGTTGATGATAATGAATGGCCTTTTACTTGTATTTATACAACATATTTTTAAATTATCTCATGAAAGGGTTAGTTAAGACAAATAAGCCAACCCATACGTGTCAAATTTACAAATTTGATCATTTGTAAGGTTCAAATAATAGCATCAAACCTAAGACACTAGCATCGATGGTAGTGTCCTAGTTTGGATAGAAGTGTTTGTGAAGATATAACATTATTAAATATCTATAACTGATAGAGTAGGATATTTGTCAAGTTTTGTGTAGACTATGAGCTATAGATGATTTGGGTAATCAGAATATCAAATTCAGACTATAGGATAAGCATTTAGGCATAATAAGATGGCAAATGCGAGCCTTTTAGCAGTGAAATGTCCTAAATTGAATGTTGAGCCATGAGTGATATTTTTCATGTGTACAAGACTAATTTATCATATAAAATCATATTTTAGCATTTAAACTTACAAGCCCAACTAAATTTGATACCATCTGATGTAATTGTGGTTAGGGGTCCCTGTGAAAGGATGTCTTACATCATGTAGCCTTTCATTGACTCACATATCTTGCACAATGGATTCTTACAAAAGGTTTCCTTTTTTTAGTGGCTTAAGGGGTTAGAAGATATTTAAAACTTCTTAGCTTTAAAATTAAGCTGTTGATGCTACATAATCCAGTGTTCAAATTTGGATATATCCCTCAACTATTGGAGTTTGTAGACTTTCATATACTCAAGGCTACATGCCTTCTTCTCATGAGCTTCCTTTTCTTTAAAATCTAACAAATTTTCCCTATGGGGGTGAAATTCTTAAACATTAGGTCTTCCATTTCATTTTATAGCCTTGCTACTCCTGGGCATTGTCATGTCTTCCATCATGGGATAACAACTATAAGAAATGAGGCCTACCCTAGAAGTAGAATAGCCTTCTACAGACCTCAATCTTCTCAAATCTAACTCTTGTTAAAATAAAGTAACGTGCCTTAGATCTTGTTGGATTTTGTTTTTTGGGTTACCTTGTCCTTCACAGAACTAGTTTAGCCTAGGGTCATATGGCTAAGTATAAGTCCATGTGGCTAAATGTATATTCTACACCTTCCTTCTTCCTTGGGTTTTGTGTTAAATGTTTTTTGCATTAATCCATTCATGTGAATGAATATCTACATGCTCTTGTGCCTTAGGCTCTCAATTTTCCTTACATGTCATCAATCTTACATACTTGGTACATTATAGCTTCTTTGTAGGTTGTTTTATTCTTCTAAGCACTTTTGCATAGATATCTTCATATAATCATGCATGATTAATTATTGCTCTCCCTTGGTAAGCTTGACTTTTTCAACTTATCTACATAATAACAATCTTAATTCTAGTTTTGACCTTCCTTGTCTATGTGTGGTACAACCTTTTTTAGTAACTCCTCTTTCACCATTATCTTATAAAATCTTTTATTATTCTATGTATCTATACACAAATATCTACTTATGTCCCTTTCTCCCATTTATATTGCACATGTCTACTTCCCTTGTGTGCTTTATGCCTTAGCCATAACTTTGTGACATCTTATTCTTACAACTTTTGTGTAACTCCAAGCTATCTTTCTTTTGCACAAATGGACTCGTGTACAGTCCCAAAAGACCTTCAACACTATTACATCATGAAACCACACACCAAAAAATTTGGTTTTATTCTCTGATTGAATGACTCTCTTTTTGGATGATGCAACATTATTAATTCACCTAAGATGCTCCTACATCAGAATCCCCAGATAGTTAAAATGTAAGCTCATACTTACAATTAGGGCGTTAGTGGTATAACTACCCTTTTGGCTAGCTACTAAGGAAACAACATTCCCTTCCACCTAGGGTTTCCTAAGTAGGCTTGTTCTATACATCTTCCTCTTTTAGACCCTTTGGGTCATAATCATCCTCCTCATCCTAGATTTTATACATTCATCTTCCCTTGACCTCCACTCATCTTGGTTGTAGCAATCCAACTCCTCCCATCTCTGTTTATTATCTTTTCTCTCTTATTTACTCTCATGGGTCTATGCCCACCTCTATTTGTCTACTTCTCTAAGTGTCTTCAACACTTCTTCTCTTGTGTACATCATACTTATTTATTTTACATATCATTTACTCTTTGCTTCACCCTTTTGTCCTTTTACATTTCAAATCACCATCAGTGGTATGCCTCCACCAAATCTCTCTAATACCTTCCAATTATTCCCACCTATGCCTTTCAAACCTCTTCTCTCTTGTGCCCACTTCCTTCTTTCTCTTCTCATTCCTGATAAGTAGGTATACTTGCACTTTATCCCTCGTTATGCCTTTCACAAGGCATGTTTGCATGATACTCATACTACACTCACTCTCATTCCTTTGCTTGAAACCTTTAGTGGAATTCCCAATAACATGGTGTTTGAAAAATCCATCTCTTCTTTTTGCATCTAACTTATCATTGTGGTTTTTGCCCTATGCACCAAGGTTGATACTCCCATTAGTTATTTCTCATCATCAACTTTAATCTAATGGCTCCTTGCCTTGTTATCTTCTAGCAATGGCTCTCCTTTATCAACTTAACATTGATCAATGTCCACTTGTCCCTCATTTAGTGGCTTCCTTGTGTCTTACACAACAAATATTTCACTTGCTTTATCAGCTTTGGTTTGAGCTCTCCTCACCTTCCTCTAAATATGCACACAATATTTTTTTCTCTCCATGATCCCTTCCTTGTTTTTCCATCCCTATTTAGGTTTCCTCTACACTTTACACATTATCTTACACTCATGTAGACTCTGTGGAATTATGTCCACCTTCTCTTTGTCTATTGCACACTGTTGCAATTAGACCTCCACTAGCCTTTGCACTTTTTTTGAACTTCTACACAATAATGCACTACTACATAGGAATCAAGGGTCCCATTCTCTTTTCCTCTCTTTTATTCTCCCTATTTAGAATCTTCTCTTTTTACATATTGTTTCCTTACCACATGTATTTTTATTCTTGTTCACATAAATATCCATAACTTACACCATTCACATATCCTCTTTTTTTCATAAAACTTACCTTTACATGAATTAGCTAAGTTTATCGAACATTGCTCCATCTTATCTATGACATTTGGTTTTCTATGGGATAACTCTTTAGGTGTGAGCTAGATTCTTTTCATCCTTCTTCCCTTAGGCATTAGACATATGCCCTAACCAAATTAACTTGTACTCTTTCTTTTTTATTTCCCTTATGACACATCCTCAGGCATTAGCACCTCATTCCCATTTATATCACCTTTAACAGCTCCTAATTGCTGCACATGGTAAATTTTATTCCATTACAACTTATTCCTTCTCATGTGCTTATTTCAAGTAATTCATTATGAGAAATAATTTTTTTAGAGTCTCTCTTTCTGGATCAAAAATCATTATGTCCTCCCAATCAATCAGGATCCCTTCTTCTAAGGATCGCACATGTTCCTCCTTCCCAATCTTCATTAGAATATATGTATCTTGAGTTACTGATATATCTCCTTACATGTTGCCCCTCACTTCAACCCTTTCCTATTCACTCTTTCACCTATAGCTTTTGAGTCTTCTCCATTATTTGGGATAGTCTTCTAGGTGCACTAATTGACTTAGTATTTTGGACACCATCTAGTCACACATTGCACTTTATTTTTGCCCTTATAGCTCCTTGTTTCTTGGAGATCTCTCTAACACTATTGCACTACCACACAATCTCTTTTATGCACACTCCACATTATTAGATTCTTCAACATCTTACAGCATGAAATAATGCTTGACATCTAAGATCTACTTCATCAAATATTTGGGGTCTCATCTTCTAGAAAACATTGGTGCTTTAGATTTAGGTTAACTATCCATGCACTTTAGAATTTTCATAGTTACATATCTTCTATAGGGTTTTACCTGCTTCCTTGTGGGATTACTTCTCCCAAAAAATCTTTTCTTCATCTGGGCCTCCTTTCCTACAACACTTGTACCTTGGTAGTTATCTCCTCTATCCTCTTTGAGATTTGCAATTGTGGGTCACATCACTCCTTGGAGTTATGTGGATCCATCTTCTTTACCACTTATTCTCTACCCATATGCACTTAATGGATAATAAATTCTCTTCTACACCTTCTACCCAATGATTTGTTTGGAAGATGCTACTTTATTTTGCATATAAATTACCTCATGATCAATGATTCTATCAATGTTTCATCTCTACCTCCTTTTGTGCTCTAACTACCTCCTTGTCAGTGATCTATTGTCACTTTACCTAAAGCTTATTTTGTGTGATGACTACTTCATAGTTGGTGTTTTATCACTACTTTCCCTCACTCTTCTCATTTACTTTACCTCTATAGGCACTCCTTTCAACTCAATTACCATGTAGGTTATCTTTAGACCCAACAACTATTTGCACTACCCATTATTATGATCTTCCTTCATAATCTTATGCAGGTGCTCGAGACTTTGAACCATAGTCACAATATATTTGTTCATGATCCAACATGACTTGTCTCTTCATCGAGTTATCTTCCTTCCTCTTTTCACCCCATTTTTTTATTTATCCACTTTCTCATCGTGAAGAACAATACTTTAATATTTGCCTTACATTCATTACTCTATTAATTCCTTTCACCCATTCAAATCTCACTTGTAATGTCAGCTAAATCTAATACCATCTGATGCAGTCATGGTTAGAGATCCCTATGAAGAGATGACTTACACCATGTATTCTATCACTAACTCACCTCTCTTGAACAACATATTATTACAAAGTCTTGCTTTATATAGTGTTTTAATGGGTTACAAGATATTTGAAGCTTCTTAGCTTTACAATGGAGCTCTCAACTCTACAAAGGCCAACCTTCATATTTGGATCTATTACTCAAATATTGGATTCCTTATACTTCTATACACTCAAGGCTATTGGTCTTCTTCTAATAAGATTCCTCTTTTCTAAAATCTAATAGAGTTTTCATGTGGGGCAAAGTTTTTAAACATCAAGTCTTACACCTCATTTTATAGCTTCCTTGGTCTTGGGCATTATTGTATCTTCCATGTATCGGCTGACAATTATAAAAAATAAGGCACTACACAAATATGTGATGTCTATACAAATATATATGGCTACTTTAAAGTGACTCAATATGACTCTAGTTAGAATAAATCAATATGCCTTAGATATTATTTGATTTTGTCCTCTATGTTGTCTTCTTCTTCACCCAACTAGGTTAATCTAGGGTCAACCAGCTAAGCGTAAATCTATGTGGTTGACTGTAAATTTTGTTACTTATTTATTCCTCAACTTTTGCATTAAATGTTATATGCATTGACTCCTTTATGCATCAAATATCTATGTACTATAGTGCATCAGGGTATTAATGTTCTTAATCCATTGTTAATCTTACACACTAGGTGCCTTAGAGCTTCTTTATATGTTGATTGATTATTTTGCACAAACTTCTTCATATCAATGTGCATGGACAAATATTACATTCCCTTAGTAAGATTGACTCCCACACATCATTTGCATAATTTTAAACTTAGTTATAATAGTGTCCTTCCTTGTTTACATGAAGTACAACCTCTACAAGTGACTCCTCTTGCATCATTATATTAGCAAGAATTTTTTTCCTTTTACACATCTTTGTGAAAATATATACTTATGTGTCTTGCTCCTATTTCTCTTGCATATGGATAATCCTCTTACATGCTCCATACCTTAGCCAAAACTTTATCACATATTCTTCTTCCAACGTCTACATAATTCCAAACTATCTTTCTTCCATGCAATTGGATTCGTATGCCATCCTAAAAGGCCTTTAAAATTACTATGCAATGTAATTTCTTACCGACAAAGTTTTTTTTATTCTCCAAATGACTCTCTTTTTATCATATGTACTATTTCCAATTCACTAGAGATGCTCCTGTAGAGACATTAATGTTTCACATTAGTGAAGGACCATAACATCTCTCAAAGAGGTGGACATCATCTAATGACATATGGCACTAATTGAGGAGAGATACAAAGGCAGATAAAGGTGATCATATCCCCACCCATTACTATTGGTATTATACATACATTATTTGTCAAGTATAAGAAGCTACAAAAATAATGCTCATAGGCTATGACCGATGTTAGGAGATATCAAAAGTGACATGTCTAAGGATTAATCTCTAAGGATAGGACACAAAATGGATAGTATCTAGAGAGTATATTTCCACATAAAATAGAGAGGAGAGGAAATGGTATCATACTTGTTATAAATTTGGCCTATCAAGGCTAAATACTAACCCATATAATTCAAAACTTTTCATGGCACTGTTATAAGCATCTTCAATGATAAATCTCCTTATAAAACTATGTATTTTGCCTAAAAGAGAGGATTTTTGAGACTTTAAATGGTAAATTTGGAGTCAAAATCCACTAAATCAATTATATTACCTTTAAGCACTCACATATTCATGAATTTGCTTTAAGTCAAATATTTCATACTTTTAAACTATCTATCATGCAAATTAAAGCATTATTTTTGGCATTTAAGAGCTCCCACATGCCAATTTTTTCTCATAATTTGATCTTAAAATACTCATTATTGTTTAAATATCCCTCATCACTCGTGTTATTCCTTAATATGCCCTAAATTAGTAGTTTCAAACTTGAAGTATGAAGATAATGCAAAAGAAAGGCCTTTTCTATGTGTTTTCATGTAGGGAGTATGGATCGTACGACCTTTATCATACAATAGAGGAAAAAAATTTGAATATGAAGACATGATAGGTCTTCCAAAAGAGATTTAAGGCAAAAGGATTCAAAACAGGCTGAAAACCAGTTCCCTTCATTCACATTGCTTCTTTGCACATCAAGTAGGCCATTCAGGTTTGTAGATGGTACGACCATGAGATAGAAAATCAAGGTCCAAAATTTTGGTCAGAGAAAGGAGTCTGAGAGAGATTATAGATATGGAAATTGGTTATCAATTTATCTCTCTCTCCTTTATGAACCATCCTTTTGAATTCAAGGCACTCATCAGGTGTTCTTCATCCAAGTAAACAACCAATTTTCTAAGATTTCTCCTCGTCTGGGCATTATGGAAGAAAAATTAAAATTATGGAGTTTTTTAGGAGCATTATCTACCTTTACATGGAATTCTTAAACTTATTTTCACATGTTTAAGGTCATATGGATCTCAAGAAGATAATACACAGCTAGTTTGCAGTCTCCAAGCAGTATGGAAGATTGTCCAGTTCATGGTGGTTTCAAGATGTCAAAACATAGTTGGTGACTATATATCAGATCTCATTCTTGTTTATATTTCCTCTCCTCATGTTTCTCAAATTTTCATGAATATTCATAGCATAAAGATCATTAATCATCCTCAAACCTCCTCTTAGTCATTGTTTAGCATATATTAAGGAAAATTAGCATATGTTAAGGTTATTTGCAAATGATTAGGTTTCAATTTTATCACCATATTCTTATTCCTCAAAACTATTATATATTATTAAACATAGATTATGCTTTCTTGATACCCTCACCTTGGTCTTAATATACACTTTTCATGCTCTTTTCACCTCTATCATATTGCATACATTTACACTGTATTTCCACTGTCTTGAAGCTTTTACTACCATCTCCATTCTCATTTCCATGTCAATCATAATCTTACCACCTTCCACTCACTTTCACCTCATGTATCCATTTCCAAGAAGAGTCAAGGACACCGGGGAGCATCAATCAGCATGAAATGTGATCTATAGACCTTAGAACATTACTAATGAGAGGAAAAACATCCACCTATATAAAATAATTGGAATCACATCCACTAATATCAGGGGGTGAATCAATGTACAAAATTTTCACTCAATTTCATACATCATTCATTACCCATTCAAACTAACATAGATATATAACAAAGCATAGAGAAGCAAGAACGTAACACATGAACACCATAGATATGTGGGAAACCCTCATGGGGACTAAAAACCACTATCACACCACTTAGAATATTTTCCTATAAGCAATGAAATAACATTTAGTGAGGCACCAACCCCACAAAGAGAAACAACCCCTCATTAGTTAGGCACCAACCCAACTAGTCCTTTACCAAACTCCAACTTGCAAGGAGGATCCAACCCCCTAATTGACTTGGAACCAACCAAAACACTTCAAGGAAACTTATGCAATCTCCAACCTTCAAGGAAGCTCCAAATCCCTTATTGACTAAGCACCAACCCAACCAAGATAAGTTTGATCACCTCAAGACATCGTGTTGCTTTCTCAATTGATGGTGATATCTTCTTTAGATCTTATATCTTCTCTATACTATAATACAATCTCTGTCATACACCTATAACACACTTATAAATAATTTATTTATGGTCTCTCACCTCATTCAACTCACTTCAACCTTTTACCTCTCTCAAATAGCCTTTTAGGATTACTCGCTCAATATGCCTCTTTTAGGCTCATTAGGTCAATTGACCTTTTCATCCACCTAAAAAATATATGTTAGATATTCATCATGGTTTTTTTACTCTTTTGATGATCCTTAATGACATAATTTTACTCCTCTAAAATCTCTTTTATTTTCTTATATTCACACTACTCTAACTAGTCAAAATAGGCTTATTAGGCCTTACTTTTATACCAAACACTTGCTCTTACCCATTTTGGTCAGACAATAACCTAACCACACTTGGATAAAACTTATAATAGGTACATAAACACATTAAACACATGATATAACCACTCCATATGTCGGTCATACCCTTTTAATTTCAAAAACCTTCATTAGGCCTAAAGGAGACCTAATGCAGTTAAGTCTGTCTTAAGGACATGTTACACTTGGAGTCACTTAAAGAAAATTTAACCTACACTAACACTTGAAACACTTGAATTTTTTTTAAAAATATACCCATGATGACATCCATTTAGGTCCACACCACCTATACATATAATTCAACACTTGAACCATGCTATTAGGCCTACTCGCCATTAGGCTTTCTTACTGATTAAAAATCATCTCACAAAATAGAGGTATACAATCAAATTTTCAAAACACCATATGGTAAAATAGAATTAATAGATATTTCATGACCTCATGGTCATCACCTATCCATTTTACATCACCAAACATGCCAAAAGGCATAAAACCCACTCTTGCAACATGACCACTTAGAATGATCAAACACTGTCAAAGTACAATCAAGAATATTTGATTTTTAACAACTACCTATGCACTTTAAAACACTCAAAAATCATGAATTATATATTATATAATATATAAAACATTATACCATTATTTTTACTCTTTTGTATTAGTTAAAATATCTCAGAAAAATCTTGCTTACCAACACATAAAAAACTATAAGATACCCTAAAAACATAGTCTTGAGAAATACTATTTTTAGCTCATGTAAGAGTAATTTAAACACTTATAATACAAATTAATAGTTTATATAATACCTATATATATAGGTATTATATAAACTATTAATGTGTATTATCAGTGTTTAAATTACTCTTAAACACTTATAATACACATTAATAGTTTATATAATACCTATATATCAATATATATATATATATATATATATATATATATATATATATATATATATATATATATATATATAGTGTCAATTATTGGTCTTACAGACCAATTTCTCAAGCCACTCTCTCACAGTCCTCACACAGTATGACAAGCCATTTTGGCTTTCATTTTTCAACCTCTAAAACTAAATTTAATATTAAATAAATAATTAATAGTTAATTTATGTCTCAATAAACATAAAAATGTTCATTATATACAATGAATCTTGTCATAGAGTCTCAAACCCTTCACTTCACCTAGCACACCTGGAACAGTAAAACTGCCTTAAGAGCCAATCATGGCGAACATGACTTCCCATACCTGTAGGGAAACTTAATTGAAATTATAATGAATTTATATTATCCTCATAAATATTTATCTCAAATAAAATCACAAATATATAGATGTTAAATGACAAATATAGACCAAACCGATCAAACTTTGAACCTCACTCTTTCACTGTCTTCACTCACACAGACATGTCATATTCAGAGCACCTTATAGCTTGTATGTGATAATATTAAATAGCTATAAAATAAGGTAACATAAGTTATATGTATTTAAAAAATACCCAAAATAATTTTATCCACTCCTAATCATCTGAAACTCATCCCTAAACACATTCTCACTTTGACTAGTTTTTCTCATTGTTTTCACTCTTTACCAGTTTAGCAATAGGTCAACTTGATTGACCAAAATAGTTGAAATATATGTTTTAAATTTAAAAAAAAACACCATGGATATAAATAATGAGTCTTGGCCTTTAAATTCCATCCAATTGCTTGCATTGACCTGGTCAATCCTGCTTGTAACATCAAATTATTCAAAAACAAGCAATTTTCTGTAGGTTATGCTCACTGCCCTGACAAACCACTACCACTTGGAGATGATTTATGGAGTCATATATAACATAAAATAATAAAATTATCTTAAAAAACCATTATAGGATATTTAAAACAATATTTTCATCATCAGGTCACTATAAGGGTTTTGAGAGGGTTTTGGACCAGTTTCTATTTTTAGCATTTGTTCATACAAATTTGTCCTTCAAATGGAAAAGATAATGCCTATAAAACTGTATTTGGACCCTTTAAAATCTCTCACAAAAGCCTCAAATTCCCATAAAACTATCATACATGCCAATAAGAATCTAAAATTGCTTGTCAAACTCTCATTTCCTCACTTTGCATACATAAGAGACCTCAAAACATGTTTTCTTGCTTTCACCTTCAACTCAAGATATGAAACTTGGTCAAAAACATTGATACAACCTGTAAAACCTCAATCCATTCTCACATGTTCTCTATCACCTTATAAACTCAACTTGACCCTTCATTTGGCCACACTAGGTCTCTATGCACGTTAGGTCTTTGAACTACCAGTTATGTTTGGTCTTTAAAAACACTTGGAAACCTCTTAAATTGTTATTAAAACATCATACACATGTCATATACCCTCATAACATGCTCACACACTATCAAACTTTTTAACACAAGCTTAAAAGCCACCAAACCTAATCAATAAATCTCATCATACTCTCTAAGGTCTTACGATAAGGTCTATACCTAGATCTCTAATGAAAGGCTTACCTCAATAATTGACCTTGGAGTTATTATGAATGATTATTTACCTTATACACATGATGAAACAATGTCCAACATCCTCTCATATTCTCTACCACTACTATGCATCCTTCATAATTATTGTTAACATCTTAGGACCCTTAGTTAGATCAAACACAGTCTAAGACTAGTTAGTTTGCATATTATTCATGTAGGTCTTACCTCTATAGTCATACTAAGAAACATACATGGGTGATTTAATGCATCAAAAACATGTTTAAATATCCTTAGATATCCTCTTATGCCTTTGTGCATTCATATCCTAGATCCATCATGCTCCTTATTGCACCAGACTTTATATCCAATGTTCAAGCCTTCTTATCACTTCATGACATCATCCTTCATTCAAGGACCAATGACCATATCCATATTCTTGTGCTTCCTTTGACATCAATGATAGTGCAAAATCACATGACATCAATGATAACTTGCAACATTCAAGCTTTCACTACCATCTCCATTCTCATTTCCATGTCAATCATCTTACCACCTTTTACTCACTTTCACCTCATGTATCCATTGACAAGAAGAGTCAAGGACACTAGGGAACATCAATCAACATGAAAATGTGGTTTTTAGACCTCAAAATAGTGTTAATGAGAGTAAAAACATCCACCTACTGCTAATAAGAAGTACAGTCAAAGATGTGCTTTATGGAAATGATGTTTTGAAGGACTAAAAAGCATGGTTATAAAATGAAAAAGGTTAAATCATCTCATAAAGTTGATTAAAATGGAGGAATTGCTCATAATCATGATTTGTGACCTTCTCAAGGTCTAGTTTTGGCACAATATGTATAAGGGAACCTTATACAGTCATCTAAAATTATGGAAAAGAATGAGATGAGATCAAACATGCATATAAGGAGAAATTTGAGGTATTTGAAAAGAATGTTAAGCTCAATAGGATTTCAAGAGACTATGAGAGCATTGGAGTGACCTTAGAAGTCTATTGGTTTTTTTTAATACCTAAGGCTTGTCATAGTTTGTACAAGATCCAAATCTCTCTACACAATCAGACCTTCAAGGGAGAAAAGAATATTTTCAAAAAAGTAAAGCAATGGGTGTGAAGAACACAGTGTAGTCAAGAGTGCATATGAAGAAAGATTAAAGGTAAACTCATGGTATGATGAATTTAGATTAGGTCATGTTTTCATGATGAATAATCACCTACAATAGGGTTTTTGAACTCTCTTAAAGTATGTAATCTTGAATCACATCAAAAATGTCAAGAAGGTGTTGCTTTGCCTTTAAATTCAATGAGGTTTTTTACCTAAAGTTTGAGAATCATTTGGTATGGTGTCATGAGTTATATCGAACCCTGAATTTCAATCACATGATAACATAGTCATTCACCACATCCAAACATCACCTACAACCTTCTAGACATGCCTATCTCCAAGTTTTTGAAGAGGATGAGAGAAACACATTATATTATAGAGTTCCATGGTCAATGGAGGATTCATGAGAAAGAATGAATATATGAATAATATCAAGACATGAAGAGGGTTTCCCAAAGCAAAGTACAGTCAAGGTTAACCTTGGAATGATCACCTACATCCATATTAGGTGGTCAATTTCATCTCATACATTCACATACCCACTATAGGTGAAATTCAAGATAGACTCATTCAGGAAAGAAGCATGTGATTTGACCTTTTCATTCAATTGGTTATTTAATGTCTTTAGACCATCATCAACATCATTTATCTCTATTAAAGGTACTACCAACTCAACAAAATATATGATGTCGAGCTCAAACACACTTTCTTGTTTTTTATTCTCCTTAGATGGACTTGTAGATTATAGATGCTTATTTTTAATTATGGAATATGAAAGATATGGAATAATACCACACTAGTTTCAGTGATATAAACACTCCTAACATGCCATCATAAAACTTTCACTTCATTCACTCATAATCCATTCATGTGCTTTCTTAAACCTTATTAATGCTCTCTCAAATTGTTAATGCCAAGGTAACCTTTGTATGGGGAAACAAGATCAATGATGATTTGAGTCACATAAAGATCTTCTCCTTCCTTATAATTCTTATTTTTACTTGTTACTAACCCTGTTATGCAACTATATCAAACCCCTGCTCACTATCTTCTAACAAGCTACTTTATTGCCTTAGTCTCCTACCAACCCCGTTTGGGGTAAACTTCCTTATTTAGGAATATATGTAGACTTTCAAAGATAACTCAGATCAATTCCTAGAATCATTTTGAGTGTTCTAACTCCACCATTATTCACTTGACCATTTTCTCACACTTACCCTATTTATTGCACTGTCCCAGACTTCATTTAGGCCTATTTAACCCCCATTTAAACCTACAGGTTGATATTGTACGAAAGAGATGGAGTATGAAATAAAATATTTGGAATCACTGAGATATCAGTTAAATACATCCAGTCACCAAATTTTACAATTTTTGAACAATTAGTTTGCTCTTAAAGGTCAAAACCATAGTTTCTAGGGTTTAGAACAACTGAGCAGGTTGAGGCTACAAATAATGGAATATATTTTTCTACACAAATTTTAAAATCAAAATGAAAGTGGAGAATAATTTCATATGCCTAATTAAAAATTTTCATTCAAGGATCAAAGTCCCAAAACCTCTAGGATGTTCATAAACTTGAAATCTCAGTTTCACAATACTAGTTTTGTCTATTAGGAACATGGTTTAGTAAGGTTAGATTGTTTACTCAATACCAACAAAATATATCACTTAAAATTGGGTTATAATCACCTTATAATACCACTTTAAACCCTTATTTATCAAATTTTCTCCAAAACAAGATACAAAAAAATTAGTTCTTAGTCCATAGAATTTTGATGTTATAGCCTGTGTGCTTACAAAGCTATGTAAACATGTAGTACAAGCAACAAAAGGTTTTTATTTGAAATTTATAAGGTCACACACATTTTTAGAAGTTATTTTTAATTTCATTGCCACCCTCCATGTGTCTTAATGAGACACAAACATCTAGGTCTCTTAGAAAACTCAATCTCAACCATATAGACAAGGTTCTACCTAGTATTCTAGGCTTTTACATAGTCATAAAGTTTCATGATAGAATAAAATTAAAAATGAGAGCTTATACTCATTCCTAGACCTTATATAAAGTTTATTAATATGATATTTTCCTCTTTAATAGATTACGACTATCACAAAGTCTTATCATTGTCAAATATACACATAAAATCTACAAATAAGTATTGTCACAACACTCTTAGGGAACCTCAAGCCTTAATACAACTATATACTTTTCTGAGCAGGTAGAATAACAATATCTAGATGTATGAAATACCAATTCAATTGAAACAAGAATTTCTTACAATCAACACCATGATCTATGTTCAGACATGTAATTTACTTACACAAAATTTTGATACATAGGCAGTCTTTTGTTTCCACAAGTTTTATTTAAATTCTTCTTTTTCAACATCCTCAAATGGGATGGATTAATTATGTACAAACTAACTCCAAAAAACTCCTATATAGGTCTATAACTAAATCTTGAAACCTTCCATCTGAGATTCATTGAATTACATTTCATTATTCATGATTTTGGCATAATATGACTCATGTGAACCATGACATAAGAATTATGGACTTTTATGACCCTTATCTATTGTCTAAACCTCTTAAACATGTTTATGACACATTATCATATTTTAAAACATATGAAAGTTCCTTATAAAAGCTTGTAAAGTTTTAAATTTTCAAGAAGATACTTTTGGCAAGAAAGTCATAATTCAAATTTTGAACACCCTAGACAACAAGTATAAACTCCTAAAGACCTGTAATCACTCTAGAACACCTTCTAAACTAGTCCAAACCAAAATTGACATACTAATGGCCTACATCATATTGACAAGCTGGAAAATGTTTCCCATATGCTCTTGTAGGTGTACTTGGTTGATGCTCTTTGCTTTTCTACCTCCACTTATTTCTCATAGATGTGTACATGCACTTGGGCCCCACATTTAGGCCTCGACTTGCTCAAATTTTTAATGAATATACCTGAATACAACATGATGGAGTTAAAGAAAATGTTTGTCATGCTACCTTGAACCTATGTTGAAGGCTTATTCCATCTTGTCTTATCTTCAAATTGTTCAAATTCCTCTTTGGCTTCTTGTTGAACTTCTTGTGCAGGTGCTTTGACATCTTATTCCCTCACCTTCTTCACCTCTTCCTTCTATTCTACCCATGTTGTCTTATTTTCCACTTTCTCTTGTTTTTTTGCATGCTTCACTTTGCTTAACTTGTTGTTTATATTCTTTGGTGTATTATTGCTCCTCCTTCTAGGGGTGATTTTATTTCTCCCCCATCTCATTGTCCTCCTTTACAACTTCAACCAATGTCTCATCCTCTTAACTCTTAACTTATTGATCATTGTATTGTGACTTAATTTCTTGCTTTCCTTAGACATGTTGTCCACATATCAGCCCATTGTCCTCTTCTTCTTCTTCAACAATCTTCCTCAAAGCACTCACTTTCTCCAAAAATATTTGTATGTATTCATTACTATAATTCACTATCAAATGATTAGACAAACTTTTAAACAATTGATTCACATACTCATTTTATAAAATTGGATTATGCCATGACTTATCTTGGGCTGTAAAAGTTTCCTTTAATTAAATGCTTGTCTCCAACTCTTTCTCCTATTGTACCAACTCGTTATGACCTGAAATCAACACTCTTGATGTTATACCAACAATATTATCATCTTATTTATGCATTACTTCATCCATCTCCTACAAGTTCTCATATACATTACCAAAATCAGAATATTCAACAAATTGATTTATCTCTTGAGACCCTTCATGTTTACTTGGAGTCAACTCTTCCTTCTGGATGCTTTCAATGAAGCTTTGAATTTTTTCACCTATCTTTGCCATGTCATCTAACTATTCAAATTTTCAATATGACACACATTTGTGTTTGCATATTCATATGCCCATTCATCTTTCTTGTCTTCATACTTCTCAAATCGTTCAATCATCTCCTCTAACTATTGTCTTATATGCATAACTTCCTGTTGTAATTTTCTATCCCCAATCTTATCCCAAAATGCACAATGTATCCTCTTTTTAGTCTTGATACTAAAATTTCTTCTACATGATATCATCATTTCTTTCAATCTTTCTTCCATACCTGTTAGTTCTCTTCTCAACTCAACAATTTATTTAATCATATCAATTTCTTCATCTTGTACTTTCTTTTTCATCTTGTTGTGGAAATCTTTTTACATCAAGCCCATCTTTATTTTTCCTTTCTTTTCCTTCACCCTTTCTTGACAAGTTTCATTTCACACTTGTCTTTTTTACCTCACTTGGGTCACCTCTCTTGGAATCTCACTTGGTGTCTCATGTTGTCCTCACTTGGGAATATTTACTATCTTCTTCTCTAGCTCTCTTTATGAGCTTGTTTCTCTTTTGAGTTGTCAATAGCTCTCTTGTTCATTTTAGGCTCTTTTGGTTTTGGGCTACTTACCACACAATTTATTTTCACTCTCTTTTTAAATGTATTATTTCCTCTCTCCCACATATACCTTCATCCTCTTCATTCCATATCTACAATCTTCTCAAAACAACATTCACACAATATTTTTACAATATACAAAATGAATCAATCAAACTTTAAACATACCTTGACCAAATATCAACCTGCTCTATTCTATCTTACACCTTGCCTGCTAGGTATTGTTAACATCTGAGGACCCTTAGTTAGATCAGACATAGTTTAAGACTAGTTAGTTTGCATATTAGACCTATAGGTCTTATTTTCTATAGTCATACTATGAAACATACCTGGGTGATTCAATGGCTCAAATACATGTTCAAATGTCCTTAGATATCCTCTTATGCTTCTATCCATTCATCTCCTAGAGCCACCATGCTCCTTATTGCACCAGAATTGATATCCAATGCTCAAGCCTTCTTATCACTTCATGACATCATCCTTCATTCAAGTACCAATGACCATAGCCACATTATTGTTATTCCTTTTACATAAATGATAATTTTAAAGCACATGACATCAATGTCAACTTGAAACATTCAAGCTTTCACTAGCATCTCCATTCTCATTTCCATGTCAATCATCATCTTACCACCTTCTACTCAATTTCACCTCATGTGTCCATTTCCAAGAAGAGTCAACAACACCATGGAGCATCAATAAACATGAAAATGTGGTTTTTAGACCTTAAAATAGTGTTAATGAGAGTAAAACATCCACCTACTACTAATAAGTACAATCAAAGATGTGTTTCACTGAAATGATGTTTTGAAGGACTAAAAAGCATGGTTATAAAATGAAGAAGGTTCAATCATCTCATCAAGTTGATTAAAAGGGAGGAAAGGCTTGTAATCATGATGTGTGACCTTCTCAAAGTCTCTTTTTGACACAGTTCATATAAGGGAACCCTATATAGTCATCTATATTTATGGAAAAGAATGAGATGAGATCAAGCATGCAAATAAGGAGAAGTTTGAGGTCTTTGAAAAGAACATTAAACTCAATAGGATTTCAAGAGACTTTAAGATCATCAGAGTGACCTTTGATTTCTTTTTTTTTAATTCAATACATAAGGCTTATCACAATCTATAGAAGATCCAAATCTCTCTACACAGTTAGACCTTCAAAGGAGAAAAGAATATTTTCAAGAAAGTAAAGTAATGGATGTGAAGAACATAGTGTAGTCAAGAGTTCATAGGAATCAATATTAAAGTCAAATTCATGGTATGATGAATTTAGATTAGGTCATGTTTTCATGATGAATGATCACCTACAATAGGGTTTTTGAACTTCCTTATAGTATGCAGTCTTGAATCAAATCAAAAATGTCAAGAAGGTGTTGCTTTGCCTTCATATTCACTGAGTTTTTCTACCTAAAGTTTGAGAATAATTTGGTATGTTTTGGTGAGTTATATAAAACCTTTAATTCTAATCACATGATAGCATAGTCATTCACCACAACCAAACATCACCTACAGCCTTCTAGATAGGCCTATCTTCAAGTTTGTGAAGAGGATGAGAGAAACACAATATAATATAGAGTTCCATGGTCAATGAAGGATTCATGAGAAAGAATGAAGATATGAATAAGATCAAGACATGAAGAAGGTTTCCCAAAGCAAATTACAGTCAAGGTCAACCTTGGAATGATCACTTACATCCATACTAGGTGGTTAATTTCATTTCATACATTCACATACCCACTATAGGTGAAATTTAAGATAGACTCATTCAAGAAAGAAGCATGTGAGGTCACCTTTGCATTAAATGGGTTATTAATGCATTTATACCTTCATCAACATCATTGATCTCTATTAAAGGTACTACCAGCTCAGTAAAGTATATGATGTAGATCTCAAACACACTTTCTTAATTTTTATTCTCCTTGGATGGACTTGTAGCTTATATATGATTCTTTAGAATTTTGGAATATGAAAGGTATATAATAGTACCACACTATTTTTAGTGATCTATAAACTCCTGACATGCCATCATAAACCTTTCAATTCATTGAATCATAATCCATTCATGTGTTTTCTTAAAACTTCCTAATGCTCTCTCAAATTATCAATGCCAAGGTGATCTTTGTATGTGGAAACAAGATCAATGATGATTTGAGTCACAAATATAACTTCTCCTTCTTTATAATTCTTATTTTCACTTCTTCCTAATCCTATTATGCAACTATATCAAACCCCTGCTCACTATCTTCTAACAAGCTACTTTCTTGCCTTAGTCTCCTACCAACCTTGTTTGGGGTAAACTTCTTTTTTTTAAGAATATATATGTAGAATTTCAAAGCTAACTGAGATAAATTACTAGAATGCTTTTGAGTGTTCTAACTCCACCATTCTTCACTTGACCATTTTCTCACACTTAGCCTATTTTTTGCATTGTCCTAGACTTCATTTAGGCCTATCTAACCCTCATTTAAACCTATAGGCTGATAATGTATGGTAGAGAGGGAGTATAGACTCAAATATTTGGAATCACTGAGATATCATTTAAATACATCCAATCACCAAGTTTTATAAATTTTTAATGGTTAGTTTACTCTTAAAGGTCAAAACCCCAGTTGTCAAGGTTTACGATAACTGAGTAGGATGAGACTACAAATAATGGCATATCTTGTTCCACCCATAATTTAAAATACAAATAAAGGTTGGATAATGACTATTTATGCCTACTTAAACTTTTTCAATCAAGGATCAAAGTCCCAAAACCCCCAGGACATTCATAAAATTGAAATCTTAGTTTCACAATACTAGTTCTATCTGTTATGAACAGGGTTTACTAGGGTTAGATTATTTACTCAATACCAATAAACTCCATCACTTCAAATTGGGTTCTCTTCACCTTTTAAGACCACTTTAAACCTTTCTTTATCACTTTGTCTCCAAAACAAGATACAAAAAGTTCATTTCTTTGTCCACATAACTTTGATGTTATAACATGTGTGCTTACAAGGCTGTATAAACATGTATTACAAAAAATAAAAGGTTTTTAGTTGAAATTTATAATATGAAACACATTTTTAGACATTATTCTTAATTTAATTTCCACCTTTCATGCATCTTAATGAGACACAAATATATAGGTCTCTTTGAAAACTCAATCTCACCCCTACAGACAAGGTTATGCCTTATATTTTGGGATTTTATTCAGTCATAAAGTTTCATGATAAAATAAAATTGAAAATGAGAGCTTATACACACTCCTATACCTTATATAAAGGTTATTAATATGATATTTCCTCTTCAATATATTATGACTATCATAAAGTCTTATCACTGTCAAATATACACACAAAATCTATAAATAAGTATTGTCACAACACTCTTAGGGAACCTCAAGCCTTAATACATCTATATGATTTTATGAGTAGGTATAATAAAAATATTTATATTCATGAAATATCAATTAAATTTAAACAATAATTTCTTACCATCAACACCATGAGCTATGTTCAGACATGCAATTTACTTACACATAATTTTGATACACAACCAATCTTTTGTTTCCAAGTTTTATTTCTATTCTTCCTTTTCAACATCCTCGAATGGGATGGATGAATTAAATATAAACTGACTCCAATAAACTCCTATATATGTATATAATTGAATTCTTGAAACCTTCCCTCTGAGAGTCATTGAATTACATTGCATTATTCATGTTTTTACATAATATGACTCATGTGAACCATGACATAATAATTATGGAATTTTATGACCCTTATCTATTTTATAAACCTCTTAAACATGTTTATGACACATTACCATATTTTATAACATATGAAAGTTCCTTACAAAAGCTTGCAAAGTTTCAAATTTTTCAAGAAGAGACTTTTGGTAGAAAAGTCATAATTCAAAATTTGAACACCCTAGACAACAAGTATGAACTCTTAAAGACCTGTAATCACTCCCTTATAAAATAGTCTAAAAAAAAAATTACATACTAATCGAATCTCTAAAGGATTCCCCTACATCAATTTAGTACACAAGCCTATGTACGGATTAGATACTGCAAGAAGCCTAATATGCCCCTGAAGTGCAAGTATACTAAAGGATGGGGGTAAGAATAAGGTATAAATTAATTGGGATATATTAAAGGTTCCAATTGAAGTTGTAATGGATATAAAATACTTCCATACCTCCAATCATCATCTACAACCAGTATTGGCAGGTTGTCAGGTTTGAGAGTCTTTGAAGAGATATTGGATGATGATCACTAGCATATGTCTAAGAAGTGATTAGTGAAAGGTAAGAGTCATTGAAATAAGGATTTTATATCCTAATCAATCCTTATAAATAATTATTACACCAAAATACAAAGTTAAAACATGAATACATAGGTCCTTTATCATGAAAACACAGTCAAAAGATGCTAAGTTTGTTTTCCTTTAAAAGCTCTCATTTGCAAAGAGAGAAAAAGGAATGTTGGTTAGTTAAGAGAGTGTAGTTCATTTATGGATTATTCCATAAATATAAAAAAACCTATATAGAATTCATATACCCTAATACAAGCATGAAGAGGTCAAAACGCAACTGGTGTAGTTGAAAAACAAAGAAAATTACAATACACAATCAATTCCATTACTAGTTATGAGAGAATTAGTCATTTTAAGGAATCTACAGGTATATTTATGCCTCTAAAATTGATATAAATGATGATTGTGAATATATAAATATTATTATTCTATTATAAAGATCATAATAAAGGTGCAGATAATCATTATTTTTTGACAGACTACCTACAGTCTGTAAACAATCATAAGAGGAGACAAATGAGCTATTAAGAGGAGTTTTGAAGAGTGACACAGGTTGTTGAAATACATGTAAGGTTTTGAGGTAAAAATAATGTCATTATATTCCTCATATTATATTTTAGGTAGATCATACTTAGGCTTCCAATTTCAAATGCTTTTGAGGGCTAGCTAAGTGAGAAAGACCCAAAACAGGCTTGTGTGCTCTTAAGACTCTTTACTTGTTTTGAGATTTGTTGAAGATGTACAAAATTTGAAGAGAGGTTTAAAATTTATCGTAAATTTTATATAATTTTTATAATCTCATTATGGAGGAGGTAATAAACAAACTAAGTCACCTAGCCATCAAGGTTTTACAAGCTAAAACTGCTTAAAACCCTAGGGTAGTGAAATCAATGCATACAGAGCATAAGGTGCCTTTGGTATTTTGAAAAAATATGGTTAACAATATAAAACATATTAAAAATTTTTAGATATCCTTAAAATATTTCCTTGGAGGATAAAACACTTGCAGACCTCTACCTTAAGCAAATACACAGTCTAAGTAATCACTCTTACAGGCACAATCATAAGGCATGGAGATAAAGTAGAGTTTGGGAATTAAAGGGTAATTATAGAAGGTTTAAAAAAATTATAATAATATAATATGAATATATTTTACCTATATTACCACCTATATTTTCCTTGAACCTCAAAATTTAGTAAAACCTAAAACTAGTCTTTTAGGCCCAAAAGGCCTATATCACCTTGAGGCACTTGCAGACCCTATCAATCAAATATGAAATCATGAGAAGGTATGATGAGATTTTTAAGTTCCAATTAATATTTTTTTAATTATTGAGAAATAATTTAAATGTAAAATTGGTCCTTTAGAGCAAATTTGAATTACATGGTCTAAACACTCATTCGAGTTGCCTATATGAGTGCTCATATCTTTCACCGCAAGAGGAGTTTGACCAAATAATATTAGAATGATTTTAGGAACACTATTAAATTATAATCCACGAATTATTGAGGTTTTTTAAAGAAATGAGTTTTATGAACCATTTCTAAGAGTATAAGCATGTCCAAAATGTATTCAAAACCCTACAAGCAAACTTCATTGTACCTTTGCAAACCTTTTGCATGGGAAACCAAGCTTATAAAGACATTTGAAGGGGTATATGGAATAAATATCCATGAAAATATTTTTTAGTTTATATTTCCATACTTTATGAACAATCATTAAGAAGGTTCACTGATAAACCCTCCCAAGCCCTCCTACAGATCAATTTTGAGAAAAGTGAAGTTTCTTGTGATCAAAACACCATAAATCATCCTATAAAATATTGAAACATGAAATAAACTTAGAGAAGTTCCTGTACATGGTACCGATATGTATATAATTGTATGAACATGGTAGAAAACTAGGAAAACGTGCATAAACATAGGTTCAAGGTAGTTTAAGATGATTCAATTCATGGAGAGTGAAGTTTGGAACTTTTTATAACTTATAAATCCATTAGATACTCAAATAAATGCCTATAAATTCCTTGATTTATTTGTTTAAAATATCCAATCTACAAAAAGTCAAGACAAATAGACCTAGTCAACTAGTTTGACTAATTTAGAGGTGTTGTTTGCCCAAGAGGATCATTTCATGATGTGATGCATTGATTCATGTCTCAAACTCATTATATTTTTAGGTTATAAAGGTTTAATTCAGGTTTTTAGAGTCATAAATTACTAAAATTTATGCTACTAGGCCTAATTGGCCTAGTAGACCTATTTGGTCAATCAATTAAAGTTGAAAATGGCATAAAAGGGATGTCAAATGAGTTCATATGGAGTTATAAAACTTCATAACTTATATAAATTGGAAATAACATGAGATAAATGGTCTTCATGTGCCATTTCCATGCACACTAGTCCTTGAGTTATCAATTGACACATAACTAGTCCTTACTATGAGTTAATTGATCTAAAGTGGCATCAATGCATATTCCATAGTCATCATGCAAAGGAAGGGTTATAAATTAAATTGATATTATTTTAAGAGGATTTATTTAACCAAATAACGTCAAGAATTCTTTAAAAGGAGGTTGGACAAGTCACTATGGCCCACCACCTTATTTTCAACACCAAAGAGCTCATGCCAAGATCATGCAACATCATCAACATGAAGTGATGTTTTAAGGACTATTTATAAAAAAGTTTTAACTCAAGTTTACTTGAGTTGATGTTTATATATGACTCTTGTTCTCTCCTCTATGCCACTCAATTGGATTTTTCTCTTCTCATGGTCTATATTCAGGCTTTTAGGCCTATTTTGGGGATCCCTCTCTTGGGCATGATGAAACTCTACCAAGATTGAGCTTTGTAACCTCTTGAGTGAACAAAATGAGTATTTTTAGATTTTTTGATATATGTTTAGTGTGATTATGTTATTTTGATTTGCACTTGTGGTAATATTTTCTCTCGTGGCAGGTCCTAATCTCACCTAGTTACTAGTATGTCAACTTATGTAGGTCATATATAGTGTTTTATGTTGAGTGATTGAGCTAATAGTGGAGATATTAACTAGTTAGTGCCTTAAATCAAGCCTTCCATCATTATCCTCATGCTTTGATCACCTGATATAACCTTTATGTGAAATATTATTGCATAAGAGTCCCTTGGAATGGTAAGATTCAGTGATTTTCATTGCTTATGAGTGTTAGATGGAGTTCAAATTGAGTGGATGAATCAACAATATAGGTGTATCACCATCAGTAAAATAGCATTTCCCTTTTAGTATCCCTTTAACTCATTTCACCCACAAAATAGAGTAGGTTTTAGTAATAGATCCAAATTTGATACATCAAAGGAACTAGCCTCATTATCTAGAGATTTGGTCGAAGATACAGGTATTCCATAGCTTGTAGACATATCCAATGTTAGTCTAGGTTTGAAGCAAATCTAAGCAATCTACTTCAACAGGGTGTAAATTGGGTTGTTAATAGTTTTGGCATACCTAGTGGAACACATATCTAGCCATTGGAGTATCCATTTTGTAATATCTTGGTCTTCATAAGCAGTTTCAAGCACTCATATGGTCCTCATCTATGAAGTAAAGGGCAGATCTTGTTCATAAATTTATTTATTTTCATGTATCTTCTAATAGGATATTGCAACCTATAGAGCATATTCTGGTCATTCACTCCTTATGAATAGCCTTATCCACATCCCAATTCTAATATGATCCCTATCCATCTCATCCTCACCCCTATTAGCCCTACATTCACCCATACCAACCTTGTGATCAGCAATAAAGTGCCTCATACCAACCCTATAATACCCCTCATGAACCTTCTTATTCTCAATATGAGCCATATCAATTCCAAGATCAGCCTCCTCACCAAAATTTCTCTCCCTCTTTCCCTCCCCAACCACCCTTCCAAGACACAAATTTTTTTTTGATGAGTTGGAGGAGATGTTGGAACACAACTATCTATTGAGAGGGAGGTGAATCAGTAGATCAACTAAAACTAGTCCTTTAATCTTTTTAAAGTAAATTCAAAAGCATATGCAGATTAAAATATAAATGTAGAGATCACATACACATAAAAATACACATGACACTAGATTTATATGTGGAAAACCCAAAGGGAAAAACCATAGTGAGAATAGCTACTAGAATATACTTTTCTAATCCAACCTCATAGTCAATGCCTCACTTGGCAAACCTCATTGGTTAAAATCCTTATTGGCTACAAGCCTCACTAGGAAAACCTCGTTGGTTACATTTAAGGACACCAATCCTAAGGAGACACCAATCCTCTAACTGAGCACCAACTTTGCTAATTTGATGGCACCAACTAATCGTATCTACGGAACTACAACTCTATATTATAACATTGATTCATAAATGAATCAAACTCTATTCTCTCTATTAAAATTCTAATCTATAACTACTCATTCTTTGCACATTATCTTTGTGTGTCTTTTTTCTTCTTTGCCCCCTCTCTCTATGTTTGTATATGTATCTATTTGACACACTTCATCTCTCTCTCTTTGCAGCATCTATGTCACTATATTTTTTATTTAACACAATTCAAATAGCTCCAACAACTTTTCCTTTGTCCTAAATATCATATATATATAAACAAATGATCTAGTGATCTATATATTATATGTGTTCACACTCAGACTATAACACATCATGCCAATTTTGGACTCTAGTTCATTATTACTTGGACCGTAAGTTTCTCGCATTTCAATTCTATGCATCACATCATAATTACAGGTCTCTTTACTATTTATAACATCTATTAGACTCAAGTTTTAATGCACAAGATCTTTAATGTAGATTTGATTAGTTAGATTGATTAATCTTGTTGTTTGTGTCGAGATATAGAACTTATATGCAAGTTCCTACATGTTCTTGTATGTTTCTCCACTTGACCAGAGGAATTTAAACACTTTAAATACTAGACTTTGATCTCTTTCTTTTTGCCATCTCCAAGCTCTCTCACTCCATCAAATATTTGTAATCTATTGAACTTTAATGTTCCACTCTTTAAAATGCATCCGTTGATCTATACATCCTATCTCCCATGTGTCATTAGATCTTTGAACTTACATGAACTTTACCTTGACTTGGTTGTTAAACTTTGACAATTTGACCTCATCTCACTGCTTCATGCATCTTTGGATCACTTTCACTTCATCAATCTTCTCAACCTACTCAATCTTTAACTTTCCACTGTGTCGATAAACATCAAGCACTTTATAGCATTTGAGTCCATTCGCTCTATTGGATCACCTTTGCACAATCACCCATGCATCATCAGATCTTCTGACAAGCTTGATGATTAAATTTGTCCAACCTTATAAGATATGGCACTTTTCATATGCACCTGCATTTTGTACATAGTTTTTAGTTCTTGCTATTGAGACATTTGGCATCCTCATATTGCTTGTTGACCTTATAAATTTAAACTGCACCATAGATTAACTATACAGGCTCTATGATTATGACACTTGTCACTTATGTATTAACTCAAAGGTCTTTTTTATTATTTAACTTCATCATGCTCCATTGGATCTCTAATGTCTAATTAAGCACAAAACATTGATATTCCAAATAGCTCAAACTTTATCTTTGGCAGACTCACTCTCATTGGTCCTCTATCTAACAAACTCATGTGCTTATGACACCATTATCACATTTCCTCAGAGGGACCTTTGACACTTTGAATTTGCTTCACTTCATTAGATCATCTATGTATGATGAAGTGATAGTTGTTGATCAAGATAGGACATATATTAAGTCTTAAACGTAGGAAAATATAAAGTCCTTTGATCACTGCTCGAGCTGATAATTACTAGGTCGAGGGGTTAGTTTCACAATGATGATAAAGGCTTAAGTTATAACTTGAGCTACTAGGTCTAGGTTATAATTAGTCATCATAAAAATAGAAAGTTCTTGTTTGATGCCATGACATAAACCCTTAGGGTTTTACTAAGAAAACCTATCCAATCTTAGAGCAAAGATAATTCAATATTGAGCTCATTCCTTCTCCTTTGAACTTGCAAACCATATCTCTAGAATGCTCATGAAAAACCCATAACAGATCTATCATTCATTTCTTTTGTAAATGTCCATAGATGATCTTTGTAAAAGCATGACAACTTTGCATGACCTTGTGTAGATTTTGTCTAAGTATAGAGACCATTTGATTTTGCCTAGAAGGCTAACTTTACACCTGCAAAACTCTTGTGACACCTAGTCAAATGACCTATAAATTAGCACATATGATCCTCTTACATATGGGATTCCATCTATATATCCAATTGCTTTTGAAGCCTTCATATCTTCTAAAAAGATTGATAATTAACTATATCTAACCCTTTAGGATATGACACTTGGCATAAGCACATGCCTTTTATACATAGCTATCAGTTCTTTCTATTGAGACATTTGGCATCCTTGCATTGCTTGTTGACCTTTTGACTTTAAACCACACTAGAGATTGACTATATTCTAAAAATATTGATCATTAACTCTATCAAAATCTTGAGGATATGAAACTTGGCATAAGCACATGCCTTTTATATATAGCTATCAGTTCCTGATATTGAGACAATTGGCATCTTTACATTGCTTGTTAACCTTTTGACTTTAAACCACACTAGAGATTGACTATCCAGTCTCTATGATTATGACACTTGTCACTTGTACATTAACTTGGATATCCTTTTGATAATTTTACTTCATTACACTCCATTGGTTCTCCAATGTCTGATTAAGCGTGAACCATTGATCTTTTAACTAGTTTGAACTTTATCTTTGATAGGCTCACTCTCATTGGTCCTCTATCTGATAGAATCATGTCCTTTTGACACTCGGTATTAGTGCATTCACTCAGAGGGACCTTTGAAACTTTAAATTTACTTTTATTCATTAGATCATCTACGTATGATGAAGCGATAGCCATTGATCAAGTTGGGACATAAATTAAGTCTTAGACTTAGCAAAATATAAATTCCTTTGAACACTGCTTGAGTTGGTAATTACTAGGTTGAGGGGCTAGTTTTGCAATGATGACAAAGGCTTAAGTTATAAATTAAGCTACCAAGTATAAGATATAGATATTCACCATCAAAATATAAATTAACTATTTGATTCCATGACATAAACCCTTGTATTTTTATTGAGAAACCCTATCTAGTCTGAGAGTGAAGATAATTCAATTATGAGCTCATTCCTTTTCCTTTAAACCTGTGGACCATATCTCTATAATGCTCATGAAAAACCCATAACATATCTACCATATATTTATTTTGAAAATTTCCATAGATGAGCTTTGTAAAAGCATGACAACTTTGCATGACCTTGTATAGATTTTGTCTAAGTATGGAGACCATTTCATTTTGCTTGGAAGGCTAACTTTGCACCTACATAACTCTTGTTGTACTTAGTTAGATTACCTATAAATTAGCATATATGATCCTCTTACATATGGGATCCCATCCCTATATCCAATTGATTCGGAAGCCTTCATAGGTGTAAGATATGTCTTCATAAAAGTGCCTACTTATATTTTCCTATCTAGATTAAAAAAGTCTAGATGATCATTATGAAGAACTAGATAAATTCCATTCATGCACACAAGCATTCCACTCATATTTGACCTCTAATAAGATCACCATGATCACCACATTAATCCTTGAGAATTAATTACATGTTCATAATATCTATCTTGACATCAATGAAAATCATATTTCCAATAAGAAATGAAGAGAATAAACCAAATGATTACTGAAGAAATATTAGCCTACAAACAATAACAATCAGGTAAATAATCTTAAAAGTCACTACCTCCTGCTGCCCCATACCATTATCCATGGATTAAAATTCTAATTCAATTGTAAGTTTCTACGATCATGCCCCAAGTTGTAATTCCTTCAATACAAGAGGCCCATAGACCAAATTTTCTAACTTGGAAGCAATTGCAGCAGTCAAGCATAAGCCCAAATATTGAATTCAAGGACAAGCCTAAAACCATTCATCCCCCATCCCCCCCTCATAAAGATCCCAAGGCCTTCCCTTCATGGAAGTATATTCAAAGACAAATGCATCAAAGAGAGGAGGTGATGGTTGTCAAAGTTGAGTAACCCCATGAGTAGAATCAAGCATTCATGGTAACACCATTGGATTTATCTCATATTCTTGAGTATTTTTAGTGATCTACCATACCACTCTTTGAAAGGATCCTCTCCTTTGTGAGTTAAATGAATAATATTCATATAAAGTGATATAAAATGGGATAGACTTGAGTGAGCATGAAGAGGAGGAAATTATCATTGGGACACCCCTTGGTAATAATAGGCATGATTCAATATTTGATAATGTAAATGAGGATGAGTTACAAGAGGTTTTACTTAAATAAGAGGAAGATGTTTCTCAAGAAGTTAAAATAATTACTAAAGATGAGATACAAACAAATCCTTCTCTAGAAGGCATCCATGAAGACAACTCACATAGAACCGTTGTTGAGATTGAAAACATTCCTGAAGTTGATGACCATTGGCAACAACTGTACCATGAGTTCTTGAGTGAAATTGAAGAGCTCAAGATGATATATTTGGATGATGGAATAGGATAGTAGAATACAGATTCACATGAAGATTCCACCAATGTTTTTAAGCTTTAACAAGGCAATGCTAGTCTAGAGACACCAAGGTAAGATAAATTAGAGCTTGAGTGGATAGATGAAATTCCATTCTCTATTGAAGATGAAGATGAAACAAGTACAATAGATCAAGAACCTTCATATGACTCCATCAAAGGGTTGGAAATGTGTGATAAATATCATGTTTCACAAATAAATGGTAAGGAAGGTAGTGAACCTAATGTCTTTCAAACTGATCATGAAGAGATGGCATTTTGGGAAGACTTGGAGAGCTTTTGTTCAAGTTTTGATAGTTCATCTTGACCCCACGTGAATCTTGAGGATAAACTTGTAAAGAACACTATTGAAGTTGCTCATCAAGAAGAGACTAATGACATGTTTTAGCCATGCTTGCAATAAGTTGAAGACCTTGACGAACCACTACCTAAAATGGAGCATAATGGAGGCATTAATCAAAGCATATTAGTTGAGTTTCCAATAAAATTATTGTATTAGAATGGGTCAAACCATCATTAGCCCATGAATGAGGTAGAATTAGCATTGTTGATGCAATAAATAAGAATTTGGGAGGAGTATGATTGGGTCTTGGACTCACATGTATAATCCATGCACCTCATAATGGAATTATAAGACTCAGATGTTTCCCCAAGAATCTATGAACATGAAAATATTCCTATCTATAAGAATAAACTATCAAGATGTCGAAATCATACTTTATAATGCCATGGTGGTCAATCTAGTTTTCCATTTAACCTTAGAGGATAGATTTTGATCTCAGGTTAGTTTTTTTAGGTTGTTTGTCATGTTTTAATAAGTGGATAACACAATTAGTAGTCTATTGCCTTCTTGATGTCTTATCTTGTTTTATTGTTTCCTTAGGTTAGTTGTGTTTGCTTCTTAGTTTAGTTTTTGTTCCTTATTTTATTTCATTTGAGTCTTGTTGTTGTATTCAAAAAGAGGTCTTTTACAGTACAAGTCTATTTGGCAGTCCAAGAGAGTCATCAATTCATGTTGTCATGTTTTAGACTGTCATTGTCATATGCAAATCTAGTGAGTTCTCTTGACTAGCAAGCTGGTCAAACCTTGTGCATCACCAAAAATGTTGGCATTTGGCCTGTCAAGGCTAAATACTAACCCATATAATTCAAATCTTTTCATCGCACTATTATAATCCTCTTTAGTGATAAATCTCCTTGTAAAAATATGTATTTTACCTTAAAAAGAGATTTTTTGAGCCTTTAAATGGTAAATTTGGAATAAAAAGACACTAAATCAATTATATTACCTTTAAACACCCTCATATTCATGACTTTTATTTAAGTCAAATATGTCATACTTTGAAATTATCTCGCATGTAAGCTAAATCATTGTTTTTGGCCCTAAAGAGCTCCCATGTGCAAATTTTGCTCATATTTTAATCTTAAAAGACTTATTCTTGTTGTAATATCCATCATGACTCATTTTATTCCTAAATATTCCCCTAAATTGGTGGTTTCAAACTTGAAATATGAAGATAATGCAAAAAAGGCCTTTTCTATGTGTTTTCAAGTAGGGAGTATAGATTGTATGGCCTTTATCATATAATGGAGGCCAAGAATTTGAAGATGAAGACATGATAGATATTAAAAAATATATTTAAGGCAAAATGATTCAAAATAGTTCCCTTCATTATCTTGCTTCTTTGCACATCAAGAGAGCCCTTCAGGTTTGTAGATGGTATGGCCATGAGAGATAAAATCAAGGTATGAAATTTTGGGTAGAGAAAGGAGTTTGAGAGAGATTATAACTATGGTAATTGGTTCTAAATTTATCTCTTTCTCCTTCATGAACCATACTTTTTAATTTAAGTTAATCATCAGGTGTTCTTCTTCCAAGCATACAACCAATTTTTTAAGATTTCTCCTCATCTGGGCATCATGCCAAAAAATTTCAAGATTGTGGAGTTTGTAAGGAGTATGAACCACATTTCCATGGCATTATTTAACTTATTTTCATATGCGTGAGGTCATGTGGATCTCAAGAAGATAATACATAACTAGTTTGTAGTCTACAAGAAGTTTGGAAGACTGTACAGTTCATGGTGGTTTCAAGATGTCAAAACATAGTTGATGACTGTATAAAAGATCTCATTCTTATTCATATGTCCTCTCTTCAAGTTTCTCAAAGTTTCATGAAGCTTCATAGCATAAATATC
Source organism: Torreya grandis (assembly GCA_037957365.1). Lineage (NCBI taxonomy): Eukaryota > Viridiplantae > Streptophyta > Pinopsida > Cupressales > Taxaceae > Torreya > Torreya grandis. The sequence continues at coordinate 2,244,909 of JARHVA010001706.1, read as the reverse complement.
ATCAATCATCCTCAAACCTCATTTTAGTCACTACTTAGCATATGTTAAGGAAAGTTAACATATGTTAAGGTTATTTGCAAATTCTTTGGTTTCCATTTTAGAACCATATGCTTGTTCAGTTAAGTATTGTTTCTATTGTTGAGGTTTGGAATTGAAATTGTTATTGATGTCAAAGTTTTTTCATGAGGTCATTGAAAATGTATTTATTTGATTGCATCCTTTAGAGGCATCACATTGGTTTAGAAACATAAAGGCATGTGATCAAGGTGTAGAATCATCAAAGAGAGTTTTAAGATCAGTTGCCAAAGTTCTCAAGTGTTTAAACCTAGCAAGAGACTTGAGAAGGCTTGTGTATAGGATGCCTAGTCTTGTTCATGAAGGAGCACAAAGGTATAAGATTATGTATTTTTTTTTTAAGAACTCATATGAGGCATTGGAATACTCATGAGTGTATTAGAGTAAGCCTATAGGGGTAAGATCTATAGATCTAGAATGCAACTATACTAGTTCTAAACTCTATCTGACCTAATAAGGGGTCATGAGGTGTTGTCAAGACCTATGAAGTATGTAAATAAGTTTTAGAGAATGTGAAAATTTTATTGATCATGTGAGTGAGGTGGAGAGTGCATGGATAGTGACTAGAAGGTCAGTTTTAAGGCATAATGTGACTTACAGGTCAAAAGCCTAGAGAGCAAAGAGAGAGATGGTGGCCTAATGAGATATCAAGATCAGTTTATAAGGTAAGAATGAATGTGTGAGCATTTTCAATGGTGTGATAGGTTGTCCCAGGTGTGTTGACCAAGTTTGAGGGGAAAGTTTGCAATAAAAGGTAAGAAAAAGGGTTTCAAGGCCTCTCAAGTGCAAAGAATGAGAAGGACTTTCATGTGTTCATTGGCATGTGTAACCTCTACATGAGAACTTAAGCCATTCATGTTAGATGGGGAAGGTTCCTAGATCAAATTTCTAAGCATTGGTCTCTGGAATAAGGGGCTAAGCTTTATGAATGATCATTAAGATTGTAAGGTGGTTTAAACCTCTTTAAAACTCTAACTTTCACCTGATGAGAAATATCTTGATCAAAATAACCCAGAATGGTTTGGAATGGCTATGTAAGTGATTGGAGGTTGTATTCAACTCTCTAAATCATCTCTGACATGAGAGTGAGTGGAACCTATAGGAAAGGACTTATTTCTTAGAAAGTTGTTATAGCAAGAAGAGTTGACCGAGTCAAAGTTATTAATTAGATGAAGGTTGAATATTGAGACTTGTATCTTTTAACCATGGTATTTTTTGAGGATTTTCTATTCCTTAGGGATGTTAAACCAGTCACACAAGTTGACTTCACACTAAAAGTCCTAATTGTGCAAATAGTGAGAAAACCAGGCAAGAGTGAGAAGTTGTTTAAGGATGTACTATCATGGATTAGGGATGGATCCAAATGCATGGATATGTTGTTCAAAACCTGTAATATCCATATTGGATAGAATATTTGGAGATAATTTTAAATAATATAAAGTTATTCTAAAATTGACATATCTAACTCAGTGAGGTCTATGTACAATAAAGTCATGAGATTGGTATGTAAGACTAATATTGCTATCAAATACTATGATATATTTTTTTAAGTTGTTATAAGGTTATTTTAATACCATATTCATGCATTGGAAGTTCTTCATAATGCACTTTCATGTATCAAAATTTCATGTTTCCATAATTGTATTTTGAAGCTAGTTAACAGTTCTAAGTGGGTTACTTGCAGAGAAGGGTTTGAGTCATTTTGACCTATGTAATGGATTATAATGAACTTGGTGAAGTATTGGAGGTCTTGAAGGTTCTCTGTATATAATTTTTTTCCATATTAATTTGAAATTCTTGTGTTTTTGGTTCAGTTGCTCAAGACAAACTTTCTAGGTATGCACAGGCCTAATTGTGAACAATGTTAATGTTAGAGAGTTATCAATGATTTCATGGTGATGTATTTGAGGTGTCCCGATGAGTGGATGAAGTGCATTACTATTCTAAGTGATAAAGACAAAGTGTGCAATTTTCTTGTCCTAGTGTAGTTGAAGTTGGCTTGGTTGTTCTTTTGTTTTGGCATAGTTAGAGATGTTCATGGATGAGTATGGAGTAGTGAGAATATGAAATGGGTCATATAATAGGTTTTATATGGTTTGAGTGCTTCTGTGCATAAATTTTTTTTCATCTGGTTGATCATTGTTTACATCTAGACATTTTGGGTCTAGTGGTAAAAAATCTAAGTAGGCAGTTTGTTGGTGTCACCATTATCACGTGTGGTTGATTCAAGGTAAGTTGGTCATATGGTTATGATCAAATTTGTACCTAGTTACTATAAACTAAATCTCAAGTCATGAAACTAAGCATGAAAAAAATATGCAATTGCAAATTTGGGATCCCAGGCAATTTGACAGTGTTTTTCCATACTTAGCCAAATTTGCATGAGGTAAAAAAGAGTTGAGTAAGCAGTTTGGTGATGGCGTATCTTACACATGTGAAGGTACAAAGAGAAAATTATCATATGGGTTTGTTAATTTTTATACCTAGTTGATTTTAACTAAATTTCATATTATGTGATGAAGTGTATCAAAATTTATGCATGCACAAAGTTGTCTTTCCAGATAGTTCTTGACATAGTTGGCTCTGTGGTAGAAAGAAATTTGAGTGAGCAAATTAATGGAGTTATATCTCATATAAGTGAAAGTTTTAGGATAAGTTTGATAATTTTTTGATTCTCCTATATGAAGAGATCATATGGTACAAATTTTAGATCATGCGAGTGAGGTAAAATATTTGACTGTGCAAAGTTAGCCTTCTAAGCAAATAAGCAATGGTCCCCATAGTCATTTTTGCATGATGTTAAAGATGAAGACCAGATGGAGATCCAACGATTCATAGGCATTCATATATCAAGATCTATGGTTTTTAGTACTTTAAATAGGTCAAATTTTTTGTTTGTAAGTGAATTTAAAGATCCATCTCCTTATAAAAGGATTGATAGAACATGTTTATTCCAAGATGTCAGGATGCAACGAGATGGTGCCAAGTGTTTGATGTTTAACATTGAGTAGAAATAAAGATCAAGCTTATTCAAAGGATCAATGGTGAGTGGGTGTTTATACTAATCAATATCAATAGTGTGCATTAATGTTAAGATATCAAAGTGATAGCTATTTATCAATGTTAAAGATTGAGCTATGAACAGGAGATCAATGGTACACATTGAGTCATTATTACAAGATTGTACAAGATAAGGTCAATTGTTTGAGGTTTAACATTTGGAAATTGGTGTACTATGTGTTAAATTTTGAATAATATTGATGGTTTGCATTTAATCTGAAGACACAAGGGCATGAGATGTAAGCAAAGTGGTCGATGTTTAATTGTGATAGTTTGAATTCAAATATTTGAATTTAACAAAGGAAAGACCAGTGTCTAGTTTTTGTGCTATATATTTCGAACTATGAAAAATTTGCACATGGTGTAAAAATAAAATTTGTAGAGGATTCCAAGAAACATCTATAAATATATATTTAAATATCTAAAAGTATGTATAGTCAAAGTTATGAAGGTTCAAAGTTGACTATGTGTTCGTGTTTGTTCTGCAAGTGACTTGAGAAGATTATTTGAGATTCTTTTGATGTTATTTCAATGTCTCATGATGACATAGCTATTTGGGAGTGTTGTATATTCCATGAGTATTATTTATTTTATTTATGATCATTTGAATAATCATATTTAGTATGCAAAAAGGTTTAGAAGTCGATGGTGTATTTGTTCATGGTGATTGTGTCCACAGAATGTTGTTTGAGAAAATTATGCTTAAGCATAAGGGTACTGCGATGGATATGGACACTTAAGGTGGACCTATAGATCATGTTACATGGGTTAATATGTTTGAAAGAGTTTTTGTGTTCTTGTTTTTCTCAGATAAGTGTCAAAGAGGTGAATGAGTCATCATAGGACCTAAAAGGTGACTTAGGCTTATTTGAAATAGAGTTGTGCTTAAGTGTGACCCATGTAAGATGCCTTAAGGGTGAAGGCATGTGTTGTGGACGAAAATAAATGATTGTGGAATTAATAGTTCATGAATACTCTATAAATATTGAAACCAAATGATATGATTTCTAGACTTGTGGAAAACTTGAAAGAGGCTTGTGTGAGAAGAGTATGTGTTGAAGTGAAGAAGAGAGGATAGGTTGTGTGCCTATTAATGTGTTGATGAGCATAATAGCTTTCTAACTATGAGTATGATCTGTAGGTCATATTTATAATTGAAAAATAGTTCTATTTTTGTTTGAAGATATGTGAAGAGGTCTAAGTGTGCATATGAGGATAGTTTGAGTGAAGAAGAAGAGAGATTGTGACATGCCTATGTGAGAGGCCTATATGAGATAGAGAGGGAGTTTGTGTAGGGTTTATTAAAATCAGAGATCCATCATTAGGTGTTGAAGAAATCAATTCTAAGGTGGAGGTGTTCACTTCAAAGGAGGGTCTAAAGGACTTGATCTTCCTTAGGGGTTGTTGCTCCTTGTGAAATAGATGTTTCACTAAAGGCCTTCGGTCAGGAAGACTTGATCAAGATTTTTGGTCTAAAAGAATTGACCAATCTCTTGTTTATAATTTATTATAGGATAAGTAGTCCATGTGTTATAGTCTTGAGAGTGAGTTTTATTACCTATGAGGGTTTTCCATAGGAACCATGTGTTGTGTGTTTGATCTTATGTATGAATTGATTGAATGAGCTCTCTTATTAATGTTTTTTTTATCAAGTTGATATTTGTTGATTATTTAATAAGTTTGAAAGGATTGGAATTGAAATTAAAATATCTGGGCTCATTGATTCACCCCCACTCTCAATGATTGTACCTCTTACAATTGGTATCAGAGCAAGTCCTTTGGTAAAGGCTTGACAGCTTGAAGGCGATCCAAGGTAAAATATGGGTAGTCATCAAGAAGGTTTCTCTACTAAGCAAGCACTAATATTCAATGGATCCAATTATGATTTTTGGAATACAAGGATGAGGACATATATTATTTACCTAGGGTTTGATGTATGATAATTGGTTGTGGATGATTATGTTATTCCTACTACTCCTCCATTTAGTACTGCAGACAAGAAATTATTTGAGAATAATTCAAAGGTAATGAATGCCATCACTTTTGGTCTTACGGAGATTGAGTTCACCAAGGAGATCCACTATAAATCTGCTAAAGAGATATAGGACAAAATGTAGATCATTTATGAAGGAGATTCAAAGGTCAAGCTTGCTAAGTTGTAGACTTACAGAAGGTAATTTGAAAGTCTCAAGATGAAGGAAGAATATTCTGTGGCATCCTTTCTATAGAGAGTTGATGAGATTGTGAACATCATTAGAGGTCTTGGAGAGAACCTTGAAGAGTTTATTGTTGTTTAAAAGGTATTAAGGTCTCTATCCCTCAAGTTTTATCTAAAAGTATCTGCCATAGAATAAAGTCACGATCTTACTTAGTTGAATATGGATCAATTTCATGGCACCCTTATTACCTATGAGATGAGGAAAAATGATGATATACCACCAAATAAGGAAGCAACATTCAATATAGAGATGAATCCAAATAAGAAGTTCCAAGGTAAGAAACCTAAGGAAGATGACATTTCTGATATACATGAGGAAGAACTAATTTATTTAATTTCAAGAAAATTGCAAATAGGTTCAGGCAAGTATAAGGATAAAGTACCCCTCAAATGCTTCAATTATGAAGATGTAGGATATTTTGATAATAAGTGCCCTCATAAGTATAAGAAGCATGATAGTGAAGAGCATGATCAAGGTCATGATGATGGAAAGAGATCATTTAGGTCTAATAAAATCAAAAAGGGATTCAAAAGGTTTGACAACAAGAAGAATTACTTCAAGGACAAGAAGAGTCTCTACACCAAAGAATATTACAGCTCAATAGATGAGAATGAAGTCATTGACTTAGAGTATGATCATGAAGATGATGGTCCTATTGAATATGAAGCCTTGTTCATGGCTGAGGAAGGTAGTTGATCACAGCAAAATAAATATATTTGGAGTGATTTAGATGATGATGAAGATGAGGTGGACTATGAGACTACATTGACAAATGCTCTTGAATAATTTAAGATTGGGAAGAAGATCAATAAGAAGATGAAATATAAACTCAAGGACTTTAAGGATAAATTCAGTGTGTATGAGGAAAGAATGAATGAAGACACTAAGGAGAATAAATATATGGTCAAGCATCTCAGTTTTCAATTGGAAATCCTATTTACAAGCCTAAAATATAAAGAAGATAAATGTTCAGGGTATGTAATTGAAAATAAGTCATTGAAATCTGAGTTAGAAAAGACATCTAGTAAGGTGAAGTCATTTGTGAGATTTGAAAAGAACTCAAGTGATCTAAATAATATTATGAATGATCAAAATCATGAAAGTGATATAACTGGTCTCAGATGTAAAGAAGAACCAGAGAATTCAACTCAAGATAATGTGAACAAGGACAATCATACTTTGAAGATAAATCATTAGACAAGGAATGAAGGTGTCGATAGAATGAATACAAATCAAATCAGATAACCAAAATTCATGAGGTATGAAAATTTCAAGGGTTATTATTATACTTGTAATCAGTTTAGGTATAGAGCTAAAGAATGTAGAAGACCTATTAGAAATGAGTTTGCATGGAACTATGAAAGGAATTATCAGTCAAGTGGTGTGAGCAAGGTTGAGTGTTTCAACTATCATAATGTGGGACAGTTTTCAAATTATTGTCCAAATAAGGTAAGATAATCTGAGTTTCTATCAAGGATTATTGTTTGCTACAACTATGAAAAGATTGGTCACATTGCTAGATTTTGCAAGCAAAGGTCTACAAATTAGAATAGGTTCAATCAGTCTCCAAGAGTATAAGGAAGAAGGCAAGTTAGCTCATAAAAATCAAAGGTGGTAAGTGTGAGTCATGATGAGTCTACAGGTCCAAGTAATTTATTTATTATGGTGTAAAATTCTTCAGAAGTTGAAAAGTGCCAAAGGGCTCTCATTGTCTGCTCATGTTGTGAAAGAAGAGACCAAGTTCAAGAAGAAGACCAAGGTACTAGTTGAGGCTAGTTCTAAGTTTTGTATGGATGTAAGTAAAGATATTACCATTGTTGAGCATCTATCATACAAAGAACATCAATTTTTAATGCCTAGTGATGAGATTCAGAATTGCAAGATTGATTCTTCAAATAAATAGGTATGTCAAGATTCCATAGTTGTTCCATGTGTTGTGAATTCTATCTTAGAAGAAAAGGAGAGTGATATAGAAAAATAACTAGTTGTCATAGTTCATACTAAGAACAATAAAAACAAGAGTAAGAAGTCTTATAACTATAAGAGGATTTTAGCGGTTACTGAGGAGATGTGGACCACTCCTGGCTTCACTTTGTTTTAGAGCATTATGGTGTAGAGGATGTCTCTATTTATGATTCTTAAGTGACTCCTCTAAGTGGAGAAGCAAGTGTTGTTGTGGTGTTTTTCATTTGGTCCAAGAAGGATAGAGATGAGTGTTTTCATTTGGAGCAGGTATGTCCAAATAGAAGAGATACTATGGTGATGTCAAAGTGATGTCATAGTTTTATATGGTCAGTCTGCAAGGTCAGATTGAAGATTTTCAAGGGGAAAAAGAGGATTTGTGATTTGTCAAGATGATATTTTTACATAGAAAGGTCCTTTGACCTTATTCTAGCATGCTCTAGGTGGTTTTGTGGTCTGAAGGTATGTTGAAGTCAAATTGGAGATTTTTGTTTGCTCTCGAGTTTTCTAGTTTGTGCTTAAAAGTATGTTTGTCTCAAAATGGGTTATAGGATTTATGAGTTCCCAAAGATGTGGAAGCTCAAAAATTGGTCCATAATTGTGTAATGGTTATCTCCAGGTGTAAAATAAGTTTTAAAGGTGGACGTTGACCAAAAGGAGGATTGTTGACATGATTTATTTTGAGTTTTTAGGGTTTTGGGCTTTACTAGAAAAGTGGTTTTCCTTATGAGTTGAGTTATTAGGCTTATTAATAGGTTTATTGGACCAAATAGGTTGTCAAATCATGTTTCACATAGATTTAAAGGTTTGTGGTTTTCAAATTATTCTTTTTTTGTCAAGATGGAGGCCTAATTGGAAAATTAGTTTGTGAAAGAAGTATGTTGTAGAAGATGAGATATTAACTACAAATTGGTGTGATTAAATAGGTATATGAGAGTGCTCCAGGTATGAATTTTTAACTTGAATGTGTGTTTACTAAAATTTGTGGGCTCTACAGGTTCTAGGTAGGGCTACAAGGAGATTAGACAGGCCTAGTGTGAAGAAGAGTGTTTTTTGCCCAGTTTCTCAAAAAGAGCAAGGTATGTATGTTCCAAGGAGAGTTATCAAGTTGGTTTAGTGCATATTTCCTATTTTGTGAGTGGCATGAAGTCTTGTTGGTGTTCCTTGAGGTAGCTTGAGAAAAGAGGCTAGTAAACCTATGTGGTGATTCTTCATGGTGTATGGAGATCTAAAGATGCTCAGGAGGTGAATTCGCTCATAAATCTTAGGGTAATTCCATCTCAAATGTTTCTTGGTGAGTTCCATTATTTTTAAATACTTTTAAGTGTTGTTTATTCATTGGTTGCAATGCTTGGTTGAAGAAAGTGTTGGCATGGAGCAAGAAGTTATCAAGGAAAGAAGAGGTAGGTTATAAGGTAAGGGGGAGTTTGTATCATCTTTATAAGATGGTCCTCTCTTATTTTTAGTCTTTTTAGGTCCTCAAGATCAGTTGGTGCCCACTTTGTTATTGTGTCAAAGGGAGAGAAAGTTCCTATTGTGAGAGTACTTGAAGAGAGAGAAAGAAGGTGAGCTGTATATTGCTATATTGATGGGTGTTGAGATCAATAATAAAGGGGGATATTTTTAGATAGTTTCAATGATGTCATGTAGGTTTCTTGGTGAGTGGATGAAGTGCCTTGCTAGTCTAAGTAATAATGATAAAGTGGGTAATTTGTTTGTCCTAGTGTGCTTGAAGTTGGCTTATGTTTTGGAATGGTTAGAGATGTTCATAGATGAGTATGGAGTATTGAGCATGTGAAAGGGATCTTATAAGCAGTTTTTTATGCTTTGAGTGCTTTTGTGCATAAGTGGTTTTTATCTGGTTGATCATTGTTTACATCTAGACATTTTGGGTCTAGTGGCAAAAAATTTGAGTAGGCAGTTTATTGATGTTACCATTACCATGTGTGGTTAAGTCAAGGGAGTTGGTCATATGGTTATGATCATATTTGTACTTGATTACTATGTAATAAATCTTAGGTCATGAAACTAAATATGACAAAAGATATGCAAGTGCAAAGTTGGGCTCCTAGGCAGTTTAACAGTGTTTTCCCATAGCCAAATTTGCATGAGGCAAAAAAGCGCTGAGTAAGCAGTTTGGTGATGGCATATCTTGAACATATGAAGGTGAAAGGATAAAATGATCCTATGGGTTTGTTAATTTTTATTCCTAGTTGATTTGTTCTAAATTTCAGATTATGCGATGAAGCTCATCAAAATTTATGCATGTGAAAAGTTGGCCTTCCAAATAGTTCTTGACATAGTTGGCTCTATGGCAGAAAAAAATCTAAGTGAGCAAATTAATGGAGTTATATCTCACATGAATGAAGGTTTTAGGAGTAGTTTGACACATGGTTGGATTATCCTATGTGAGGATATCATATGGTCCAAATTTGAGATCATGTGAGTGAACAAGGTAAAAGATATGACTATGAAAAGTTGGCCTTCTAGGTAGATAAGTAATGGTCCCCATACATAGTCATTTTTTCACGATGTTAAAGATCAAGACTAGATGGAGATCCAAAGGTTCATAGGAATTAATACATCAAGATATATAGTTTGTATTAATTCAAAAGGGTTAAAGTTTTCATTTGCTAATTAAGTTAAAGATCAAGCTCCTTACAAAAGGATCGATGAAATGTGTTTATTCCAAGATGTCAGGATGTAGTGACATGGTGCCAAGTGTTTGATGTTTAATGTTGAGTAGAGATAAAGATTGAGCTTCTTCCAAGGACCAACAGTAAGTAGGTTTTCATAATAATCAATATCAATAGTACACATTATTGTAAAGAGATCAAAGTGACAGTTATTTAGAATTGTTAAAGACCGAACTATGTACAGGAGATCGACGATGCACATTGAGTCAATATTGCAAGATTGCATGAGATAAGGTCAACTATTCAAGGTTTAAATTTTGAGAATTGGAAAACTTTGAATTAAATTTAGAATAATATTAATGGTTCACATTTAATCTTAATGTGTGAGGACATGAGATGCAAGCAAAGTGGTTGATGTTTAACTATGACCGTTTGAATTCAAATATTTGAATTTAACAAAGGAAAGACTAGTGTCTGGTTTTTATGCTATATCTTTTGATCTATGTAGAATATTCTTATGGTGTAAAAAGAAAATTTGTAGAGAATTGTAAGACTCGTCTAAGAATATAGATTTGAAGATTTTAAAGTGTGTAAATTAAAATTTATGAAGGTTAAAAGTTGACTATGTGTTCATGTTTTTTCTGCAAGTGACATGAGAAGATTATTCGAGCTTGTTTTGATGTTATTTAGATGTCTCATGATGAATTATATATTTTGGAGTGTTTTAGAATCCATGGGGATGATCTGTGTGATTTATGATGGTTTTTATAATTGTATGCAGTATGAATAAAGGTTTTGAAATCAATTGTGTATTTGTTCATGGTGACTATGTGCACAAAATGTTGTTTGAGTAAATTATTCTTAAGCAAAAGTGTATTGTGATGGATATGGAAACTTAATGGGGACATATAGATCATATGGCGTGGTTCCATATGTTGGAATGAGTTCATGTGTTCCTATTATTCTCAAATAAGTGTCAAAGAGGTGAATGGGTCATCATAGGACCTAAAAGGTGACTTAGGCTTATTTGAAAGAGAGTTGTGCTTAAGTGTGACCCATGTAAGATGCCTTAAGGGTGAAGGCATGTGTTTTGTCCAATAAGGAAATATTTTGGACTTGATAATTCATGAATTCTCTATAAATAGTGAAACTAAATGAGATGGTTTCTAGACTTGTGGAAGACTTGAAAGAGGCTTGTGTGAGAAGAGTATGAGTTAAAGCAAAGAAGAGAGGATAAGTTGTGTTCCTATTGATGTTTTGATGAGTAGAATTTTTTTTGACTATGTGTATGGCCTGTAGGTCATATTTATAATGTTATAATAGTGATCTTTCAATTTGAGGATATGTGAAGAGGTCTGAGTGTGCATATGAGGACAGTTTGAGTGAAGAAGAAGAGAGATTGTGACATGCCTATGTGAGAGGCATGTATGAGATAGAGAGGGAGTTTGTGTAGGGGTTAGTAAAATCATAGATACATCATCATGTGTTGAATACATCAGTTCTAAGGTATAGGTGTTCACTTCAAAAGAGGGTCTAAAGGACTTGATCTTCCTTAAGGGTTGTTGCTCCCTGTGAAACAGGTGCTTCACTAAAGGCCTTTGGTCAGAAGGACTTGATCAATGATTCTTGTCTAAAGGACTTGACCAGTCTCTTGTTTGTAATTTCTTATAGGACAAGTAGTCTATGTGTTACAGGATTGAGAGTGGGTTTCATTCCCCATGAGGGTTTTTCACAAGAACCATGTGTTGTGTGTTTGATCTTGTGTATGAATTGATTGAATGAGCTCTCTTATTAATGTTGCTTGATCAAGTTGATATTTATTAATTATTTAATAAGTTTTAAAGGATTCAAATTGAAATTTAAATATTTGGGCTCACTGATTAATCACCCCCTCTCAGTGATTGTACCTTTAATAGTTGATGGCATGCTTCAAGTGGTGGTTGGAACTAAATGGTGTCATGAACCCAAGATGAGCTTGGTAGGGATTTATTCAAGTGAAATATGATATATTCTTTCCATGTGAGAAGTCTAAGAGTGTTCCAAGTGGATGAGCTTAACTAGCACACACTAACTTATGTGTTGGCATCAGCTTGACCAAGTTGGACTTTTCAAACTAGACTCTAACCATTAGATATTTAGAATTCACTTTTAATGGAGAGATCATTGTTAACCTATTATGAGGTTGAAGCATCCCTATTTCATCCCCATTGCCTTCATTAAAATTCATGTTGAGGTGTTAGTCCACATGGCAACTAACATTTTGGTCCTACCATGCCCTCTCATGCCCCAACAAATAAAATTTGAATTTCCTATTCAAAACATTTCAAAAATATATATGTGCACAACCCCTGTATACATTTTGTGCTTTCTATATCTTGATCATGATCAGAGTTATGATGACATGATAGGTTTAATGGATTCTGTCGAAAGATAGTGTCAGATAAATAATAGAAGTAAAATAATAATTCTTTGATGTGATACAACACGATCGATGTTATAAAGCAAATACTTGAAGTAGCCTATCCACAAATTATTTCTTACATTGGCATCATTGTGCATAGTGCAAGACATCCAGTGGTTATGGTAGGTAAATATTGTTCTTACTTTCCTATCCCTAAATGCTTATCAACATAGAATATGTTAGCTTTATTTTGTTTATGAACAACAGTGAAAATAAATTTCAAAAATTTCTTCTGCTTGTGATTTTTGTTTAATTTTTAAAATAGTTTGGGGTGTATTTTGCTTCTTGGATGTTATTCCAAGGTAATTACTTCCCTAAAATTTTCCATATCCTTTCTTTACACAATTTACATTGCTAAAAATGCACACTACTAGGATTTTCATAATTATGGACATCTTAATAAATATTGTGATGTATTTATGTTTTTAAATTTTAATGGTCGCCATTACATTTTTCTTCTAGGACACTGTGTGCACATAGTTAAATTAACCCGAATTTTGATTGATGTTGCAGACAAGAGGGCCATTCTTTAATGTTAAAATAGGAAGGAGAGATAACACATCCTCATTTTCCAGTTCGTCAGAGAGCACTCTCCATATCACTTTCAATGGCAAGGGGTTTTCAGAAGAGTTTTCAAAGACTGTCATTAGTTCCATTCAAATGATCAGAGGATGGGGCTCCTTTCAAAGATCCACAAGTAGTGGTTCCCAAACCCGATAAACAATTCTTATGGAATATTATTTCATACAGAATGAACTCTTTAATGTCTAAATCACTAAAAAACTATATTATTTAAAAGATAAGGATTTAATTTTACTTGCTTGAGGATATAATTTTTCTTGCATATGGAGAAATCCTTTGTGATGTGAATTGGCTGGGATGTTTAATGAATGATATGATATTTTAATCTTTTTTGTTTCATAATCTCATGTTTAAAATTGACATTAAAATATTATTTTTTAAGATTGAAAATATGTGAGCACTTATACTTTTGTTTTTCTTAAATTGATATTAGGGTTAATAAGAGTAGGGCTTACAAATGGTGGAATAGGTGGATCACATGCCATACAAATAAGAATGAAATGTTCAAATAAATTAGATCCTTATAATCTTTTTGTAAAAAAGGATATGATCTAGGAAATCTTGCACATTTAAAATTATGTAAAGTATAGTGCACAATGTCAATAATTCTTGAGTATTGAATTATGGTTAATGTTAACCAGTAAAAAATTGAGTATACTTACATTGAATAAAAGGTACTTGTACTATAAAAATATTCTAGATTGTCCTGCTAAAGCTTTTTCCTTCTAAATAAAATAATATATACCTTTCGGATTCTTCTTCTTTCGGGATTTGGGAGAGAAACTTGTGACAAGTCCATTATTTTACTAATGGGGACCACCCACCTACTTCTTTGAGGCTCATTTATTCCTCGTTGAGTTATTTAACCAATATATCATACAACATCATAGTTACAAATAAGAATGAAATGTTCAAATAAATTAAAAAGGGTGGTGTAGGGCTTATAAATGGTGGAATAGGTGGGTCACATGCCATACAAATAAGAATGAAATGTTCAAATAAACTAGATTCTTATATTTTTTTTGTAAAAAGGATATGATCTAGGAATCTTTCACATTTAAAATTATGTAAAGTATAGTGCACAATGTCAATAATTCTTGAGTATTGAATTATGTTTAATGTTAACCAATAAAAAATTGAGTATACTTACATTGAATAAAAGGTACTTGTACTATAAATATATTCTAAATTTGTTCTGCTAAAGCTTTTTCCTTCCAAATAAAATAATATATGCCTTTTGGATTCTTCTTCTTTTAGGATTTGGGAGAGAAACTTGTGCCAAGTCCATTATTTTACTAATGGGAACCACCCACCTACTTCTTTGAGGCTCATTTATTCCCCATTGATTTATTTAACCAATATATCATACAACAACATAGTTACTCACTGACACATATTTCAATATGAGATATTTGATGCTTTCACCATTCATAAGGATTAATTTGATCAACTTTTGTCCACGTTGAAGCTTGGAAACACTGACAACAAATGTTGTCAATGTTCAAGTGGTAGTCATAGACCTCCACCTCTGGTGCTTTATGGGTGGAGATAGGCACTGCTAACATGTCTGTGGTGGTAGATAACATCTATGACTAGGTTCTTTGCCTCTAATCATGCTTGGTTGAGAGATAGAGTACCTATTTTGGCCTCAAGAATGCCCTTCCCAAGAAGAGTAAATTTAAGATTTTAAAGTAACTTCAAACATGTGTAAAATGGAAATCATAATTCATTATCACGAACAAAAAAAACCTTCACATGCATTTTAAATCCCTCTAATTTGACCTCAAAGCATGTCAATAGAATATTGGAGATAAATTCATGGTATAGACTCCCATAATCAGTCCTGAAATGTAACTTTTAATAGTGAAGAGACAAGTTTCTGTCCTCCAACTAAAATTTCTACCTCTGGGACCTCCACATGCAAATCCATCACTTCAAACACGTCTGGATAATAAAATAACACAAACAATTGAAATTTTGACTATCAATTTCATCAAATAAAAAATAATAATTGACATTTTAAAATATCAAAATTTAATTTTTCAAATAACTTATCCCAAATTCTTTCAGCTAGTCTTCTTGAATGGTGGTTAGATATTTTAATATGCATTGATTTCAAATTGTTTTCGTCAAATTCAAATAATTACTTGAATTTTATACATAAAATCCTTAGAAGTGTTACTAATGGTGTTTTTTTGTTGAGATGGTGTTTTCATATCGTTGTATTCACTACTAGTTTCTTTATTGTTACTTTCATTGTTTAGTGTTTTCATGGGATTTTATTTATTGTTACTTTCATCATTTTGTGTTTACAAGTAATTTTATTCATTGTTAGGAGGTGAATCATCAAGGATAGATTCATCATCAACAAAATGAAAAACTTCATACTTTAATTATGGGCTTGTAAAATACTTTGAATTTTTATGTAAACATCATCATCATTATTCAATTCATCATTATCCATTTCATCATTGTCTATGACATTTGGTTTATTAGGGATAGTTATTGTACCTTGTCTCTAGAAAAATGTTTGCATTTGTATCTTTTTTCTCTTAAAACTTGTAATTGCTCTAGTGTTTTGTGATTTAAATTCTTTCTCTTCTTTGAATGAGATCTGTCACCCATGACTAGAGAAACATGATAGATTTTGAAAGTGGGGTCCAAAAAAAATAGCTTGATAGATTTTGTCCTTGACTTGCAAGGTGAAGAATGATGCAGAGAATGTAAGTAGGGATAGAATTACTGAATGATGTTAAAAAGGCATTAAAGGAAGATTGTTTGTCTATTATGGAGATAATGCATATATACTATAACGTGTATGCTTTATAACGTGTACGTGTTATAATTAAATAGATGTATATCATATAAATGTGTCATTAGAATATTATGTGACGTAATTACCTCTGGATTGATGTTTAAATCACATCTTATACAACTGAAATTAGATTCACACATGGTTTAATTAACCCCAAATAACATCCTATACTTGTAGTTAGGTTTAACGGGTTCAAATTACCCCTAAGTGCCTCTGAGATTGCATTTTCACCATGATAAAATTAGGGCAAATTGAGCCCTAGATCACATTATATAGTCATCATTAGGTTGAAGAGTCTCAAATTTTCCCAATTTTCCTTCATGGTTGAATTGGTATGTTATGCCATTTAGGGTGTTATTATAATGGGTTTGATTGACCCCTAAATTATATCTTATACAGTTAAAATTAGGTTCACGAGGTTCAATTTTGTCCAACATGCATCACTTATTGTAGCAATTGATGAATTAACTTGATATGTTAGGAAATATGAGATAATTTAGCCCCAAATTACATCTTATACTCTAAGTTAGGTTCAATGGTTTTAGATTGGTCCTAATTACCTTTACATTTACATTTGTGATAAAATTAAGGTTGATTAAGCCATATGTTGCATCCTATATAATTAATTGAGCCATAAATTAGATTTATGGGGATCAATTTAGCCTAAATCACATCATTAATTTCACTAATTGACTAACTGGATCAATTCATGATGTAATAATATCTAATTTATCCCAAAATTATGTCATGATCTTGTAGTTAAGTTGAAGGGGTTGAAATTGGCCCCAATTTCCTTCATGTTTGAATTGGTGGACTATTTGGATTATTTTGTGATGATATTGGGGTCAATTGATCCCCAAATTACATCTTATATATTCAAAATTAGGTTCACATGGTTCAATTTTGTCTAGAACTTGCATCACTAATTTCAATAATTAATTAATTAGTTCAATATGTCAGGAAAAATAAGCTAATTTAACCCCAAATCACATCATATACTCACAATTAGATTCAATGGGTTTGAATTGACCCTAATTACCTTCACATCTTCATTTATGACAAAATTAGGGTTGATTAAGACATATGTTACATCTTATACAATCGATTGGACCATAAATTAAGCTCATGGGGCTTAGTTTGGCCCAAATCATGTCCTTAATTGCACTAATTAACTAATTAAAATAATTCATAATAGAATCAGAGCTAAATTAGTCCTAAATCACATCATGCTCTTGTAGTTAGGTTGAAGGGGCTCAAATTTTCCCCAATATCATTCGTGATTGAATTGGTGGACTATTTGGTTTATTTTTTTATGATATTGGGGTTGATTGACCCCTAAATTATATACAATATAGAAAAAATTAGGTTCACAAAATTCATATTCATTTGGAACTTGCATCACTAATTGTAATAATCAATTAAGTAGCTCTATATGTCAAGAAATATGGGTTAATTTAGTTCCAAATCACATCCTATACTTGTGATTAGGTTCAACATGTTCATATTAGCCCTAATTACCTTCACATTTACATTTTTTTTATAAAATCAGGGTTATTTAAGCCATATATTGCATCATATATAATTGATTGAGCCATTAAATGGGTTCATAAGGCTCAATTTATCCCAAATCATGTCCCTAATTGTACCAAAGGGTTTCAAAAAATATTAAACAATGCTCAAATAATGAGGGGTCATATGGACAGTGATTTATTTAACACTAAAATGATAAAACTATATGGAGGATATAGTCATAGGGTTAAAATAATAGAGTAACCTTAACACATAAGTGGGTAGACTAATATATTGGATAGGATAATTAATTGAAACTATAATAAACATGTATATTTAAATCTAATGCTAAGATATATCAAATAGAAAATGAATATAATGAAAGATATTACAAAGATTATTAAAACATGATACTTAGTTATTTATAATGCTAACACATGTTTGGATTCTAAATAGGTAGAAGGTAGGTAGGAAGACAGATCTAGAACAATCATCAAAATTTGATTTGGATACTTATGTGTGAGTGGACACTTACATCAACGTAGACTATTGCATTGATGCAAGGGTTTGGATCTGACATAAGTGTCTTATACAAAATACTAATTGTACTAAGATGCAACTGCCAAGTACCTTATATATTTTCTATCATATTTTTTTATTTATCTAGATCTTATGGATAGGTTTTCAATCTTATTCAATTGATCGAACCCTAGCTTTTCACCCTCTTAATGATGCCCTAGAAAAATTGGTTAATGGGCTCACAATGTCAAACTAATCCCAAAGACCTCATGTCAATGGGCACTTCCTACATAGCCACTACTCCATAGAGGGCCTCAAAGATATGTAGTTATCCCTTATGTGTTGGTATGTGTGTTTAGTAATGTGATAAACAAGTGCATTGATGACATATCTTGCAATTTTGAAAATATGGGTTTTTTACTACTTATTGAGTGCATCAAACCTATAAGTGGATTGTTCATGTGCGAGATATGGGAATAATATCGAATAGGGTAGGTTTGATCACTTAAATGCTTTTTTCTAGGATTTTGATTGATTATTAAGTGATTTCAAGGTGATAAATTAATGAGGGTTTATCTTGTATATATATATATCAATCCTTTATGAAAACATCTCACACTAAAGCACTTAGGTTGACTTGATTGATAAGTTACTTTTGTAAATTGGATGAATTTTTTGCATTGGACAGTATATTTGAAAGGGACACCTACATTGACATAAGGGTTCAAGATTGATGTAGGTGTCTAGGCAGTTATAAAATAGGTATAGGTCTAGAACTAGTAGTGAAGGATATTAAGTAGGTTTTAATCTCTTTGCACAACATATGAGGCCTCCATCATCTGTATGATCAAGGTTGGACAAAGATTTAGACGTTTGACCTAAATATACTTAACCTTTTTTTTTAATGGTGTTTTAAGTGTATCCATCTTAAGTAACCTACATAAGTTGATGTTTTTTTTATAAAAAACATGTCCATAGGTAGGCTCCTTTTTATCCCCCAACTTTCTAAACTTACCCAAATCTTTTTAGAGTGTGCACTAGAAGAAGGACATCTTCTAGTGGTTTGCTTATATGAAAACTAATAGACCATTCATTCTTGGGTAGGAGTGGCATCAGATGTCTTGGTCCTCTTAGAATAACCTCTTGAAGAAGTAGGAGGAGATTGTCAAAGTGGGTTGTAATGAGGATCAACTGCATAGGGTTGATTGCATGGAGATGAATCTATATGGAGTAGTGAACCCTAAAGAACAACTCACAAAATAGAATAAACTTGTCTTAACAACAAAAGTTGTATTAATGAGCATTGACATTAACCACAAAGTGCATAGGAAGAAGCATTATATAGTGTGGAATTAGGTCACATAAAAAGGTAATTAACTCAACTCAAAATTAAAAAATAAATTAAAGTGCATTTCCCCTAATAACCTATTATTAACCTAAGAAAGATAAATAAGACTATCTAGATAAAATATAGTGAGATAAAAGTCTACACCAACACCCCCCTTAAGCGCAGCTTAGGTGGGTAGAAGAATTAAGTCTTGACATAAAGGCCTGATGAGGTAACCAAGTATAGAGACATGATCCCCTAGAAGAAGAAGAAGATGGAGTTGCTCAAACCCAAAAAAGTGCTCATAAATTAAAATACTTACTCTTAGTGAAAGGTTTGGTAAATATATCAGCAACTTACTTCATTATCTAGATGTATCAAATATCAATGACTTGCTCATGGATGAGCTCCTAAATGAAATACATGTGAATATTGATATGCTTGGTCTATTGATGGAGGAACGGATTCCTACAAATCTTGATTGTGTTTTGGTTGTCATAGAAGATGATTGTTGGTTATCAAAACTAGATCCCAAACTTAATGAAAATGCCTTGAAGCCAAATAATCTCAGTGGCATTATTAATAGCTCCTTTGTATTCTATCTTTGTAGAAGATAAAGCAATAGCATTCTCCCTCTTACTAGACCAACTAATTGAATTTAAATTAAGGGAAAAACTATAGCTGTAAGTAGAATTTGATTTTAAATGTCACCAACCCAATCTGAATATCTATACCTAATTAAGTCGATGTTGATGCCTACTCCATAGTGAATCCTAAAACTATGAGTACCCTAAATGTAATGTATAATTTGTTTAGCTAATTTCCAATGCAACTCATGTGGTTCCTACATAAATATTGAATCCATACCCATTGCATATGAAATATTAGGTCTAGTGTGCATCAGATAGGTGAGATTGCCAATAATTTATCAATACGAGGTAGCATCAACCAATGGAGATAGAAAATTAACCTCAAGTTTCACACCATATAGAAAAGGAGTCAAAATTGGCTTACAATCAGCCATGCTAAACTATGCAAGAAAATCATGAGCATACTTAGATTGTGTAATAGTGATCTTAGAGTTTGACTAAGTAACTTCAATATCGAGGAAGTAATGTAATAAGCCCAAGTCAGTTATTGAGAACCTATCAAACAAAGTAATTTTTAATTATTATGATGGTAGATGGAGAAATCCTTATGATCAATAGGTCTTCCACATAGAGTGATATAATCAATAGTGAATCATCCTACCACAATATGTAGACAATGGGATTTGAATGGCATTTGGTGAACCCAACTGAAAAAAGAAAGGAATCCATCTTGGCATACCAAGCTCGGGGAGCCTATTTGAGGCCATAGATATTTTTTTAAAGTTTAAAAATTAAGGATAAAACTTCCACAATTCCTTGTGGTTACTCCATGTATATTTCCTCTTTGAGGTCACTATGAATAAATGCACTCCTCACATCCATTTGATGAGCATCCTAGAAATGTGTTGCAACAATGGTGAGAGAGTGAAATTGATTTTATTTTGGTAGTTGGGGTAAATGTATTGGTATATTCAATGATAGGTACCTAAGAAAAAATCTTTGCTACCAAATATAATTTAAACTTATCTATGGACCTGTCTATTGCAAATTTTGTTTAGTAGATCCACCTACATCGAGCAATTTTATTCCCTTGGGAAGTGGTACTAAAACCCAATTGTTGTTATTATGCAAGGAACTATACTTCTCTTCCATATCATTATCCCACTTAGGAGTGTTTGATGCCTCATGAAATGATTGTAGATCTGAAGCACATGCAATGTCTAAAACATAACCTGCTTAGTGTGAGTCAAATGTGCAATCAAGGATACACACTAACCTTTCATGACAGAGGATGTGATATAAGAAGATCCAAATCAGGAAGGATAATTGCCAATGCCAAGAGGACTGAGAACAACTTATATGTATTGAATGAGATCAAGAAGGATAAATGTCTCATTAGCAAGATATATGAAAGTTGGCTATGACACATAAGGTTAGGTCACCTAAACTTTGGCAACCTAGTCAGGATTAACACTAAGAAGTCTATGAAAAACATTCCTAAGATCATCAAACATACTTTGCAAGGCATGTCAACATGGTAAGAAGACTAAAAGAAGGTTCAAGTTCAAGGAATACTCTACTACAAAACCATTGGATTTAATCCACATTAATCTATGTGGGCCTACAAGAATTCAAAACATTCAATGAGATAGCTACTTCATGTTACTCATTGATGATTACACAAGAATGACTTGGGATGCATTCCTGAAATAGAAATCAGAAGCTCTTGACAAGTTCAAGGCATTCATGGCTCTTGTTGAGAATGAGAATAATGAGAAGATCAAGTGCTTAAGATCTGATAGAGGATGAGAGTTTTGGTTTAATGAATTTGATGATTTTTGTGAGGTTCATGGAATAAGGAGACAATTCTCAACAGCTAGGACACCTCAGCAGAATGGGGTAGTAGAAAGGAAGAATATGATGGTTCAAGAGATGGTTAGAACTATGTTGAATGAGTCTATATTATCTTATGGATATTGGAAAGAGGTAGTAAGCATTTTTATCTACATTTTGAATAGATGATAGATAAGGACTAATGGCAATAAGACTCCTTATGAATTACGTAAGGGCAAAGCTACCAATGTAGAACACTTGAGAGTGTTTGGAAGAAAATATTTCATCAAAAGATATGATGAAAACTTGGGTAAGTTTAATTCCAGATCTAAGGCATATTCTTAAGATAGTCATCAATGAGCTCAGCCTATAGATGTTATAACAAGAAACTACAAAAGATAGTGGAAAGTACTAATATGAGGAATGATGAGACAAAGAAATCTCACTCATAGTCAAAGAAAACTTTAGAGAATGTGGACTTCAAGAATGAAGAGGAGACTATAGAGATTGATGAAGAAGAATAAGTTGAAGAGAGATAGGACTCAAAAGGACCCTCAAGACAAATTCAAATAGACCACCCTGAATCTCAAATCATTAGCAACACAAATGTAGGTATGCAAACATGGAGAAGACTAGTAAGTAATCTAAATCAAGAGAATGATCTATTATTAAAGATTGAACCTAAGAGTATTATAAAATCAAGCAAAGACAAATTTTGGATAGGTGTTATGAATGAGGAGTTAGATCAAATAGAGAAGAATGAAATTTGGGAACTAGTTCCTAGGCCTAAAGACAAAAATGTTATTGGCACAAAATAGGTGTTCAAAAAAAAGTTGAATGAAGATGGAGAAGTCACTAGGAACAAGGCTAGATTGGTATACAAGGGATATGCACAATATGAAAGAGTGGACTTTGAGGAGACCTTTGCACTAGTAGCAAGATTGGAAGCCATCAGATTATTTCTAGCTTATATAGGATTCAAAGGATTCAAGGTATATCGAATGGATGTCAAATCTGCCTTTTTGAATGGAAATTTGGAAGAAGTGTACATTGAGAAACTTGAAAGGTTATCACTATCATATGACAAATATTATGTTTTCATATTGAAGAAGGCTCTCTATGGTCTAAAGCAAGCTCCTAAAGCTTGGTATGCTAGGTTAGACAAGTATCTATTGGATCAAGGATTCAAAAGAGGAGTTGCAGACAATAATCTATACATCAAAATATAAGATGATCATTATCTAATAGTAGTTGTCTATGTGGATGACATCATCTTTGGTGGAAATAATGCAAATATGACAAATGACTTTGTAGAGGTACTGAAGAAAGAGTTTGAGATGTCCATGCTAAGAGAACTATCATTCTTTCTTGGGTTGCAAATCACTCAATCTATAAAAGGTATATTCATCTCACAGTCCAAGTAAATAAGAGAGATGTTGAATAAGTTTGAGATGGAGGATTGAAAGGTAGTTAGTACACCCATGATCACAAGTTGTAAGTTGAGCAAGGAAGATGAGTCTTCAAAGGTCAATCAAATGTCATATAGGTCAATGATTGGATATTTTTTGTATATCACTGCCTCTAGACCTGACATCATGTAAGTAATAGGTCTTATGGGAAGTTTTCAAGCAGATCCAAAGGAGAATCATCTACAAGTAGTCAAAAAGATACTCAGATATCTGAAGGGGACTTTGGACTATGGATTGTGGTATCCAAGAAGTAAGGAGTTGTATTTTATAGCCTACACAGATGCAGATTGGGTAGGAAGTATAGATGATAGGAAGAGTACCAGTGGATGAGCCTTATTCCTAGGTGGGAGTCTATTCTCATGGATAAGCAAGAAGCAACCATTAGTATTTTTATCCACTTGTGAGGCTGAATACATTTATATAGCTTCATGTTTCACTCAGGTCATAAGGATGAGACAGACCCTAAAAGACTACAAGGTCGAGTATGATGGTCCTAGCCCTGTCTATTGTGACAATACAAGTGTTATAAGCATCTAAAAGAACCCTATCATGCACTCAAGGATCAAACACATTCCCATCAGGTATCATTTTCTAAGAGATCAGGTGAGTAAACAAAGTGTCAAACTTGAATATGTTTCTACACAAGATCAAATTGCAAACATCTTGACCAAACCACTTCCAAAGGTAAATTTTGAACACCTAAGATAGGAATTGGGTGTAATTCCTACCCCTAACAATAATTGAAAAATGCAAATACTTAGGGGGAAATAATCATGCTAATTAATCTCTAAGAACATGTGAGTTGTTTGAAGAAGGTATGCATGGAGATTGGGGGAGTATGTTTGTTTTATGTCTCATAAACTCATATTTTTGTGTGTTGTGTATTTTGGTTGTAAGGAGTGTGATCCAAGGAATTGCAAACATCACTTTGTCATTTATGTCAAAGGGAGAGAAAGGCCAGAATGGAGAGATAAGGATGATCATTTTTTAGTTTGGTTTGCCATCAATGATAAAGGGGGAGATTGTTGATCATTGTTTCTATTGTTGAGGTTTGGCATTGAAATTGTCATTAATGTCAAAGCTTGTTTATGAGGTCATTGAACAATGTATTTGTTTAATTGCATCCTTGAGAGGCATGACATTGGGTGAGAAACATATAATACATGTGAGAAAGGTGTAGAAGCATCAAGGAGAGTTTTAAGATTAGTTTCCAAAGTTCTCAAGCATTTAAACCTTGTAAGAGACTTGAGAAGGCTTGTGCATAGGATGTCTAGTCTTGTGCATGAAGGAGCATGGTTGCCTAATGAGATGGATGTATATAGGAATAATATGTTGTATTAGGTTGTTTAAGAACTCATATGAGGCATTTGAACACTCATAAGTGTCTCAGAGTAAGTTTGCAGGGATATGGCCTATAAATCTAACATGAAACTAGACTAGTTCTAAATTTTGCTTGACCTAATAAGGGGTCATGAGGTGTTTTAAAAACCTATGAAGGATTAAAATAAATGTTAGACCATTTTAAAAATTGTTTGAGCATGTGAGTGAGGTGGAGAGTGCATGGATAGTGGCTAAAAGGTTAGTTTTAAGGCCTAATGTGACTTGCAAGTCAAAAGCCTAAAGAGCAAAGAGAGATGGTGGCCTACTGAGGTATCACGATCAGTTTCCAAGGTAAAAATGAATATATAAAAATTTACAGTGGTGAGATAGGTTGTCCCAAGTGTGTTGACCAAGTCTGAGATCAAATTTTGCAAGAAAAGGTAAGAAAAAGTGTTTTAAGGTCTCTCGAGTGCATAGAATGAAGGGTTCTCACCTGAGAAGGAATTTTATGTGTTAATTGGCATGTGTAACCTATGCATGAGAACCTAATACATTAATTGTAGATTGGTAATGGTCCTAGCTCAAAGTTCCAAGTGGGTTCTGGAATAAGGAGCTAAGCTTTATGAAAGATTGTTAAGATTATAAGGTGGTTTAAACTTCTCTAAAACCCTAACTTTGACCCAATGAGAAAGATATTAATAAAAATACCCCATAATGGTTTTTAATGGATATCTAAGTGATTTTATATTGTATTAAAATCTCTTATTCATCTCTAGGTATGATATGTTTGATAGGAGAGTGAGTGGACCCTACAAAAGAGGCCTTATTTATCAAAAATTTGTTGTAGCAAACAGAGTTGACAAAGTCAAAGTTGATAATTGGATGAAAGTTGAATATTGAGACTTTTATTTTATGACCATGGTGGTTATTTAGTAGGTTATATCCCTTATGGGTGTTAAACCGGTCATACAAGTTGATCTACTGCTAAAAGGCCTAATGGTGCAAACAGTGAGAAAACCATGTAGGAGTGAGAAGTTGTTTGGGGATGTATTATCATAGATTAGGGATGGATACAAATGCATGGATATGATATTAAAGACCTTTAACACATGTCCACATTAGATATAATATTTGGAGATGATTTAATATAGCATAAAGTTACTCTAAAATTGCCATATCTAACTTAGTGAGGTATGTGTACATTGAAGTCATGAGATTGGTTTTTAAGACCAATATTGATATTAGAGCTTATGGTATCTTTATTTTAAGTTGTTATAAGCTTATTTTAATAACATATTAATGCATTGGAAGTTATTAATAATGCCTTTTCATGTCTCATAACTTCATGTTTCCATGACTGTGTTTTGAAGCTAGTTGAAAATTCTGAGTGGGCTACTTGTAGAGAAGGGTTTGAGTACTTTTTTCCTATGGAATGAAGTATAATTAAATTTTTGAATTAGTGTAGTTATTAAAATTTATATATATATATATATATATATATATATATATATATATATATTTTCCATGGTTATTTGACAATATTGTGTTTTTGGTTTAGTTGTTCAAGCCAAACTTTCTGGGTATGCATAGGCCTAATTGTGAAAAATGTTAATGGTGTGCTTCAAGTGGTGGTTGGAGCTAAAAGGTTTCATGTACCAAATATGAGCTTATTATGGGTCTATTAAAGTGAAATATTATATTTTATTTCCATGTGAGAAGTCTAAGAGTGTTCCAAGGTGTTTAGAGGATAACATGTGCTAATGAAGGCCTTATTGAATTAGGTCTCTTTAAGGCCTAAAAAGGGGTTTGGTCCTATATGCTATGACCAACCTATTGTAATGATTTTTTCATGTTTATTTCATGTCTTAAGGCCCATTGTATTAAAAAAATAAGTGAGAAAGTGTGTATGGCCGATAAAGAGGTGTATAAGCAAGAGCCTAGTATAAGAACAAGGCCTAATAGGCCTAATTATCTAGAGTGAGAGAGTGAGTTGAAGTGAATGAGATAGAAATTTGAAGAGCTAAAGGAGGTATTTTATACCATCAGGTGGGTACATAAAACCATCATGAAGATTTGACATAGGTATTGTAGATGATTATAAAGGTCATATAACCTAACCAAGTCTTGAAGAGACCTAATTGAGCGAAAAAGGCTAGAGATTAGTTTGAGAAGGATAGGTGTGTGTGAAGAGCTAAAGATAGAGATCATCATATATTATATGAGAAACAAAGGGTTATAAATGTGATAAAATGTTTGAGGTGGATGAGTTGGTGCTGATTCATCTAGGGTTTTGGTGTCTCCTTACAAGTGGGTGTTTGCCAAAGCCTAGTCAAGTTGGTGCTTGGATAGTTGGGGTTGGTGATCCAAGTGAAGTTGGTGCTTCACTAAATATTTATGTTTGACTTATAGGATATTAGTCCATTTTCATCATTAGTGGGTTTTTTTCCCTTTGATAGTTTCCCACTCAAATCAGTGTTTTGAGTGTTATGTTCTTCTCTCATGCTCATGACTCTTAATGTGTTTTTAGTTTACTATATTGTTTTGATAGTTCATGAATGTTAAGGTAAATATTTTAAAAGTTTTGAATACATATTCACCCCTCCCTCTCAGTCATTGTGTATCCAATAATTCAAAGGCCTCCAAATTGTTATATCTTATTGAACATGGCTTATGTTTGGTTGAGACCCCCACCTTGGTCTTGACATACACTTCTCATAATCTTTTCACCTCCATCATGTTACACCCATTTACACTAGATTTTCACTACCTTTCATCACTCTTTTCAAGATTTCACTACCATCTCCATTTGCATTTCCATGTCAATCATCATCTTACCATTTTCCACTCACTTTCACCTCATGTATCCATTTCCAAGAAGAGTCAAGGACACCAGGGAGCATCAATCAACATGAAAATACGGTATTTAGACCTTAAAATAGTGATAATGATAGGGAAAACATCCATGTACATCTAATAGGAAGTACAGTCAAAGATGTGCTTCATGGAAATGATGTTTTGAAGGACTAGAAAGCATGGTTATCAAATGAAGAAGGTTCAATCATCTCAGCAAGTTGCTTAGAAGGGAGGAAAGGCTCACAGTCATGATTTGTGACCTTCTCAAGGTCTAGTTTTGACATAGTCCATACAAGGGAACCCTATACAATCATCTACGGTTACGGAAAAGAATGAGATGAGATCAAGCATGCAAATAAGGAGAAGTTTGAGGTCTTTGAAAATAAATTTTATCTCAATAAGATTTCAAGAGACTATGAGAGCATTGGACTGACCTTGGAGATCTATTGGTTTTGTTCAAGACCTAAGGCTTGTTACAAATCATACAAGATCTAAATCTCTCTACACAGTCAGACCTTCAAGGGATAAAAGTTTATTTTCAAGAAAGTAGAGCAATGGGTGTGAAGAACATAGTGTATTCAAGAGTGCATATGAAACAAGATCAAAGGAAAAATCATGGTATGAATAATTCATATTAGGTCATGTTTTCATGATTAATGATCACCTACAACAGGGTTTTTGAAGTCTCTTAAAGTATGCAATCTTGAATCACATCAAAACTATCAAGAAGGTGTTGCTTTGCCTTCAAATTCAATGAGATTTTCTGCCTAAATTTTGAGAATCATTTGGTATGGTGTGGTGATTTTTATCAAGCTTTTAATTTCAATCACATGATAACACATTCATTCAATATATCCAAACATCACCTACAATGTTCTAAACAAGCATATCTCCAAGTTTGTGAAGAGGATGAGAGCTACATAGTATATGATAGAGTTCCATGGTCAATGGAGGATTCATGAGAAATAATGAAGATATGAATAATATCAAGACATGAAGAGGATTTCCCAAAGCAAATTACAATCAAGGTCAACCTTAAAATGATCACCTACAACCATACTAGGTGATAAATTTCATCTCATACATTCACATACCCATTATAGGTGCAATTCAAGATAGACTCATTCAAGAAAGAAGTATGTGAGGTTACCTTTGAATTTAATTGGTTATTTAATGTATGCATACCTTCATAAACATCATTTATATCTACTAAGGTACTGCCAACTCAGCAAAGTATAGTACATAGGCCTATGTATGAATTAGAGACTGCAAGAAGCCTAATATGCCCTTAAAGAGCAAGTATACTAAAGGAAGGGGGTAATAAGAAGGTCTCATTTACTTGGGATATATGTAAGGTTAAAATTTAAGGTGTAATGGATATAAAACACTTTCATACATACAATCATCATCTACAGCCAACGTTGGCTGGTTGTAAGGTTTGAGAGTCTTTGAAGTGATAATGTATGATCATCACTAGCATATGTCCAAGAAGTGACTAGTGAAAGGTAAGAGTCATTGAAAGAAGGATTTTACAGACTAATGAATAATTACTAAGCATTATTACACTAAAATATAAAGGTGAAACATGAATACATAGGTCCTTTATCATGAAAACATAGTCAAAAGATGCTACATTTTTTTTTCCTTTAAAAGCTATCATTTGCAAAGAGAGAAAGAGGATTGTTGGTTGGTTAAGAGAGTGGAGTTAATCTATGGATGATTATATTAATGTCATAATACCTCTATATAACTCATAAACCCTAATACAAGCATGAAGATGTCAAAACATGTCTGGTGTAGTTGAAGAATAAAGAAAATTGTAATACACAATCAACTCCATTGCCAGTTTTGAGAGAATTGGTCATTTTGAGGCATCTACAAGTATAATTATGCCTCAAAAAATGGTATAAATTACGATTTTGAATATATAAATATTCTTATGCCATTATATAGATCATACCAAAGGTGCAGATAGTTACTATTTTGTTACAGACCACCTACAGTCTGCTAACAGTCATAAGAGGAGATAAATGAGCTATTGAGAGGAGTTTTGAAGAGTGACATAGGTTGTTGAAATCCATGTAAGGTTTTGAGGGAAAAATAAGGTAATTATAGTCCTCATATGATCTTTTAGGTATTTCATACTTAGGCTTACAAGTTAAAATGCCCTTGAGGGCTAGTTAAGCGAGAAAGACCCAAAACATGCATGTGTGCTCTTAAAACCCTTTGCTTGTTTTGAGATTTGTTGAACATGTATGAACTTTTAATATAGGTTTAAAATGTATTATAAATGTTATATAATGTTTATAAGATCATTATAGAGGAGGTAATAAGTAAACCCAGTCACCTAGCCATTAGGGTTTTATAAGCTAAGACTGCTTAAAACACTAGGGTAGTGAAATCAATGCATACAGAGCATAAGGTGACTTTGGTATTTAGACCAAATATGTTTAACACTCTAAGAAAATATTTAAAGGGTTTAAAACTCCTTAAAATATTTCCTTGGAGGAGAAAACACTTGCAGACCTCTGCCTTAATCAAAAACATAGTTTAAGCAATCACTCATACAGGCACAATCATAAGGCATGGAGACAAAGTAGAGTTTGGGAATTCAAGGGTATTTACATAAGGTTAAATAATAATAATAATAATAATAATAATAATAATAATAATATGATATTAATATCTTTAACCCATCTTACCACCTACAGTTGCCTTGAACCTAAACATTTAGCAAAACCTAAAACTAGTCTTTTAGGCCTAGAAGGCCTATATCACCTTGAGGCACTTGCAGACCCTATAAAGAAAATACGACATCATGAGAAGGTATAATGAGATGTTTTAGGTTCCATGAAGATGTTTTCAATTATGGAGAAACAATGGAAATGTCAAATTGATCTTTTAGATCAAATTTGAAATACACAATCTAAACACTCATTCGAGCTACCTATTTGAGAGCTCATATCTTTCACCAAAAGAGGAATTTGACCGAATGATCTTAAAATAATTTGTGGACACATATTCACTTATATTCCATAACTGATTATTTTTATTTTATGATTTGAGGTTTATGAACCATCACTAAGAGTATAAGCATGTCCATAATACATTTAGAACCCTACAAGCAAACTTCATTATGTACGTATCTTTGCACACATTTTGATTGGGAACCCAAGCTTATAAAAAAAATTTAAGGGGTTTATATAATAAATATCCATGACAATAAGTTTTGGTTTGGAGGTTTGTACTTTATGAACCATCATTAATAAAGTTTACCTCCAAAACCCTCCTATAGACCAATTTTTAGAAAAGTGAAGTTTATTTAAATCAAGACCACATGGATCATCCTATAAAATCTTAAAACATGATATCAACTCAAATAAGGTCATGTACATAGTGCCGTGATGTACGAAATTATATGAACATGGTATAAAATAGGGGGTTTTGAGGGAAAAGTATAGAAACAGAGGTACAAGGTAGTTTAAGATGATTCTAATCCATGGAGAGTGAAATTTGAAACTTTTTATACCTTCTCAAGTCATCATATCTCAAATATATGCCTATAAATTCCATTATTAGTTTCTTAAAAATAGCCAATCTATAGAAATTCAAGACAGATAGACCTAGTCAACTAGTTTGACCAATTTTCTATGTTGCTTGCCTAGGAGGATCCATTTTATGATGTGATGCATTGATTCATGTCTCAAACTCACTATATTTTCAAGTTATAAAGGTTTTATACAGGTTTTCAAAGTCATAAAGTACTAGAAGTTAGGCTACTCGGCCTAATTGGCCTAGTAGACCTATTTGGTCAAACAATTAAAGTTGAAAATGTCATAAAAGGGCTATCAAATGAGTTCATGTGGAGTTATCACGCTTCATAACTGATCTAAAGTGGAAATCGCATGAGATAATTGGTCTTCAAGTGCCATTTCCATGCACAACTGGTCCTTGAGTTATCAATCAACACATAACTAGTCCTTACCATGAGTTAACTGATCTAAAGTGGCATCAATGGATATTCCATAGTCTTCATGTAAGGGAAGGGTTATCACTTAAATTGATATTATGTTAAGAGGATTTATTTAACCAAATAATGGCATAGCATGCTTTCAAAGGAGGTTGGATAAGTTGCTATGGCCCATCACTTTGTTTTCAACACCAAAGAGCTCATGCCAAGATCATGCAACATCATCAACATGGAGTGATGTCTTAAGGATTATTTGTAACAAAGATATAACTGAAGTGTACTTGATTTGATGCTCATAAATGACTCTTGTTCTCTCCTCTATGCCACTCGATTGGCTTTTTCTCTTCTAATGTTCTATATATTCAAGCTTTTAGGCCTATTTTGGGGATCCCTTTCTTGGGCATGATGAAACTCTACCAAGATTGAGATTTGTAACCTCTTCAGTGAATAAAATGACTATTTTCATATTCCTTGATATAGATTTAGTGTGATTATGTTAGTTTGATTTGTACATGTAGTAGTATTTTCTCACTTGGCAAGTCCTAGTCTCACCTAGTTACTGATATGTCATCTTATACATGTCATATATAGTGTTTGATGTTGAGTGATTGAACTAATAGTAGAGATATTGACTGGCTAGTACCTTAAATCATGCCTTCCATCATTTCCCTCATGATTTGATCACCTAATAGAACATTTATGTGAAATATTGTTGCATAGGAGTCCCTTGAAGTGGTAAGTTTTAGTGATTCGCATTATTTATCAGGGTTAGATGGAGTTTAAATTAAGTGGATAAATCAACAATATAGGTGTATCACCATCAGTAAAATAGGATTTCCCTTTCAATTATCCTTCTAACTCTTTTCACCCCCAAAACAAAGTAGGTTTTAGTAACAGTTCTAGATTTGATACATCAAAGGAGCTAGCCGCATAATCTAGAGGTTTGGTCTAAGATACAAGTATCCCTCAGCCTGTAGACCGATCCAATGTTAGTCCAGGTTTGAAGCAGATTTGAACAATCTACTTCAGCATGATGCAACTTGGGTTGTTAATAATACCCCTACACCTAAGACATGATTTGGATGGGCCATGGGCCCTTGTGTTATTCATGCAACTAAGCCTTTTTCATCATGTTAAATTCATGATGAAATTGACTTGAAATTGATGTGACTAAGCCTTTTTAATTGCATCAAACTCAAGCCAAATTTGGGTTAAGTTCATATCAAATTTTTGCATAGAATGTGTCAAGGTTCAAATAACTTTGTTGTTGATCATATATATATATATATATATATATATATATATATATATATATATATATATATATATATATATATATATATATATATATATATATATATATATATATATATATATATATAAAGTCTTCTACATTATATTTTGCAATATAATACCATTGACAACTATTGAAGCTTCGATGAGGCAACAAACAATTGGTCCACCGAGGGCATAGTATCTTCACATCCATATTATTACAAAAGGGGTGCTACTTTTTATGAGATGAAAGCCTCCAAATTTGTATTTCCACATATTTTAATATCAGTCACTATGAAGTTCAAAGCTCTCTATCAACTTAATCAGTTCACATTCTACTTACTGCATGCTACCCCTTATAAAGTCTTCTACATTATCCCTAAAAATCAATGACATTGTTTCACAAATTGTAATGAACATCTACTCAAACTAATTGGTTCAATTTTTACAACATACTCCTAGCTTGTGAAAAATAAGAACTTTGGAACATATTATGGAAAGGGGAGTTTTTTCAAATGTTTCCATGCCCACATGGCTCCCATCTTATCTCTGTGTCCTCTTCAACTTTGGACACCCTCATATGATTCCATAGGGACTTGTTCAACAATACACATAGTGAGGATGGATGTCATGCCCATAAATTTTATCCCAAAACCCATGTATTTCTTTTTGTGTTATCTTATTTAAGTGATGTTTACTTATTCACTATGGTTGTTTAATGTTTAATTGTTGTGGTTCGGCCAATGCACAACTGAAATGTGACACACCCAATTATTACATGATTTATTTAATACATTTTCTTACCACCATGAGGCCTCTCTAAGATTAAAATACAAGTGTATGATGTTAAGATCAATGTGATACCAAAATTAATTAGCGATATCTTGATTAATGAAGAGGGATGAGTTACCTTAATTAAGAATTACTTAATTATAACATGGTTGGCAATATAAGTCAACAAGATATCTAATGCATCACTTAAACAAGACTCTAAAGCTCTAGACATTCAATACATGATGATACCACAATATCAACAATTCCACACAATGTGAAACATCTAGACAACTAAAATATGTGTGTTTTCCCAAGAATTAAAACACAAATAAGAGTCCAACATGTCCAATAACCGATGTTCCAATGATCCAATGAGACCAAGACTCAGTTATTTATGGCCTAGGATACTTGGAGAAGCTTCGTCTCTCGAGCGGGTCTCTAAAAGTGTCTAAGATTAAAATAAGATAGAACAAATCTTACTTTACGCATGAATCAAAATGTTCACTACTCAACAGAAGCTACATTTAAGCAAACCACATCGCTAGACCTAAAAATATAGACATACGTGAAGAAGAACACTATAAAACTCACACCAATGTGAGTACTCAAAGGAATAGTTATTTAGGCATGTGTTCCAAAAACACCTAGGTTAGTTAGTTATAATGCTTACTCAAGAAGAGCAACCTAAGGGTTAGTTCGCTAAGATCGCACCCACTCCCATACTGCTTAATCAAGGTTGGATGTATTTCACCAGTTCCCAAATGAATGTTAGATTAGATATGACAGCACTCGACCTTCACCAATCAACAACACGATTGAGTGAAACAAGACACCTTTGTGATAATTCCCTGATCACTAGTTAGTCCATATGTAATTAAGCAATACCATGACGTCTAAACATAAGGGAAGTAAGTGATTAATGAAACATAATATTGAGTGTGGATATCAATACTCACTCCAAGGGTACAAACTGAAATGAATTCAAGAGGGCCCCATCCTAGGTCCACCCACTAGTAACTAAGGCTAGACATAAACATTTGCATTTACGACCCAAAACTCAAACTAAGGTAAATAACATATAAAAAGTACAAAATGGTGTAGGGTAGTCATGACCCAGATTAGTCATGAAGTAAAAAGTACACAACTGAAACAACCACTGTGATAAAAGACCCTTCTAAATGCACTAATTTTTGTGTTGATAATTAGGTACAAAAGTATCCTTGATTTAAATCTGAAAGAAGAGAATAAATTATTCTGTGTCTAAGAATGAATTCTCTAAGCTATAAATATTGTTTTCACAGCAATAGAGCATTTTTATTATGAGGAAAGCATGATTTAATCAACCATTCCAAGGTGACTTTAATTACTTAGAAAACTTGCCTCTTAAATTTTCAAATAAATTGGCTACGAAATCACACTGGTAAAAATAGTAAATATAATAATAAAATTTATTTTAGTATTTCAATAATAAAATTAATTTATATTTAATCGGTTACAACTTTTATTTTTAAGAAAAATCAAATCTTAATATTCTAATTATATCGATTTTAAATCAAATTTAGGAACCAGAAAAATATAAAAGAGATTTTATCCTAACAAAAGTCTCTCGAAATCAGCTAAAAACATTGATTCCAAAAGGGAGTGAAAATTTATCTAAATATTAATCCCATATTTTATATCCATGAAGAATTGTTTCCAAGTCTCAGATTTTTAAAAAAATGAATTTAAATATTTAATTAATGTCAAAACTAAAGCAACTTTGGGAAGAAAACGAGAGTGCTTGTAAATTTTGTTCTATTAAAGTTGTCTGGAATTGGTCATGAATGATAACTCCTAATAGGATTAAAAATAATTTAAATAATACTCGCTTATCCCATAACCCAATAAAAATCATTCCAAGACACAGTTTCGACAATTCCTAAGTCTAGGTATTTAATCAACTCATAAAGCAAATGGTTTTCAAATGAGTTTGAAACGTGAGAGGTGGTTTCCAAAACTTTTTTGATTAATTAAAAAAAAATAGTTTAAAGAATTTAATTAAGGAACAATTACGGATCTAGGTCTTATATAATTTGATTTAGTTTAAAACAAGGCATAGGAGATAATTTTATTAAAGCAAAGGTAATTAAGTCCAATCCAAAAGGAAAGGTCTTCTCACTTATCCTTTTTGATTAATTAAAAAAAAATAGTTTAAAAAATTTAATTAAGGAACAATTACGGATCTAGGTCTTATATAATTTGATTTAGTTTAAAACAAGGCATAGGAGATAATTTTATTAAAGCAAAGGTAATTAAGTCCAATCCAAAAGGAAAGGTCTTCTCACTTATCCAAGTGGTGGTGGATCTAATTCCCACCCTTGAATTAGGTGGATTTATACCCTCAAATTTAGGGCTTCAAAAGTTTTCCCCTAATTTCCTTGTGGGCATAATAAAAGTTCACAATTACAATTTTGGTCTCTTTTTTTTCCCTCTTGTTATTACTATTATTTTCCTTTTTTTTTGGGTAGGTCTAGAGGTGAAGGATTTGGAGTATAACTTAAAGGAAAGAACATAACAAGATTATGCCCGTTTCTATTTTGATGTATATACTCATTGTATATATTTATATTTACTTAATATTTTTTTTTAATTTTCTATTTATACCATTATCATTATATATACATTCTTCACTAGATGTGTATATAATTACAATTAAAATATAAGTCCGTGTATATGTGTGTGTGTGTATATATATAATAATAATAAGTTTTTTTAAGAAAATATAATACTTAACGTTTTTATCAGTATGAATTTTATTTCAATAAGATTTGGTTTTCTGAAATTTAAATAACACATTTAAATATAAAATTTATATTATAACATACATATATACATATACATATGCATACATACATACATACATATATATGTGTGTGTATGTGTGTGCGGGGGTGGGCGGAGGGGCGTGGGGGGATTAAATAATATTATTGGAAATAATTCTGATGTATGTATGTAAGTTATATTATTTAATCCCCCCTCATATATATATATACACACACTTACTTAACAAACTTACATACATGCCCTGCCCTCTCGCTCCCCCGCCCTAGCCCCCACACACACATATATAATGGTCTTCTTACTAAATCCGAGAAGACCATATTATATGTGTGTGTGTCAAAATTATTAAAAAAACTATTATACATAACAAATTTGTTAAGAAGACCATTATATATATAATTGTATATGTTAAATGTATTATAATATATATATTTGTTAAGAATACCATTATATATTTATTAACTGTGTATATATGTGTGTGTGTATACATATATATGTATATGTGTGTATACATACATACATACATATATTTATTTATTTATTTTTTCAAAAGAAAAAGTGGCGATATCTTATTCCAAAAAATTAAAAGATACATCTAACAAACACAATCCAGAAGGATGCGTAAAAAATAAAACATGCCCGAACCATAAAGGTTCAGAGAGAAGAAAGGTACCATCAAAAGGCACCACACGAAGAAGCAAAATCACAAATAGTGGGGAAACTACGCCTTAACCCATCCATAATGTTCTATTTCTCATCACAGGAGGAGGACCAAAGAACATCCAGCTCCAAAAGAGGAGTTTGTGCAAACCTTTGTTTTAACTGAGAAAAATCTCCCTTTCGGTCTAAGTACCATCATGATGTGTGAACCTGATGTATACCTTACCGATTACTTGATTGCATGCTTCCTTTGCCAAACTGTCCACAACCCTGTTGTGCTTCCGGTAGATGTGGGTGAAGGAGATACATTGGAATAATGCAGCTAGGGATTTTGCTCGATCCAAGAAGTGACGTAGGGAAATGTTGGTGCATTTTACCTCCCCGTTTATCAAATTGCATAAATTCAAAGAGTTTAAGAAGACATCCATTTCTGTGAGACCATATTCCAGTGCTAAATTTAAGGGTGGTGTTTATGTCCTATAATTCAGCCATGTTATTGGTGTACCAGTCGGAACCTTGCCAGAATGTTAGCATGTTTTTGTTGAAAGTAAGAACATCACCTACTCCACCACTACCCGGGTTCCCCACAGATTCCCCATCGCAGAAGGCACTGTGGTTTGGAGGTGTCCACTTGAAGAGGATTTATGTAGCACAATTTATTTCCCTTGATTGGTAAGGGAGGTAGCAATGAATGTTTAAATTTGAACAGAGTAGAGTAGATCATTGTTTTTTGTCCTTGAAGATAGCCTCATTCCTCATAATCCAAATGACCTAAGACATCTAAAGTGGAAGGTGCAGTTAGGCAGCAAGTGTATCCCTTGCCTCTGTCCACTTGTCCCAGAAAGAAAGCAATTAGTCACCATCCCAAAAATGACCAAGTCTCTAAGAGTTTGTAGCATCCCAAATAGCTCTTGTGAAAGGGCAATGTACAAAGATATGATTAATGGATTGTTTAGCATTCCAACAAAGGAAACATAATCCCGATCCATTCCAACCAATGCATTGAAGGTTATCCCAAGTCAAGACTCTATTATGGAAGGCAATCCAGAAATCTAAAATGGTTTTACGGGGTGCCTGGATCTTCCACAGACCCCTCCACCACCATGGAGTGACCATGATTTGTGGATGGGGTCATAGTGCTATGTAACCCAATTTGACTTTGTAATCTCCACCTTCTCTATTGTAAGCCTGCATAACTCATCCTCCCTTCGTGTGAGATGTATGCCAGCAGTTAAAAGGTTGTTTTATAATGCTCCCATTGGATGGCAAACTGATGCAAAAGACCCATCCTCTTCATTGATAACCAACCATAACTCCATCTATCCACCTGATTATGATCATAGGCATCGGCCAAAGCGTCGGTATTATTTTGATGTAGAATATCCTTCGTAGCCTTCATGAACCACAACTCTTTTGTAATACCAAAGATGGCATCCATTCCAATGTGAATCTGTGATCCATCCCCTGGGTTCCAAGCCAAGTGGATTCCAACAATGTTAAATGATTATACAATAGCCCTCTAGAATATTGACCATCCAGAGGACTTATTTTGATGCTTCCTGATTTATTCTAAAATTGTGAGTGGCTAAATGTAATTGTGAAATAAAATATTCTGCCATAAGCCTCTTTTTTATCAGTTTCTGGACTCCTTTGGTTGTAAGAACTTTGGAAAACAAGTTAAGGTCTTTTAAACCCCATCCACCATCAAATTTTGGTTGAGAAATAGTGCTCCATTTTAGTAGCAGGGTGTTATTTTGCTCCTTATTACCCATCCAAAAAAAATTAGTTCAAAGTTTCCTAATATTGTTCAGGGTCTTTTTTGGAAGAAACGCAAGGGAGAGCCAGGAAACACGGATTGCCTCAAGTACATGTTTCATTAAAATCAGTCTCCCCACCATAGATATCCAATGGTTGCACCAAAAAGTGGTGCAGAGTTTGAACTTCTCCACAAGCCATAACCGGTCTTCACTTTTGTAAACATTCTATTTCAAGTGGTAGCCAAGATATAATATGCCAGCATCAGGGGACGGGGTGGAGAAAGGCAACAGTAG
The DNA here is from genome assembly GCA_037957365.1 of Torreya grandis. NCBI lineage: Eukaryota > Viridiplantae > Streptophyta > Pinopsida > Cupressales > Taxaceae > Torreya > Torreya grandis. Next base: position 2,206,129 of record JARHVA010001706.1, on the reverse strand, counting down.
AAGGATGTGGTTCAACATGACCGTGGGAAGATGGAAAAATAAGATAGCTTATTTTTGTAAGTTGATAGTCATCCTGGTAGCAGATGAAAAAAGCTTTAAAATCCTATCAAAAACTTTGGCTTCATGAACTGTTCTAGTTCTGAAGATAAATATGTCATCGAGAAAGAGGGTGTGAGTTCTGAAAGTGTTGGCAGCCACCTTGACACCCATAATATTACCAACACAACATTCATGATTGATATGTCGGCTAAGAGCCTTAGCAACAAGCAAAAAAAGGAGAGGGGAGAGTGGGCAACCCTGTCTCAAGTCACAGGTAGGAGAGAAGAAAGTGGAGGCCAAACCATTCACAAGGATAATATAAGAAACAAATTTATATTAGTCCTCAATCCAGGTTATAAAATGATGGGCAAACCCAACATAAATCAAGATGAGCCAAAGATAAATCTAGTTGACATGATCAAAAGCCTTGGATAGGTTGATTTTCAATAGGAAGGCAGATCTGGCTTTTGTTTTGATGGTGTGTAAAGTCTCTTAGGTAGTGCCAATGGCATCATGGATATTTTGGTTGTCCAAGAAACCAAATTTTTCAAGAGAGATATGTTCAAAAAGGATGGGCTTGAGACGAGCAATAATGACCTTAGAGACAATCTTGTATATGTAGTTGCAAAGGGAGATAAGTCAGAAATGTTCAAAGATAGTGAGGGTGTCATCCTTGGGGATGTTTTCAATGAAGGTGACAGAGAAGGGATTGTATATTCTACCTAAAAGACGAGATTCCTCCACCGTTAGGAGATCATTTGCTAAGAGGTCCCAAAACCTAATGAAGAACTCCACTAGCCAGCCATCCCCATGAGCTTTCCCAAACTAAAAAGACTAGATAGTATCAGACAATTCCTTCATAGTAATCAATTTCATGAGCAATTGGTTGTGATGTCCATCTACCCATCTGTCAAAGAATGTAGTTGTTGCCAAAATGTCCCGAATATTCTCCCTAGGGGGCTCTGAAAAGATGTGTTTGTAATGTGATACAAATGCCTTGGATATAGACGGAAAATCATTGCATTCTCATCCTTGATGATCTCGAATATTCCAGATATTGTTTTTTGCTCTCCTTGCCACCGTACAATGGTGGAAGAATTTGGTGTTGTCATCCCCTTCAGATAATCAAGTGACCCTGATCGTCATTTTACATTTTACTTCTTGCCATGCCAGTAGCATTGCTTTCTCTCTTTCCAAACTGTCCAACTCTTAGAGTGTTTCAACCTTATGTTCACTCAGATGGAAGGAATCCATGCAAGCCTGTATTCTTTTCAACCTATTGTAGAATTTGTTTGTTGCCCTGAAAACTCCTAGACCATTTTTTTGTAATTGACTTAGCTCTGATGAGATTTGTTTGGAAGTTGACCATGACATATTCGCTTTGGTCACTAGTGTGTTGAACCCAATTTTTATTGATTAAATCTTTGAAGTCCTCATATTCCAGCCAATGTGGATTGAATTTAAAAGGTGTGGGAGGTTTTTTTAAACCCATAACCATTTCCAATTGGATGGGGTGGTGGTTCGAAGTGTGTTGCTTCAGAGTAGTAGTTTTGTAAGAGATAAATTGTAGGAGGAGATCTTCCTTGAATAGAAAATGGTCCAGCCTTTTTGATATACCTTGCACACCTATTCAATGATTGGGCTCTATAGTCAAAGGTGTGGCATCTGCCAGGTTGAAGCAATCCATATAATTTTAAAAATAAGGCGTCATTGGGTCTGCTCTAACAAGTGTGCCCCAAACTTTAGAAAGGTGTGTTGTGAAATTTAGATCCCCCACTAAAATGAGGTGAGGCATTTGAAGAATGTCAGTGTTCCCTAGATCATCCTAGAATCCTTGCCTACTATGAGAGGGTGCATAGACATTAAGAATGTCTAAGTCCACATTATGTTCTCTGGAGTGAAAAGTACCAAAACTATAGTTCCCAGAGTTGATAGAACATCACAAAACCATGTTAACTTTCCACCCAATAGCTAATCCACCTAAGTTTCTTTCATAGTCACATATCAAGAAAGACCAATCAGGGAGAGATTTACTAAGATATTTAATTGCAACATCCTTTAAACACATGGTTTCCTAAAGAAATAGTAAATCAAGCTTATGTTTGTATACCAACCTCTTAAGGGACCTTTTTTTTGGCAGTCGTCGCAATGCCTCTCATATTGTGGGAGATTATTATCATCTAAAACCCAATTTTGGGGTTGGTTTGTTAAGGGCCCTATAAATAGTTTGTTGTTTCCCAGCAAATATATCATGGTCAACCACATCCTGAGCCTGGGAAAAAAGGGTACGATGATCCCTGGTAGGTCAAGGTGTATGAACATGTTGATCTTCCAATCCCCTAGAACCTGAATGTAAAATTTGCATCTGAGATGAGGTTTTTATTTGTGATCGGGTTAAATACCTTTTTTTAGAGGATTGATTAGAGCCACTACCTATTGCAGAGGTAGTCATCTCTAGTATATTCTTTCTTTTTCCTCTGTTCACCTTTTGTAGTGTCTTGGATTTACCCATTGCATTAATGTCTTTAGTCCCAGCTTCAAAAAAATGGCCCTTTTTCCTAGCAGTTGGAGATCTAGGGGATGTAGATCCCACCTTTTTTGAGTTTGTCCCCTCCTCCACTATCAAGACATTTGAGTCCTTAAACATTCCTTGAATGGAGAAAGTTGACCCAAGTGGAGGGTGGGCATAATTTTGCATAACTGAGTTTATTTCCATTAATCGTGAGTTGTGGGATTTGACAGGAGGAAGGTTAGATCACACCTCATTGATATGCAAGTTGTGTTGAAGTAAGGAGTAGTATGGGATGTCAGGGGTATGTGGCCCACAGACAATATTAGTTGTAGAAAGAGTGGTTGTGGGATAGCCACTGAGAAAGGGTTCATATGAGGGCATGCTTCTACTAGTAATATCCACCTATGAATTAAAAATCATTCTTCCCTGTGTTGTGGGATGATGACTACTATATGTAGGTTTTATCTCAACATCCTTTGAGGCCAACTCATTAAACATTGGGAGGGTGAAGTCTTTTGTAGACACATGTTCTTGCATCCCTTCTTGAAGCTCTAGGGAGTGATTGATCTGCTCGCCACCCACAATATATGTATCTTTCATGATCCTTTCATTCCCATGCATTTCCTTTGTATGTTGATTCTAGAGAGTATATGAGTTTTACTGACCCTGTGGCCACTGGGGAGGCTTCTTTGGAAGTTGTAGATAGTTGCTTTTTAGGTGTTCATATCGATGGCACTTTGAGCATCGAAAGGGAACATTAATATAGTCCAATATATGATCATATTGGTGAACACCCACGTTGATTTGAATAGAAACTAATAGACCCCTAGAAACCTCTATATTAACACACAAGATAACCAATGATGTATTTTTTGGGTAGTTGTCTTGTGGTGGGTTTTGATATATTTCCCACGTGTATCACCAATAGATCAAAATATTTCTTCCACCAATAGTTATAATGGTAGTCCAAGAATCTTCACCCAAATAGGCACAATTGTTATGTGCTCTCTTTTGGGGTTGAATCCAGCATGCCATCTGGTGGTTGCTAAGACAATGTTTCCCCATAACCATGGTCCACCCTCCTCCAAGATCTTGTGGTCATCGATTGATCAGGTAATCATGACAAATAAACCTCTAACACCTCTCTGAAGTGTAGGTGTATAACCCAAAACTAGCCCAAAAGTATTTTGAATCCATTGTAGTAGACTATTGTCATTGTAATATGGTGCATGAAAATGCCTAATGAAGGCTTGTTCAGTATAGAAAATGATTTTATATGTGCAAAGACTAGGATTGATATCTCACTGAACAGGAATAGTAGACAATTTGATGCATTTTTTTCTCCTTTGCCTACTCTAATTCACTGGCTCAGGCTCTTGGGGAGTCTGTTTCCTATCAAATTCCTTTCCCTCCTCTACATGGGTATGGTTGCTTATATTTGGAGATTCTTGTTGTGATGATCCACTCTAGATTTATGCGAGTGGTGCTCTAGGCCCATTGAGGAGAGTGTCGAAGGTATCCCCCAACCAGTGGGATTGGAAAGGTGTTCCATCTACTATATTAAAACCTTATAATGTTTTCCCCTTACCAATGACTTGATCCTGCTTATGCTGGTGTGGGATGTTTGTTTGATCAAAACTGCAAGAAGGAGAAATAGGTGTAAACCTTGGTTTTTGATGCCCTAGATCTATCCATGTTCGCTTCCGCTCCATCACATCAATCAGCCCTCATATACGTACATATATATACACATACACTTAAAAAATTTAGTAAGAAGACTGTTCTTGCTAAATTTGTTATGTGTGTGTGTGTATATATATGGACTTTTTTCTAAATTTGTTGAGTGTATATATATAATGGTCTTCTTACTAAATTTGTTAACTACATCTATATATTGGTCTTCTTACTAAATTTGTTGTGTACACACACACATAACAAATTTAACAAGAATATATATATATATATAAATAAAAAGACCATTATTATATGTATATACACACACACACACACATACAAACTTAACAAATTTAGTAAGAAGACCATATATATATATATATATATACACCAATGTATGTGTGTGTGTACACACACATACATACACATACACACATATATATACATATATACACTAGTTCATATGTATATGTGTGTGTATACATACATACATTAGTTCATATACACACACACAATGGTTTATATACATAAATATACAAGCATGGATTCAACACAACAATCTTCATATGATAATATTTATAATGAACAATATAATTAACGTACATATTTCCAAATTATTACTTTCTTTTGATTTCAACAAAGGTAAGGCAAGAGATATTTAATGGTGAGCGAAAGTAAGAAAGGTGTGAATTTAGAGACAAGTGACACAAATCGAGGCTCCTCCTTGAGAATCCCTTCCAATGGACCTTCGAACACGAACGGTCACATCTCCTCACACAGTGCAAATGATGCAACTAGAGCAAAGAATATTCTTCCTAGGAAAATAGGAGGCGGAACCATTATCCTTGCTTCAGAGTAAGTTTCAAAAATCCAACTCTTTGATAGTGATCTGGAAGTAAAGATTGAGCACGTTAAGGAATGTGCCTTAATCTACAAGTTAATTGGTTATTGGCTTAGTGTGACCATCTTGCAAAAGTGGTTTCCAAAGAACTGGAAGCTCTCCAAGGTCAATATTCTTCCTCAAAGCTTTTTTCAAGTGGTTTTTGATCATGCAAAACATAGAGAAGACATGTTCAGGGGCAGCCCCCGATTCCTAGGGTGTGTTAGTATGTTCATGAAACCTTGGGAAGAAGGCTTCAACCCCAAGGAGGTGAACTTAAACAAGGTTCCCATTTGGACCAGGTTTACGGGCTCCCCTCAGAGCTTGTTTTCTTTTTGTTATTATTATTATTTTCCTCTTTTCTTTCCTCTTGTTATTTTTTTGGGTAGGTTTGGAGGTGAAGGATTTGGAGCAAAACTCAAAGGAAAGAACACAACAAGATTATGCCTGTTTCCATTTTGATGTATATACTCATTATATATATCTATATTTACTTAATATTTTCTTTATATTTTATACTATACCATTATCACCACATATACACATTCTTCAAGTGTATATACATACTCTAGTGTGTATATATTTACAATTGAATTTTATATATATATATATATATATATATATATATATATATATATATATATATGTCTTTTTAAAGAAAATATAATATTCACGTTTTTATTAGTATGAATTTTATTTCAATAAGATTTGGTTTTCTAAAATTTAAATAATAGGTTTTAAATATAAAATTTAAAACATTTTTTTTAGATAATATTATTAGAAATAATTCTTTTATATATAGACTTTTTAATATATATATATATATATATATATATATATATATATATATATATATATATATAATTATATAATTTTCTTCTTACTAAATTTGAGAAGACCATTATATATATAGTTAGAAGATCATATACTGTATAATTGTATGCTTACTAAATTTGTTAAATGTATAAAAGTGTGTGATTCGATAATATTATTGGAAATAATTCTAATTCATATATATCTAATGGTCTTCTTACTAAATTCGAGAAGACCATTTTCTTTGTGTGTGTGTGCCAGAATTATTAAGAAGACCATTATATATACATAACATATTATATATACACTTAACAAATATTATAATGATCTTCTTAAGTTAAATTTGTTAAGTATATGTGTGTGTGTGTTTATCTATGTATGTATGTGTGTATATATATACACATACACTTAAAAAATTTAGTAAGAAGACTATTATATATTATTGAAAATAGTAACAAATTTAGTAAGAAGACCATTATATATTATTGGAAATAATTCGCATATATGTGTGTGTATTTTTTACTAAAATTGTTAAGTGTATATATATAATGGTCTTCTTATTAAATTTGTTAACTATATATATATATAAGTAATAATTCAAAAATGTGTTTGTTAATCATATTGCTCATTATAAATATTATCATATGGGGATTGTTGTGTTGATCCATGCTATTATATTTATATATATGAACCTATGTATACCACTACAGACAGGATCGACACTTAAAGACTACACAAATTGATTACAGACAAGCTATTACAATATATAATAGAGTAAGAAACATATCATAAACATCATTTTTAAAAAGTTTTTGATTTGTAAGATCCCACAGAGAAAGCAAGCGAAGAACATATGCTTTTTCTACTAAGACTCTAGACATTCAATGCTTATGACACAAAAAACTCCTCATATTTATAAGGTGAAATGAGAAGATTAACAGTCGACACAAAGATGTTGAATCAACAAACAGAAGGCAAAATGCCAAAAGATAGTGGATTATGAGCCCACTGCGTACCACCAAACACAAAATAAAAAAAAATCTATCGACATGATCGACAAACTACTGCGTTTTATAAAAGTAATGAGGTCTACTAAAAATAAAAGAGGGTTAACGTGTCCACATTCATGACTACGAACATACCTCGTAACTAATCTTTATATCAATTCAATCATCATCATTAAATTCATATTCTCTTTAAAGATAATAATGGTTATCCTCATCAAAATCAATGTCAGTGTGGTCTATATACATAGTTGATGGGATTCTCAGGATACGACCCCCAGGTGTAGGAGGAAACATAGCTTGATGACTTATAGTGAACCGTTTCCAAAGAGTTATTAATGGTTGTGCAGGAGTTAAACTGGCATATAGATTAGCTTAAAATTTTTAAACTGAAAATATTTTAAATTTAATCATAAAAGGTATCCGCAAAGCAATAAATATATTTCTCACTTGAGTTGGAGGGATACGAACAACAGGATCATCAAAAGCTTTCATTGCCATAATATAATCTAAGAATTCATACAAATAATCTAGAATTTAAGCAGATGACAAAAAAAAATTTAATGCAGGATTAAAACTTGACCAAAATGTAGACCATTAGATCAAAAATTTAAATCCATGTCTGTAAATAATTTTTTTTTAAAGATTATTTATACTAGTAATCTTTGGATTATTAGCTTTATGATATAATAATATTGTTGAACACTATTTCTTGCCATTTAATTCTTGAAATTGAGACGTCCATACCAAATGAGTATTATTGAGTTTTACAGAAACTTCATAAGATTTTTTTGTAGGAGCATTGATCTCATGAGTTAACTGATTAGCAACAGATGGAGTGGATCTCCATATATTCTTATGAAATTCTTCACAAACTTCTGAAACAATTATTGCCATAACTGACTGTTTTTGAATTAAATTCTTTAGATATAAAATCAATAAGGTAGTTCTTCTTTCCAATAATGTGTTCAATAGAGAAATCAAAGTCTGACAAAAATATTGCCTACCTAGTTAACTTGTTCATATATTTTTTTTTAGATTATCAGTTTAATGAAGAATACTCATAAAATTATTCAAATCAGATCTAACAATTTTTTTCTGATCTCATAAAAAACATAAAAGCTTGAATAGTCTTAATCACAACAAAAATTTCTTTGTGAGTAGAATGATAATTTTTCTGACCCTGTTTAAAAAAAAATTAGATAAATTTGCAAAAAAATTCTAAACTATTTGATAGTTTTTTTTTCAAAATTGCACCCCAATATAGTTCTGAGGCATCTGTTTCAATAATCTTTAGACCATTACTAGATAAAATTAATGGTGGCAAACTATGACAATTTTATTTTTTTCTGAATTGTTTTTGTCATCTCATCTGACCATGCTGGAGATTTTTTATTAGCCTTTTATTTAGAAGTATTCTGTTCTGTGTAACATTATAATAATACCTTGTTATATAGTTTACGCAACCAAAAAAAATTGTAACATTTTTTTATCCTTGAGTTCATCAGAAAAGTTTTTAATATTCTTCAAAACATGTTTTTAGACTGCAACTTCTTCTGATTTTATAGTAACACTTAAGAACTCAATCTCATCTTTAAAAATTGATATTTTTCTTTCAGATAGAACTAAACTATTGTCAAACACAATTTGATAAAATGGTTCTATATATTTTATATGATCTTTAAGAGATTTTTAAAAAACCAATATATCATCTATGTAAACAATGATAAAATCATAATATAAAGAGAAAATCTTATTCATCATTTCTTGAAATATGCTAAGAGTAGTCTCTAAGCCAAAGCGTAAGACATTCCATTTATATTGTCTAAATGGAATAACAAATATAATCTTATACTTGTCTTATTCTGCTACTTCTATCTGTCAAAATTTTAATTTTAAATCAAACTTGCTGTAAATCTTACTTCTATTTATTATTTACAAAATTTCATCTTTTGAAAGGATTGAATGTTGAACAGGGAAAACATATTTATTAAGAGAAACATAATTTATGACTAACCTTTTTTTTTTCCTTATCTATTTTAATTTTTTATTCACATAAAATACTTCACAAGCTCAAGAGCTATTAGAATTTTTTTATCAAATCTTACTCTTTTAACTGCTTTATTTCTTGTAAAGATTCTTCTCTACGAGAAAACATACTTGAATGGTATGTTTTAAACTTGGGTTCTATTTCATTGTCATTTTTATCATTTATCAACTTTAATTAAATTTTACATTCATGTGTTTTCTTATTTTTTAATGCTAAATAATTTTTAGAATACCAATCTTTTTTGAGTTTTTCAATTATTGGTTCAATGTTGGCATAACAAAGATTTATCTTTTGTTATATCCATTTAGTATCAACTGAGTTTTTCAACTTTTCTTTCATAGAGATTTTACATTCATATCTAAATTTTTTATATAAAAAATATTTTTCAGCAAAAATTATTTCATGTAACTGAATTGTAATAAAATAGAAAGTAGACAAGTTATCTTAACTAATCATCATGTCATACATAGATATTTCATATTGTACTATCTTAAAATGATAAATAGAATCACCAAGCATAATAAAAATAACTGCAAATAATTTTAAAACTACAATTTTTGTATTAAAAGTTAATTTATAAAAATCAGCTTTCCACATATCAGAAGGGATAAAATGATGTCTAGTAAGAGAACTATCAACACGTGTCAAGTAAGAGATCCAATCTATATGGTTTAAAATCATCATTTTTGATCTAAATTTTACATACTGAATTATTAGTAGTATACACTGATATCTGATGTATATTTAATTTTTTATGAGAGGTCTCCCTCTCCTTAAAATGAGATTCTATTTCACTAGTTACTTGAAGCAATTCTTCTTCAAAGAGTTGCTCATGTTCATCGACAAGAGCTTCTTCTTTTATAAGATCTTGCAATTCAGTCTATTTTTTAGCTAATAATATCTACAGTAGATAGATTAGCTTCTTTCATCAAGTAGTTCTATCATATGTATCAGGGTGATAAGCAGCTTCAATTGTATGAACTTTAAAAAATTTAGATTAGAATTCTTAGGGCAAATCATCATTTTGCCTTTTTTATTGAGCCAAATATAGAGAATATTTTTGCTCAGCAATTACAATTTGTTGTTATAAAAATATTCTTTTAAAAATTATATATGCAAAAGTTTTAGCATATCTTTTTTTAAGAAAATATATTTGTTGAAATAAACTCAAAGCATCTAGAAATGAAGTAGAATTCATATGACTCTGAAATCTTATATCAAAATCATAATCAGAGGATTCATCTTCTGATTCAATGTCAATAAGATTGATATTTATTTGATTATCAGATTCATCATTATCTGATTTGTTTCATAGAATATCTGACTCATATTAAATTTTATCTTCATCAGAGAGTAAGATATATTTATTTTCATTTATTTCATGTCTATTCAGAAAATTAATCTTCTTAGATTCTTTCTTCTTGTTAGGATATTTATTTGCATAATGATCGCCTTGACAGATGAAATATTTGACTAGTTTCTTTTGAAACTCATATTTTTTTGAATATCTTTTTAGAACCAAAGTTTATTTTCTTGGATTTGTATCTAGGCTTCCAAGGCTTCATATGAGTAAATTATTTTTCTGATGAACATTTATAAGAATATAATTTCTTTGTCCCTTTATATTATCTATATCTATGCACATCCATACAATAAAAATTATCGTCAATAGAACTACAAAATTTTGCACCAATCTGTTTATGAAATTTTATAATTTTTTTATGTGCCCTTCTTTTTGCATATGGCCTTTCATTAACTGCCTTAATATTTTAGTTTATCCTTCCAAATGTCATAGTTGGGGGATCATCATCCATAGTAGCTTTATACTTGTTAGCAAAATATTCAAGAAAAGATTCTATATATTTGATCTTATATGCTCAAAATATGTTGCTTTTATAATATTTCTCCGATATATTAATAAAATTTCTCTTTCATATTTTGCTATCTATATCTATCTTGTTATTCTGGTCTATTATTTTCATATCATCTTCAGTCAATAAAAAAGAGAATGATCTTGTAAAGTCATGAAAAATTGCATGATTGAAGATCTATATATTACTAATGATATGAAAATTATGGATGCATTAAACTAGATAACTCTAGGTACTATAGGTAACTCTGATATCTGTACTGTCTTTAATATATCTATTGACTCATTTTTTTTAATAAATGAAGCAACTATATAATTTAATAAAAAAAAACCTAGTCTTGAATAGAAGCTTCCAACTCTTAAAGCCACAAATATCTATGATAAACTTTCACCATTTTATTTAATTGCTAAAACTATCATAAAATTTTCTAAAAATATTATCCAAGTCAAATAGAATGATGATTATAAATATTATTTATAAATAATTGATGATAAAACTATCTAACGGTTAAAGCCACAATCTAAATATAAGTTCTTATATATTGGAGCTGTTACTATTTATGTTTTCTCTTTATTCAAAAAAAGTCTGAATGTCAATATTTTAAGATGTCTACTTGATAATAGGCATACAAAATTTAATGTTTACTTACAGATTATTATTCAAATTGGTCTTCATGATAGTCTAATTTTTATAACTATTTATCTAAATTATCCGATAGACATTCATCAAAATGAAAATTTAAATAAAGTCTTAAACCTTTTTCTTCAAACTCATGGATTAGATATGATTCTTGGATCTTATCCACTTGCTATTAAATATCAGATCATGTATCGTCTAATTAACACCCTACATCTTGCAGTAAAGCACACTCTTGCATAAGGCAAAAATGTGGTGTGTCGAGCCATAAAAAATAATCAGATAATACCAACTGAATCAATCTCTTGGTCTGATCTTAATTTTTTTAGAAAATAGATTATAGACATAGGCTTTATTTAAAAGCTCAAAAAATATTTATCATTTATCGCATATGTAAAAGACTTGTCAAATAAATCTATTATCAGGTTTGACTCTTAAAATGATCTAAAAGATCATATGCTAAATATACAATTGTAGCAATCATTGCCTTCAATAAATATTCATTGCCTACATTTTTAAAAAAAAATTATGACCCTCAAGTAGATTCATATTATTGTGTTGATTGTCAAAAAATTATAAGTCATCCAAATCAATCCAGTATTCACATAGTTAAATGATATTTAACTTTAGAAAGGCTACTTGAGAAAAATAAAAAATTACTTGCTGAAACCAAAAAGATTTAATATGGAAGAAACTTTTAAAGAAAAGTTTGCAAAGAAAGAAAAAAAGTCATATATGAAAAACTCCTTTAGGAGATGAATCATACATAAAAAAGAGATTCTCGAAACTTTCTGATTTCAATCAATACTCATCAAATAGAAAATATAAAGCATAAATGTATTATCTCAGATCCACTGATAAGAGTCTTGATCAATCTATAGAAATCAAGCTTATAAATTAGAATAATCTTGATACTAAACATTTAACTAATAAAGTTTCAAAAATACAACAAAATCTTGATCAAGTTTCTATAATATTAAAGAACATTAAACTATATCAAAAAAAGAAATTACTAGAGCTATTAATGTCTTGACTGATAATACTACTATCCATCATGGTCAATTTATCTAAAAAATAGATAATGAGTCTAGCAATATTAGATTACAACAACAATCAGTTAAAATAAAAGTAAATAATATGATTGATGAATGAAAGACTATTAGTGAAAATCAAGATCGACTTAAGACTAGTATGACTTCCATTGAAACAAATTTGATAAATCAAATTGCTAGTCTTGAGACAAAGTAAGAAGTATATCAAAAAATCAAATAGCTATCTTTAATCTCTGATAACATAGCTAAAAAAATTATAAATCAAAATTTTAACTTATTTTCTATTTTTGATATTCTAGATACATTGAAAGATAAAGGATAATCTTCTCAGCAATCAGAATTTATTCATCAGCCAAAAATTGTTGTTACAAAATATATTGATTATAGTCAAAATATTCACTTTTGACAAAATGTATTAAGGCTACAAAAAAAATCATTCAAATCTAAATAATTTTTTTTCTGATTCTGAAAAATCTATTGATAAGATATTCCAAGTAGGTATAGCTAAGATTGAACCTACTCAAATTGAAAGCTATTTTGATATAAGAGAATCTTTAAAGTTTAAACTTCCACTAGATTCTCAAATAAGAATATTGAATCTTCAACCATTCTTTTAAAAATTCAATTGTGAACCACCAAAAAGAAGGAAAGAAATTATTTATGTAATGATAGCTTGGGTTAGCTTACAAATTCATGGTCTTAACAAAGATGCCCTCAGTGTTAACAAATTGTAAATGGGTTCATAGGAAATATCAAAGAATAGTGAGATACTAGTGGTCCAATATTTCATGAAAGTATATACACTTATTCAAAACTTATTTCAACAATTTGTAATGCTTTACTTTTTGAATTTGTTGGCACTCTTGATAATGATAAAGAAACAAAGTAAAAAAATTTAAAGCACAATTGTGTGATATGACCAGGTTAGATGAATATATGTGCTATATAGAGAATCTATTTTATAATACTGATGAAATCTTTAATCTACCATATAAGATTAAGTATATAATTTATTTTTTTGAATATTTTGCTATCAAGTATAACACTGTTATGGGTGATGATCTTCCAACTATGATACCACTATAGATAGGATTGACACTTAAAGACTATACAAAATGATTACAGACAAATTATTAAAGTATATAACAGAGTAAAAAATATATCAAAAACATCATTTTAGAAAACGTTTTTGACTTGTAAGATCTCACATAATAGACAAGTCAAGAGCACATATTTTTTCTACTACGACTTAGATAAAAGACTCTAGTTATTCAATGATTTTGACACAAATAACTCCTCATATTTATAAGGTGAAATGAGATGATCAATGGTCAACATAAAGATGTCAAATCAACAGACATAAGGGAAGATGCCAAAAAATAGTGGGATATTGACCCACTACGTATCGTCAAATATAAAACAAAAAAGAATCTATCGATACGACCAACAGGGTACCACCTTTTATAAAAGTGGTGAGGTCCATTAAAAATAAAAGAGGGTTAACATGCTCACATTCACAACTACGAATAGACTCCGTAACTAGTCTTTATCTCAATTCAATCATCATCATTGAATTCGTATTCCTCTTTGAGAGAATAATGGTTATCCTCATCGAAATCAGTGTCATTGTGGTCCATATACATAGTTGATCGGATTATCAGGATATGACTGTCAGTGTAAGAGGAAACATAGTTTGATGACTTATAATGAACCAATTTCAAAGCATTGCTAATGGTTGTGTAGAAGCTAAATTGGCTTGAAAATTTTGAACTGAAAATATTTTGAATTTAATCGTGAAAGGTATCATTAAAGCAATAAATATATTTCTCATTTGAGCTAGAGGGATACGAACATCAAGATCATCAAAAGTTTTTATTGGCATGATATAATCTAAGAATTTATACAAATAATCTAGAATTTTAGTAGATGACCAAAAAAAATTTAATGTGAGATTAAAACTTAGCCAAAATATAAATTATTAGATTAGATATTCAAATCTATGTCTACAAATAAAATTTTTAAAAAGATTATTTATACTAGTAATCCTTAGATTATTAGCTTCATGATATAACATTATTGTTGAACACTATTTCTTACCATCTAATTCTTGAAATTGAGATGTTCATGCTAAATAAGTATTATTGAGTTCTACAGAAGCATAAAAAAAAAATTTATCAGAGCATTGATATCATGAGTTAACTGATTAGTAATAGATTGAGTGGATCTCTATATATGTTGATGAAATTCTTCACGAACTTACATAATAGTTATTGTCATGACTGATTGTTTTGAATTAAATTCTCTAGATATAAAATTAGTAAGATAGTTCTTCTTTTCAGAAATATGTTTAACAGAAAAATCAAAGTTTAACATAAATGTTGTACATTTGATTAACCTACTCACAGATCCTTTTTTTAGATTATCAGTAGAATAAAGAATACTCATAATTTTTCTCAAATCAGATCTAACAAAAAAAAATTGATCTCACAAAGGATATAAAAGATTGAATAGCTTTAATAACAACATGAATTTCTTTGTGAGTAGAATGATAATTTTTTTGAACTTGTTTAAAAAAAATTTAAACAAATCTTCAAATTTTTTTAAAACTATCTGATAGTTTTTCTTTTAAAACTACACCCCAATATAGTTTTGAGGCATCTATTTCAATAATATTTAGACCATTACCAGTTAAGATTAATGGTAACAAATTTTGATAGTTTTATTTTATTCTTTAAACTACTTTTATCATCTCATCTAACCATACTGAAATTTTTTTTGTTATCTATTTATTTAAAAGTATTCTGTCATGTGCAATATTATAACAATAACTTGCTACATAGTTTATGCAACCAAAAAAAAACTTGTAGCATTTTTTTATCTTTGAGTTCATAAAAAAAAATTAATATTCTTCAAGACATATTTTTGGATTGCAACTTCACTAAAGATCTTAATCTCATCTTTAAGAACTCACATTTTTCTCTCAGATAGAACTAAACCATTGTCAAACATAATCTGATAGAATTATTTTAGATGTTTTATATGGTCTTTAAGAGATTTTAAAAAGACTAATATATCATCTATGTAAATAATGATAAAATCAAAATTTTAAAAAAAAAATCTTATTCATCATTTTTTAAAATATGGTAAGAACAGTCTTTAAGTCAAAGGGTAAGACATTCCATTCATATTGATCAAATAAAATAATAAATGCAGTCTTATATCTGTCTTGTTTTGCTATCTGTATCTATCAAAATCTTGATTTTAAATCAAACTTATTATAAATCTTACTTCCACTTATTCTTTGAAAGATTTTATCTTTTAAAGGGATTAAATGTTGAATAGGTAAAACATATTTAATAAGAGAAACATAATTTATAACTAACTTTTTCTTTCCCCTTATCTATTATGATCTTTTATTCACATAAAATAGTTCACAAACCTAAGGGATATTAAAATATCTTATCAAACCTTACTTATTTAATTGATTTATTTCTTGTAAACATTCTTCTCTAAGAGAATGAGACATACCTAAATGGTGTGCTTTGAACTTAGATTATATTTCGTTGCCATTCTTATTTTTTATCATCTTTAGTTGAATTTTGCATTCATGTATTTTTTTATTTCTGAATGTCATCTGAATGTCGAAAAAAATTTAGAGTAGTAATCTTTTTTGAGTTTTTCAATTATTGGTTCAACGTTAGCATGACAAAGATTTATCTTTTATTGTATCCATCTGGTATCAACTAATTTTTTTGGCTTTTCTTTCTTAAAGATTTTACATTCATATATGTATTTTTTATATAGAAAATATTTTTTTGTAAGAATTATTTTATGTAGTTGAATTGTGATAAGATAAAAAATAGACAAGTTATCTGAACCAATCATTATGTCATACATAGATATTTCATGTTATATTATTTTTAAATGATAGATAGAGTCGTCAAGCATAACAAGAATAACTACAGACAATTTTAAAACTATAATTTTTATATTAAAAGTCAACTTATGAAAATTAGCTTTCTACATATCAGTAGAAATAAAATGATATCTAACAAGAGAAATATCAACACTTATGTCAAACAAGACATCTAAGCTATATGGTTTAAAACCATCTCATTTAATTTAAATTTCACATACTAGATTATTAGTATTATATACTGATATCTGATATATATTTGAATATTCGTGAGAGGTCTCCCCCTCCTTAAAATTAAATTCTATTTCATTAGTTACTTAGAGCAATTTTTCTTCAAAGAGTTGTTCATGTTCATCGATAAGAGCTTCTTCTTTTATAAGATCTTGCAATTCAGTCTGAGTTTTAACTAAGAATATTTGGAGTTGATAGATTTGTTTCTTTCGTCAAGTGATGTTATCATATGTATTAGGTTGATAGACAACTTCAACCATAAAAATTTTAAGAATTTTAGAATAAAATTTTTGGGACAAAGCATCCTTTTATTTTTTTTGTTAAGTATAAAGAATATTTTCGCTCAACAACTACAATTTGTTATTGTAAAAACATTCTTTTAAAAATCATATATTTAAGAGTTTTAGCATATCTTTCTTTAAGAAAAGATATTTATTGAAACAAACTCAAAGCATCTAAAAATGAAGCAAAATTTATATGAATCTAAAATCTTATATCATAATCATAATTAGAAGATTCATCTTTTAATTCAGTGTCAACTAGATTCATATTTACTTAATTATCAGATTCATCATTATCTGATTCTTTACATAAAATATTTGATTCATATTGAATTTTATTTTCATCAGAGATTAAGACATATTCATCTTCATTGATTCCATGGCTATTCAAAAAAATAATTTTCTTAGATTTTTTTTCTTGTTAAGACATTTATTTGCATAATGATCGTCTTGACAAATGAAATATTTGACTAGTTTCTTTTAGAACTTATGGTTTTATTTTTTAATATCTTTCTAGGGCCAAAGTTCTTTTTCCTGAATTTGTATCTAAGCTTTCAAGGCTTCATATGAGTAAAAAAAAATTGATGAACATTTACAGGAATAAGATTTTTTTATATGCTATCTCTATCTATGCACATCTATACAGTTAAAATTATCATCAATAAAAATATAAAATTTTACACTAATCTGTTTATGAAATTTCATAGTTTTTTTATGTGCCTTTTTTTCTGCATAGCCTTTCATTAACTGCTTTAATATTTTGGTTTATCTTTCCACAAGACATAGTTGGGAGATCATTACCCATAACAACTTTATACTTGGTAACAAAATATTTTAAAAAAATTATATATATCTGATCTTATATGCTCGATTAAAGATTTTATCAGTATCATAAAATAGATTCTTCATATAGTACATATATTCATTTACTCTGGTCATATCACATAATTATGTTTTTAAAAAAATTGTTTTATTTATTTTTTTTATCATTATCAAGAGTGCCAACAAATTCAAAAAGTAAAGCGTTGTAGATTGTTGAAATAGGTTCTAGATGAGTGTATATATTTTTATGAAATACTGGACCACTAGCATCCCACCATTTGATATTTTCTATAAAGCCATTTGTAGTTTGTTAAATAACACTAAAGGGATCTTTCTTAAGACATGAATTTGTACGCTAGTCCAAACTCTCATTGTATGAATCATTTCTTTCCTTCTTTTTGATGATTCATAATTGAATTTTCAAAAAAAAAGTTGAAGATTCAATGTTCTTATTTGAAAATCTAGTGGAAGTTTAAATTTTAAAAATTTTCTTATATCAAAATAGCTTTCAGTTTGAGTAGGTTCAATCTTAATCATACCTATCTAGAAGATCTTATCAATAGATCTTTCAAAATTAGGTAAACTTTTTTATTTAGATTTGAATGATTCTTTTTGTAGCCTTAATATATTTTATCAAGAGTGAATATTTTGACTGTAATTAATATGTTCTGTAATAACAATTTTTAGTTGATGAATAAATTTTGGTTGTTGGAAAGGTTATCATTTATATTTCAATATATCTAGAATATCAAGAATAGAAGATAACCTAGAATTTTGGTCTATAATTTTTATAGCTATGTCATCAGAGGTTGAAAATAGTTGTTTGATTTCTTGATGTACTTCTTCTTACCTTGTCTCAAGACTAGCAATTTGATTTCTCAAATCTATCTCAATGGAATTCATATTAGTTTTAAGTTGATCTTGACTTTGACTAATAATCTTTTCTTCGGCAATCATATCATCTATATTTATTTCAACTGATTATTGTTGTAGTCCAATATTGCTAGACTTATTATCTATTTTTTTGATAAACTGACTATGATAGGTAGTACTATTATCAATCGAGACATTAATAGCTCTAGTAATTTCTTCTTTATGATATAATTAAATGCTTTTTAACATTTTAAAACTTGATCAAGATTTTACTGTATTTATGAAATTTTATTATTTAAGCATTTAGTAGCAAGATTATTCTAATTCATAAGCTTGATTTCTATACACTGATCAAAACTCTTATCAATGAATCTGAGATAATACATTTGTGCTCTATATTTTTCATCTGATGAGTATTGATTGAAATCAACAAGATTTAAAAATATTTTTTTTTATGTATGATTCATCTCTTAGAGGCATTTTTTATATATGATATTTTTCTTCTTTTGTAGAATTTTCTCCAAAAGTTTTTTCTATATTAATCCTTTTGACTTCAGTAAGTAATTTTTTATTTTTCTTAAGTACCCTTTTCTAAAGTTAAATTTCATTTAACCATGTGAATACTGGATTGATTTAAATGACTTATGATTTTTTGACAATCAATATAGTAATATGAATCTGCTTGAGGGTCATGGATTTTTTTTAAATGCAAGCAGTGAGGATTTATTGGAGGCAAGGATTGTTGCAATTATATATTTAACATATGATTTTTTAGATTATTCAGAGAGATAAACTTGATAATTGATTTATTTGGTAAGTCTTTTACATATGTGGTAAATGATTAAAAAAATTGAGTTTCTGAACAAAGTCTATGTCTATAATCTATTTTTTGAAAAACTTAATATAAGATCAAAAAATTGATTCAATTGATATTATCTGAATATATTTTTTAGTTTAACACACCATATTTTTACCTTGTGCAAGAGTGTGTTTTACTTCAGAATGTAGCATGTTAGGTGATACATGATCTGATATTTAACAGTAAGAGGATAAGATCTAGGGATCATATCTAATCTATGAGTTTAGATAAAAAGCTTTAAAACTTTATTTAATTTTTTTTTTATGAATAGCTATCGGATAATTTGAATAAATAGTTATAAAAATTAGACTATCATGAAGACCAGTTTGAACAACATTCTGTAAGTAAGCACTAAAGTTTGTATTCTTATTATCAAATAGACATCTTAAAATACTGATATTCAGACCTCTTCTGAATTAAAAAACATCAATAATAATAGCTCTAATATGTAAGAACTTATATTTAAACTAAAATTTTAACTGTCAAATAGTGTTATCATCAACTATTTGTAAGTGGTATTTATAATCATCATTATGTTTGACTTGGATAACATTTCAGAGCCATTTCAATATTCTGTCAAGACTATGCTCAAAATATGTTGCTTTTGTACTATTTTTTTGATATATCAATAAAATTTTCATTTCATCTTTGCTATCTATATCCATCTTACTATTATTTTGGTTTATTATTTATGTATCATCTTTAGATAATAGGAGAGGGAATGATCATGTAAAATCATCAAAAATGTGTGATTGAAGATCTGTATAGTACCGATGATACAAAAATTATGGATCTATCAAATCAGATAATCTCAGATACTATAGGTTCATCTGATGTCTGTACTCTCTCTGATATATTTGTTGAATCATTTTTTTTATAAATAAAATAAGTATAAAATTTAATGAAGAAAATTTTAGTCCTAAATGAAAGCTCTCAACTCTTAAGACCACAGACGTCTATGATAAACTTTCACCATTTCATTTAATTGTTAAAATTGTTTCCAAACAAGTTTTCACTTTTCACATTCAAAAAGAATAAGAAACTAAGATAAGATGGTCTAGGGCTTGTACATACCCGGATGAAGTCTTGCGCACCAAATTCAGACGGCTGAAGGAACTCCTCTTTGGTTGTGGAGGACGACACCTATAGGAGAAAGAGACTAAAACACATAAATTGTTAGATGGCTAGAAAGTGGACTGCCAAGCGAAAAGCTTGGTCCTAGAAGTGCAAAGACTTCTTGGACGATGACAGTCCACTCATAAAAATCAAAATAAAGTCAAAAATAGAAATGATAAAGACAAAAATAAAAAAAATGAAAGCAAATGCGTACCTATATGCAGCAATCTACGTTCCACATTTGTCGACGTTGGTGGTTTCGCCAGCGTCGGTAGTTCAAGGTCGCCGACGTCGGTTAGACTGCCGACGTCGGTAGGGGCAATAGTCTTGGTAGTCGGTGTCGGTCGGGGTAATGAAACTTGGGACAAGGTCTGAACGGGTTCTTGGTCAATAGAATGGTCTGCAGAATGGTCTATGGTAGTCTGAGAGTTTGTGTTGCATTGATTGGTCAGAGAGTATTGTCTAGAAAGGGACTAAATGGGTGACAGAGGCAAAAAAGAGGGATAAGGGTGAGAGAAGGCTTTTCAGCGTCTCTGAAAAGAACAGGCAAGGTTGTGTCAAGGATGCTTGAAATGGATAGTAGACAAAATGCTAATATATTTGAAATGACACTGAAATAAAAATAGTACAAATACTTAGCTGTGGCACGAGTTGGCAGAGGTGCAGGCGCTGTGTTTTCGTTGTGGTTGGGGATGGAGATGTCATGCAATCTTCAAACCTGTATGGAATGACTAGTGTTGGTCCTCCAAGCCTGAAAAATGTTGTCAAAATGCTGATACCTGCGAGAAAATGAGAAGCAAGAACGCTAGGAAGCAAGAGCAAGAGAATGTTGTTTCGTAGGAAGAGGATTCGAGATTCGTGATTAGCCGACTAGTGATCCCCAGTGAGAGGTTAGAATTCAGTTTAAGTAAACCGACGTCGGTGATCCCGCCAGCGTCGGCTGACATTTGACCGACATCGGCGGGTGGAGAATGAGTAAAAGGATTATCAAGCCCGTTCTCCATCCGCCAAGTGCATAATTCGTTGGAAAATTGTCGAAGGTTGGGCTAAATACACACGAGAGTTAGTTAGGCGGTTGGAAAGGAGTAAGAATAGGTCTTGGGTGAGTCACTTAGTCTTAAGGTGAGTCATAGGGTGGAAAATGGTCCAAGGCGAGGTGTCCTAGGCGAGGTGTCAAAAGGGGGGTTATTAATTCAAAATAGATTATTATTTTAAAATTATTAAGTGTGTGGGTTAGGAATGGGTTAGGAATGGACCAAGAGAGAGGATGACCAAGGGTTAAACACGATTTTGGTGTCTACATTTGCCCCTTTTTGTCTTGTTGGTTGTTCTGACGAACTGTAAGACAAAAATAAGAGTTGATTGTCCCAGGTATAGGATGAGATTATTTTCGTCCTATTGGTTATTCTGGCGAACTGCAAGACAAAAAATGAATGTAGATTGCCCCGATTATGGGATGAGGTATTCCCCCTCAAAGCGGGAGTCGAGGAAAGGAAACCTGAAATCAGGTGCTGATTTGATAGATAGTGGATGGATAAGGTGAAGTTTGAGTGTTAACGCTGCAAAAGTTTGAGATTGCGCGCATACCACTTCAAAAAATGGTCAGGTCAAATTGTTGCAGATCAAGGTCGAGGACTGCCAAAATCAAAAATAACTGGGCTCCAGCATTTAGTCGTAGCTGATTGGGTTATTCGATCCAAGCTGTAGCTCCAATGGTCATCGTGTTTCAAGTATCTCGGGCTCAGGAAGTGCTCTTGGAAAACATGAAAATGTCACAAGTAGTGGTGATCAACTTGCTCGTGATCCTATACTTGTGAGGGTCAAAATATGGGTTGAGAACAATTTTGCTAACCATTCGTGAGGTAACATACATGCAAAAACAACCAAGGCAATGTTGTCTTGGAAGTGGTTGTAGTCGAAGGAGATAGTCGTGATCTCCATGGTCATTGGTCGAGGTGGATGGTTCATTGGATGGACGGACGAAGGAATGGCCGAGCTAACCTCAAAACATCCCATGTCAACTGAGTGCTGCCTACATAGCCCCTGTCGTTAGGGCCTCAGGCCAATGTAGTTCTCCCAAGAGGGAGGAAAAGGGTCGAAGTGGTTGATGTGTTTGGTTTGGTCATGATAACGATGTAGCACTTCCCATATGTATGAGGGTACATGCTTGAAATGATGAGAGAAAAGATGATGTTACACCCTGTTCCATTTTGTGCAATGGTGTATTTTGTGTTAGAGTGTGGAGCTAAAAGCTTCACCTTGTTGCAAACAGAAGGAGGAGGTTTCTGAGCATGACAGTCGCCGGCGTCGGTAGGCCACAACCGACGTCGATCAGGGGAGCGCAGAAGGGAACCGACATCGACAGGAGATCAGTCGACGTCGGTCACCTCCAGGAAGGCAGGGACCGACGTCGGTTGCCTGTGGCGATCAGAATTGCTGTTGACGAACAGTCAGTTAAATGAACGTGGAGTTTGCATGATAAATACCAGTTCGAGTCTTTGAGCTGCTTGTCTAAATTAGTGTATGCATGAGATCTATATAATAGACTCATGGGTTGTATTGTTAAGTGTAGAACTTGTAGAACCCAAGTGTGGAGCTTGGAGAGTTCTTTTCATGGTGGAATCAAGTAAGATTTCCCATGTATGTAAGATCAGGTTTGATATGCAGGGAGTTGCAGGGTCATGGAGGAGATCTACATGTGATAAGTAAGATCAGGTTGGTCTGCAGGGATGTGTGAATGCGAGGGTCAAACGGAGATCGGTGGGGGAGCAAGATCCAAGGTGACAACAATACATCAGGAGCAGGATCATGGTTAGATCTACTTGGAGTACCGGTTCGTACTCGATTGTACCGGATGTACAATGAAATGAACAACAGCTTGTGTTAGTTGTTGGTTGTGACCTATGAGAGAAGATTACTCAGGTGGGAAGATTACTTGGAGCCCTTGAGGAGGAAGCCTCACAGAGGTGGAGAAGAGTGTGATCTCTTTATTGTAATTTTCTTTGTAATGAGTTGAATACAATTGTGTGTTGCCTCTCATATTCTGTGTTATTTCTCATTGATAGTTATTTGTTCTTCTGGTATTTCTGCGTGTTTAAGTTGCTTATACATTGATAATTATGTGTGCTCTTAAATCTGACAAGTTGTGTCAGAGCTTTGGGGAACGTAGGTCCTATCAAATGGTATCAAAGCAAGGTTGGACGTTCTCAGAGCGAGCTTGACTAACAGGTGGTTCAGATCTGTTAAGTGTTGTTGATTATAGATTACTCACAGGGTTTACTGTTTGAGTGGGAGTATAGCAACGCAGAAGAATGGAGAAATTCAGACACAGGTGTAGCACCACAGGGAGTGTGGTGAGTTGTCTTCAAGTGGGAGCTTGAAGAGGAATACAAGCCAGGATGCAGATTAGACAGAGTACTGGTATGGGTACAGGTGCAGCTCTTTATCTCCAAGTAGGAGATTGTTAGGGTGTGGAGCTAAAAGCTTCACCTTGTTGCAAACAGAAGGAGGAAGTTTCTGAGCATGACAGTCGCCAGCATCGGCAGGCCATAACCGACGTCGGTCAGGGGAGCGCAAAAGGAAACAGGCATCGACAGGAGATCGGCTGGTGTCGGTCACCTCCAAGAAGGCAGGGACCGACGTCGGTCACCTGTGGCGGTCAAAACTACTGTTGACGAACAGTCAGTTAAGTGAATGTGGAGTTTGCATGATAAAGACCAGTTCGAGTCTTTGAGCCGCTTGTCTAAATTAGTGTATGCATGAGATCTATATAATAGACTCATAGGCCATATTGTTAAGCGTAAAACTTGTAGAACCCAAGTGTGGAGCTTGGAGAGTTCTTCCCATGGTGGAACCAAGTAGGATTCTCCATGTATGTAAGATCAGGTTTGATATGCAAGGAGTTGCAGGGTCATGGAGGAGATCTACATGTGATAAGTAAGATCAGGTTGGTCTGCAGGGATGTGTGAATGCGAGGGTCAAACGGAGATCGACGGGAGAGCAAGATCCAAGGTGACAGCAATACATCAGGAGCAGGATCATGGTTAGATCTACTTGGAGTACCGATTCGTACTCGATTGTATCGGATGTACAATGAGGTGAACAACAGCTTGTGTTAGTTATTGGTTGTGACCTATGAGAGAAGATTACTCAGGTGGGAAAATTACTTGGAGCCCTTGAGGAGGAAGCCTCACAGAGGTGGAGAAGAGTGTGATCTCTTTATTGTAATTTCCTTTGTAATGAGTTGAATACAATTGTGTGTTGCTTCTCATGTTCTGTGTTATTTTTCATTGATAGTTATTTATTCTTTTGGTATTTTCGCATGTTTAAGTTGCTTATACATTGGTAATCATGTGTGCTCTTAAATCTGACAAGTTGTGTCAGAGCTTTAGAGAACTTAGGTCCTATCAAATGGTATCAGAGCGAGGTTGGACGTTCTCAGAGCGAGCTTGACTAACAGGTGGTTCAGGTCTGTTAAGTGTTGTTGATTGCAGGTTACTCATAGGGGTTGTTGTTTGAGTGGGAGTATAGCAAGGCAGAAGAATGGAGAAATTCAGACATAGGTGTAGCACCACAAGAAGTGTGGTGGGTTGTCTTCAAGTGAGAGCTTGAAGAGGAATACAAGCCAAGATGCAGATTAGACAGAGTACTGGTATGGGTACAGGTGCAGCTCTTTATCTCCAAGTAGGAGATTGTTAGGGTGTGGAGCTAAAAGCTTCACCTTATTGCAAACAGAAGGAGCAGGTTTCTGAGCATGACAGTCGCCGACGTCGGCAGGCCACAACCAACGTCGATCAAGGGAGCGCAGAAGGGAACCGGCATCGGTAGGAGATCGGCCGGCGTCAGTCACCTCCAGGGAGGCAGGGACCGACGTCGGTCGCCTATGGCGATCAGAACTGTTGTTGACGAACAGTCAATTAAATGAACGCGGAGTTTGCATGATAAAGACCAATTCGAGTCTTTAAGCCGCTTGTCTAAATTAGTGTATGCATGAGATCTATATAATAGACTCATGGGCCATATTGTTAAGCGTAGAACTTGTAGAACCCAAGTGTGGAGCTTGGAGAGTTCTTCCCATGGTGGAATCAAGTAGGATTCCCCATGTATGTAAGATCAGGTTTGATATGCAGGGAGTCGCAGGGTCATGGAGGAGATCTACATGTGATAAGTAAGATCAAGTTGGTCTGCAGGGATGTGTGAATGCGAGGGTCAAACGGAGATCGACGGGAGAGCAAGATTCAAAGTGACAGCAATACATCAGGAGCAGGATCATGGTTAGATCTACTTGGAGTACCGGTTCGTACTCGATTGTACCGGATGTACAATGAGGTGAACAACAGCTTGTGTTAGTTGTTGGTTGTGACCTATGAGAGAAGATTACTCAGGTGGGAAGATTACTTGGATCCCTTGAGGAGGAAGCCTCACAGAGGTGGAGAAGAGTGTGATCTCTTTATTGTAATTTTCTTTGTAATGAGTTGAATACAATTGTGTGTTGCCTCTCATATTCTGTGTTATTTTTCATTGATAGTTATTTGTTCTTCTGGTATTTCTGCATGTTTAAGTTGCTTATACATTGGTAATCATGTGTGCTCTTAAATCTGACAACTTGTGTCAGAGCTTTGGAGAACTTAGGTCCTATCATTTTTTAATAGTAGTCTGGGTTTTTCATCCCTAGCAATTGTCCATATGAAGTAATGGATGTATGCTAAAAATAAAATGGGTCTATTTATGCTTCAGCAAGTAATGGTTTATGCTTGACATAAATTGTGTGGTCAATAGTTTCCATGTGTATTAGTGTCCATAGAAACTAGTGTGAATAAGTTATGATAATGTGAGTGGTCTGAAAAAGGTTAAGTTGGGTTGGATGACAAATGATTTGGTTGAATGTGACCAAAGATAAGGAGGAAGTGAAAGATATTTTTGCCTTTTCATTGACAAGGACCATAGTGATAACATAAGTAGGGGTTTTTAGAAACAAAAGCCCCGTTCATGCATTACGTCATTGACCATTGGTTGTGTTAGAGAGGTAATCGAATCACTTTGATATTTAAAATGAGCTCGAAATCCCTTGAGTAGGTGATGTGATATGTGAGGAGAGGGTAACTCCTTTTAGTAGGGATAACTTTGCCCCTTTTTATAAGAGACCCTAAGACGACTACAAGCCAAGTCCATGACCCAATATTATTATTATTTTTTTAACAAATTGATCAATGCAGGAAGTCTACATAGAGATGTCATTTTGTTTTGTGGCCATTTGTGAAGCTGATCGATGCGGGAAGCTTCTGAGAAAGCGTTGTTTGTAGCAAGAGTTTAAGCATAGCCATTCTTCGAGAGAGTGGTCTATATTTGTGCTTTATATATATATGAGGGCTTTGAATAGCTATCTTTCGAAGTAGTCTATTAGCTACAACAATGATAGTATAGTTGTCCTTCGAGAGAGCAGTCTGCCTTTAGAGTTTATGACCTTTGATATTTTGACATCAATTTTTTTTACAAAATTTTGAGTCATGGACAAGACTATAGAAGTTCAAGGGCTCCCTTTTATTAGGACAAAGCATTCATACTTTATAAAAGGGTTACATAGGGCTTACTTTAGAGAAACAGGGTTGAAAGAAATGAGGATTAAGAGGACAAGGGTTGCTCAAGGGACGAGCTCAATTTAAATGTCAAGTGAGCGAGTACTCGACTAACAATAAAATGGTCGCAGATACAAGGCATTAAGGGGCTCAGGTTCTGGTTGGCCTTCAAGAGAAGACAGACAATAAGTCCTTGATCCATACTTGTGCGTGATGATGTAAGGTCTGAGCCAATTAAGAGCGAATTTGCCTCATTTACTCCGTTCCATATTGGTCACGTGTTGGTTCTCTTTAAGGATGAGGTCTCCAATGTTGAAATCTCGTTCTCTCAAATTTTTGTTATAGGCTCGTTTGATGCGATTTTGATAGACATGGAGATGGTTGAGGGCAGTAAGACGACGTTCGTTGAGTAACTCAACTTGAGCTAATCGATCTTGATGAAAGTCATCATTAGAAAGAATGTCATGCAGAGAGATGCGAAGAGACAGGATCTATACTTTGAGAGGTAGAACAGCCTCTGTTCTGTACACTAGAAAGGGGTAGCACCCGTAAAGGTTCGGATGCTAGTGCGGTAGGCCCACAAAGCGAAGGGCATGTGAACGTGCCAATCCCTTCCAGTGTCGTTGACCACCTTCATGAGAATTTTAGTTAAAATTTTGTTGGAAGCCTCGGCTTGCCCATTTTCTTGTGGGTAGTAAGGTGAAAAAAAGTTGAGTTTGATGCCAAAGGAGTCACAAAGTTTCTGGACAGTTTTGTTTTTAAATGACTTGCTGTTATTGGTGATGATTTTGTGAGGTACACCAAAATGACATATGATGTGGGTGTTGATGAAGTCGATAATTTTGTCAGCTTTTGTGAAGACGAGAGGAATAGCTTCCACCCATTTAGTGAAATACTCAGTGGCAGTGATGATGGACTGATGACGAAGAGACGAATGAGGGTTAATCTCGCCAATGAGATCTAAGCCCCACTGTGAAAAAGGCCAAAAATCTTGAGCGACTTGTAAGGCATGGCTAGGGAGATGAAGCAAGTTAGCATGTTGTTGGCACTCGATGCAACGTCGAACATAGTCACTACAGTCTTGATGAAGAGTGGGCCAATAATAGCCCAAGCGAAGGATGCGCTTGGCAATCGAGTTACCACTGAAGTGTTCGCAAAAAATCCCGTCGTGGATCTGTTTAATGGCATGAGACGCTTCAATAGAGGTTAGACAGTGAAGAAAGAGGCCATCGAAGACTCTCTTATAGAGAAGACCCCCTAGCATGGTATAGCGAGCTGTGCATTTGATGAAAGCCTGCCATGCATTGCTAGAGAGGTTGGGAGGAATGATAGAATGAGCCAAGTAGTCCACAAGTTGCTTATACCACACATCTTGTGGACTAGAGTCTATGGTGTTGACGAGGTTGATGTCAGTGAAAATGTATGAAGGCAACGGCACACGATGTACCATGACGTAAATTCTTGATGAGGATGATGAAGAGGGAATATGCGAGGCGCGGGAAGCCATGGTGTCAGCAAACTTATTCGTAGATCGAAGAATAGTCTGCAAGAGGTAATGGTCGAAAGATGCTAGAAGGGTGTCAACATAGTGCTTGTACCTTTGAAAAATTTTATTTTTACAAAGGTATGAATCGTTGACTTGATTAACGACAAGTTGCGAGTCGCCGAAGATGTTGATGGTCTTGATGCTTAGAGAAAGGGCGGTTT
This sequence comes from Torreya grandis, assembly GCA_037957365.1. Taxonomy (NCBI): domain Eukaryota; kingdom Viridiplantae; phylum Streptophyta; class Pinopsida; order Cupressales; family Taxaceae; genus Torreya; species Torreya grandis. The sequence continues at coordinate 2,177,218 of JARHVA010001706.1, read as the reverse complement.
GAAGTCTCAAAATTAAGGCTTCGTATTCAACCATATTATTGGTACAATCAAAGTCGAGTTTGAAAGACAGGGGCATGGGCTCACCCTCATTTGGGATGAGGATGACCCCCGCACCCCCACCAAGTTGACATTTGGAGCCGTCGAAGAACATCGTCATTTGGCAGAATGTGTCATCAGTCGAGAGAGTGGCGATAGATTCATCGGAGAACTCACACTGAGAAGGTTGATTGTCGGGAAGAGGGGCATCTGCCAGTTGGTCAGCGATTGTTTGCCCCTTTATGGATTTTTGCTGGATGAATTTCAAGTCAAACTCAGTAAAAAACATGAGCTAACAAGCCATACGCTGGTTTTGGTATGGCTTAGAATGCATGTATTTAAGAGGGTCAGTGTGAGTGATGACAAAGGTTTTGTGATTAAGAAGATAGTGACAAAGCTTGGTGGCAGCAAAAACTAATGCCAAATAGAGTTTTTCGGTATGAGTATACCGAGTTTCATAGTCAACAAGTGTTCGGCTTATATAGTAAACCGTTTGCTCACGGTGTTGCTCGTCTCGGTGCGCGATCATGGCACCTAACGAATGGTTGGTTGCTGAGATGTAGAGGTAGAAGGGTTGGTCGTCTTTAGGTGGAATGAGGACTGGTGGAGAGACCAAATAGTGTTTAAGAGCTTCAAATGCATCTTGACAGTCCTTATCCCATTTAAAGGAGACGTCCTTCTTGAAGAGATGATGAAAGGGTTGGCAGCGGTTAGAAAGTTGTGAGATGAAGCGGCGGATGGATTGGAGCTTCTCTTGCAGACTGTGAAGCTACTTGAGATTGGTCAGAGGTGGCATCTCGAGGATAGCACGGATTTTGGCATGATCTATCTCGATGCCACGAAGAGAAACGATGAAATCTAAGAGCTTTCTTGAGAGGACTCCAAAGACGTATTTCTTGGGGTTAAGACGGACATTGTATTGAAGAAGGTGAGCGAAGATGATCTTGAGGATGGTCAAATGGTCACGACGAAGCTTAGACTTGCCAAGCAGGTCATCCACATAGTCCTCTATGATTTTGTGGAGGAGATCATGAAAAATGTAAGTCATGGCACGTTGATATGTGGCGCCTGCGTTCTTGAGGCCAAAAGGCATGACTCGATAGCAAAAAGTCCTCCATGGGGTGATGAAGGTAGTCTTGTGTTGATCTTTCGATGCAATCAGAATTTGGTTATATCTTGAAAACTCATCCATGAGTGATAGCATCTCATGGCCAGCCGTGAGATCAACAAGTTGGTCAATGTTGGGAAGATGAAAGTCGTCTTTGGGACAGGCCAGATTGAGGTCGCGATAGTCCGTGTAGATTCGGATCCCCTCAGTTGCTTTGGTAACAGGGATAATGTTAGATACCCATTGTGGATAATCAATGGGTTGGATGAAAGATACAGAGAAAAGGCGCTGAAGCTCCTCTTTAACAAGGAGCACAACATGAGAATGCATCTTTCGAAGCTTTTCTCTAATAGGCTTAGCCTCTGGTTTGGTGACGATGTTACGGATGACAATGTTAGGGTCGATACCAGGCATGTCACTGTAGGTCCAAGCAAAGGCCTTGCTATTATCTGAAAGAAATGTGGTATAGTCGATTTGCTCTTGGGCGTTTAAAGATTGACTAATTTTTAAGACGTGAGAAACATCAGAAGATGGAAGGTTAATGTCAATGGTCGATTCATTTAACATAACCTACATTTCAGAAGGGCCCTAGGGAGCACTGAATGAAAAAGTCGTCGACACTCATGTAGGTGAGAATGGCGTTGTCATCTACGCAGTGGACAGTGTTAATGGTTGTCGATTCATCATCTATCATGTTGGGATAAACGAGAGGGAGAGACCTGGAGACCCCATTGAGTTGATAGGTTAGGGGTTCCAATCGGATGGTGTTTATGCAAAAAAAAATAGGAGGGATGGAAACCACCGACTCCGTAGGTGAAGGGGGAAGAATAGGCGACCCTAGAGGAGATTGGTCGATGGTGGGTTCGGGGCAAAGGTTTGCAGAAGCCTCGGTGGGTTCTTGGAAACCCAGACCATATCATTTCTTGGCATTGTCGTCATTGAGTGGTTCGATGGGCTGATAGAAGCCTTGTTCATATCACCCAAAGCCAAAACCCTTCCATGCACACCTATAAATGTAGGTATGAGCAAAGATGGGGTTGCCAAGAAAGGAGAAGTTAGATGTGAATGGTTGAAGTGAGGAGAAAGGATTCCCGTCAATAGGAGCTCGATCTAGCCCCCCATAGACGAGATTGGTTCGAAGGCTAGGAGGACCATAAAGAACGACCATTTCGATCCGATGATCATAGCTTGGACTTTGATGAAGCTATCCATACTCTTGCGAAGTCTGGAACATGTCTAGGGTAAGTAAGCGATATTCTTCAAATGAAAGTCGTTGGAAGATATCTTTCATGGGGTCCTTGGTTGTCGCTTGAGAAGGTGATGTGAGGGCAACTGCCGTTTGCGTACTAGTTGAAGCTTCCACGGATGGAGGCGGTGTTTGGGTTGGTGTCTTGAGAGGAATGAGAACGTCATTTGGTCGATAGGTCGTGTTACAAGTCTTGAAAGGGGATGGATCGACATTAATGACATGGACTTGCCCGTCGTGTTCAAATTTGACACAACGGTGAAGTGTAGAAGGGACGCAAGCCATGGCGCGGATCTAGGGACGTCCTAATAGCATGTTATATTGGAATTCTCCCTCGATGATGTAGAAGAGCTCCTAGATTGTGCGCGGGCCAATGCGAATATGGAGGACGATGGTGCCAATAGTGTTAGCGGTGGTGTCATTAAAGGATCGAAAGATTGCATCAGTTTTTGATACACAATTCTTGGGGAGGGCCAATTGATCAAAGGCGTGGGTAGAAATGATATTAATGCTAGTGCCCCCGTCAATCATAACTCGCTTAATGCGGGTTTGATCAACGTAGGCTGTGATGAAAAGAGCAGCGTCCTGATATTCTGAGGTAGAGGTAAGAATTTTAGAATCGCTAAAAGTGATAGAGGCGATAAGGGATAAAGAATGGACCAGGGCAGCTAGTGGTTGAGGGTCTTCAAGTTGGACCTCTACTACCTGTAAGACTCTGATTAGAGCTTGACGATGCTGGGGTGAGCTTTGGATGAGGTCATACAAGGTCATCTTCACGGGTATTTGGTAAAGTTATTTTAACATAGAGTCATGGATTGCCCCTGAAGAAGAGGGTTGGGATGCACCCATGATGGAAATCTTGGGCTTTGGTGGTTGAAGTGGCTGGAAAAAAGGGTAGGTCCAAGGAATAGCAGCTTTTTCTTTTGCCTTATATTTTTTTGACTTAGTGGTTATGTGGATGGCGTTAATTTCAAAGAGAGGAGGTGAAGGAGATGGAAGGGCCATAGTTTGTTGATGAGATGTCGATGAAGTTGAAGAGGTTTGAGGGATATGGGAAGGTGTTGGGGGTCTGTCAATGGTGTCTTCAAGAAGAAGAGTGTCTTTCTCCATGTATCGGTGAATGACAACTTTGAGGGCACAACAATTCTCGGTGTCATGTCCTGGCGTACGATGATATAAGCAAATCTTAGTATCGTCGAACAAGAAAGGTTTTGACTCGAGGGGTTGGAATGGCTTGATAGGCGGAAGGGTTATGCTAGAGGTCTGCAAAATTCGATACAATATCAAAGCGTATGAGCCCACTAAAGGGTCCGTGCTTGTTGATGTGTGAGATGCTGATGACTTTTGCTTAGGAGGTGTTGAAGTAGGCTTTGGTACCACCTTTTGGGTTGATGGTGCGGCCACATGTGAAGACGACACTTTTTTCATGAGAGGTGCCAAATTTTTCAGAGAGGGTAGGCTTGTGGTAGGCAAAGGAAGCAGTGGAGGCAACTTGTTTTGGTTAGGGGTCGGAGTAGGGAGCACTCCTATTAGGGTAGAAGGATGAGAGCCCAAAATGGAGGGCAATGGTGATGGTAGAAAAGTGGTTCGCTGCCGTGGCTTAGCAGTCTTCTTTGGTTTGGTTTGAGGACTGTTATTGGGTGAGGCAAAGTTCAAGTCTACCTTCACTTACGGGTGAGTGAGGTTAGTGACGGGGCGAACACCGAGTGACTTGATGGGTTTTGATATGGTGGATGAGGGTTTATGTTCTGATGTGAATGGTTAAGGTTTTAAAGTTTTGGAAATGGAAGTCTGGTCATTGTTGGAAACTTTTAGAGATTTTTTCACAAGAGGGTTGGCGACAAGAGATGAGACAGACTGGGTAGGATGAGGAGCTTTGAGTCGCTCCCATAATGCCTAATGTTCCACTTTCTTCGATTGGAGAAATCATAGTTTCTCTAATAATCGAGAGAATGGTTGGAAAGATGTTGGATGAGGCTTTAGTCCTTCAAAAGATGTGGATGGTTGCGGGGCCAAAAATGTGTTAGGTGTGGCAATCTCGGACCGAAGGTGTGGGGGAGTTATAACTGGATTGTCGTTGGTCGAAGAAAATGGAGAGACAGGTTCTTCTCTTGGTGGAGAATGAACTGGAGAATGTGGCTCCTCAAGAGGGTAGAGGGCAGGGATGATTGTGCCTTCTATGTACAGTTGAGGAGTATGAAGGGTAGGGTCCTCCATTGGTAGGAGGAATGATGAAGGTGAGGCTAGTGGTGCTGGTATGGCCAAGGCATCCTCCAATATAAGGGAAGTTGATGGAGAACTAACAGGAGAAGAAGATTCGTCCACGTGTGATGGACTGATGGGCAGACTAACTTCTTGAGACTTTGAGAGAGGTTGGTCAGATATAAGAGGCGAGACCATGTTGACTGTACGTATATTATGTTCTTGGGAGTCATTAGTTATGGTCTGCACATTGTTTTGGCTAGGAAGATGATTGGGAAAGGGTTGTTTAAAAATGTCTATGTTTTGATTGGGTGGCGCGTTTGGGTTGTCTAAGACAAGGTCACCTTTATCAATCATGTCTTGAATGATGTTCTTGAGAGTCTTACAGTTGCCCGTGTCATGGCCTTTGACACGGTGATAATTGCAGAAGTCGTTCTCCTTATACCACGCAGGGATAGCGCGTGAGGGATCAAATTGAGGAGGCAGTCAGATTTGAAGGAAATTAAAGACTCCCTGTTTGACAAGTCTATCCAACACAGATGCGTATGACTCTCCTAGTGGAGTATACTAACGTTGCACATATCTTTGTTGGAATTGTTTGGTGATATAGTCTGATGTGAAAGGTTGAGATTGGTTATTTGTTGAAGAAGATGATCTAACGACTACAGCATTTGTTGATGCTTAGATTTGAAATTAGAAGAAAGTTTAGAGGAAGAGTCATTGGACTTGGAGTTGGAGTTTTTACTCTGCAACTTGACTTTGTTTTTCTCGACGACACGTAGTTCAAGCTTCTTGGCCATCGTGAAAGCCTCGTCAAATGTGCGAAACGTCTGGACCCGCAAGGTAAAAGAGATGTGCTTGGCACATGCTCTTGAAAAGAGCTCAATGAGCTCAGGTTGAGGTAGGGAAAAGGAGAGTTGATTGATCAGGCCTCTCCAGTGAGCAACAAAATCAGCTATGAATTTGTCGTCAAACTGCTAGATAGAATACAGATCTGTGATTGAGACATTTTTGGTGATATTGATCGAGAAGTGGTCGAGGAAGAGTTGGGCTAGCTGGGTGAATGTGAAAAGAGAGTGACTGGTGAGAGAGTTGTACCAGTCGAGAGCAACACCAGCAAGTGACATGGGGAACGTGCGTAACAACAACGCATTATCATGCGCTATGAGATAACAAGCATGTCTAAATGCTCGCAGATGTTGTTGTGGGTCTTCCTTACTCTGGAAACGAAAAAATTTAAAAAGTTCCCACTGACTTGAATACGGTCGGATTGGGACTGAGGGATGAATGGGTTCATTGCAAATTTGCTCATACGAAAGAGCATTTCGTCAACCAGAAACAGAGGTCTCGAGACTAGACATTTTATCCATCAGCATTTTGATTATATCAGCTGACGGATTGACGGGTGGAGCGCCCCCTAGGTTGTAGGGCATTTGAAAGGTATTGAGAGGAGCGTATGGCGTGGTTGGTTGCGCTTGTTTAGACGCAACATATGGGTAGCTAGTTATTGGGGCGAATGTTGAAGCCAAGGGCACTTGTGCTATGGAGTTGGTGGGCACAAATTGGATAGGGGCCGTCAAAGGTGGTTGAGGGGTGGCCACATTTGTTGAAGGGTAGGCAGTTACTCTTGTGTTGATAGGTGCAAGATTAGGGGGGATAGAGACCACTAGGTTTTGGAAGGGTGTAGAATTTGGTTGAGTAGTTTGAGGTTGAGGGGGTGCCGAAACCCCAATGGAAGTGGGCCCAGAGACAGAAAAAAACTACATTTTAAAAGTTAGTCATGGGCTGGTTATTAGTCGAGGCGACGGCTTGGGTGTCTATGGGCTGGATGACAGAGGCGATGGATATGGCCACCATCTCAACTAAGGTGGTTGGCATCCCATAAATTAGGTTGCCTGAAGAGTCTCACGTTTGGCTTCTCGCGAAATAATGTTGAAGGGCCTTGACATTGAGGTCAAGGAACCTTTCGAAGTCTTGGTCCTCTTCAAGGACAGTGGGAGGCTGAGTTGGGGTCGGTTGGGTAGGAGTTCGTTCGATTTCTGAATGATACTCCATTAGAAGACTGGTTATGGACGGTGAAGGCAGAAGCGGTTGTTGCCTCGCGTGGTCAAGAAGAGCCTTGGTTTGACTGCGTGTCAAAACTATTCAAGGAAAAAAAGGGTCAGGTTTCAAAAACTGTGTTTTTCAGTCTCAAAAAATCAGAATAGGTGTTGGACAGCAAGAAAGTCAGATTTTAAGCTTGTTGTTTGATAAGAGGATTTTAGACAGTGACCGACGTCGGTTAAAAAACTAATGCCGGTGAAACAGGTTGCCGATGTCGGTCAGATAATCGATGTCGGTGAAGAAAAGTAGTCGATGTTGGTGGTAAAACCGATGTCGGTTACTGTGTTTTCTAAAAACTCAAAAAAATTGAGAGTTTTTGGAAGAAAGAAGAAAACGTCCTCACTAGCTCAAAAAACCAGATAGAAATAGAAAACAAGATGAAGACAAGCAGACCCTAAACGTTAAATCCTAAGAATAAAGTTTTAGAATCTTGTTGGCTTATGCCTTAGAATGTGTTTGGGAGGTTGGCTTGTAGAACGGGTCTTAGAAGAGGTAGTCTAAAGATGGTTTCAGGTCAGTTTCGATGCTCAAGAGTCTGTGTTAGGTTCCGTATGTGGCCTGGTGCTAGGAGCTTGCTTCTCTCACTTCACGAACCCAGAGCCGAGCTGGGTCGTTTAGCCAGTATATACTTCTCCTAAAGATTATCCTCTGTCAGAGAACAGAGTAGGCTTTTCCCTTGGTAGTAAAGTCCAAGTGGGATTGCCGGGACGGGTAAGGTATCCACTGGGTGATGAAATCTCAATCGGGCCTTGTCTCAGATAAGTTTAGATGTTTGATTTGTGCAAGTGGTTTGGATGTGTAACATAAGTGGCCTACGATTAATTCATGATGCATTTTTTAATTACTAGATGTGGACTAAGTATGCAGTCAAGAAGAAATGAAATGCAATGTATTTTAAGCCCAAATAGAAATGTGAGTTCGTATGAAGACAAGTGAGAAGAGATTGAAGAGTATGACTTTTGACTAGTCTAAGATAGAAAAAAAAAGAACAAGAATGATTTTTTTAATTTTTGCTGATAGTATTTTTTGGAAGAAATAGAAGAAAGAGATGTAAGGAGAAACCTAATGCACTCTATATGAAAAGAAAGAAAAGAACCCAAGGAAGACCCTAGAGTCCCACCGGGCGTGCCAGAATATTTTCAAACAAGTTTTCGCTTTTCACATTCAAAAAGAATAAGAAACTAAGATAAGATGGTCTAGGGTTTGTACGTACCCAGATGAAGTCTTGCACACCAAATTCAGACGGTTGAAGGAACTCCTCTTTGGTTGTGGAGGATGACACCTGTAGGAGAAAGAGACTAAAACACAAAAATTGTTAGATGGCTAGAAAGTGGACTGCCAAGCGAAAAGCTTGGTCCTAGAAGTGCAAAGACTTCTTAGAGGATGACAGTTCATTGATAAAAAGTAGAATAAAGTCAGAAATAGAAATGATAAAGACAAAAATAAAAAAAATGAAAGCAAATGCGTACTTATATGTAGCAGTCTATCTTCCACAGTCGCCGACGTCGGTGGTTTTGCCGGCGTCGGTAGTTTAAGGTCGCCGACGTCGGTTACACTGCCAACGTCGGTAGGGGCAATAGTCCTGGTAGCCGGCGTCGGTCGGGGTAATGAAACTTGGGACAAGGTCTGGATGAGTTCTTGGTCAATAGAATGGTCTGCAGAATGGTCTGTGGTAGTCTAAAAGTTTGTGTTGAGTTGATTAGTCAGAGAGTATTGTCTAGAGAGGGACTAAATGGGTGACAGAGGCAAAAAAAGGGGATAAGGGTGAGAAAGCTTTTCAGCCTCTCCGAGAAGAACAGGCAAGGTTGTGTCAAGGATGCTTGAAATGGACAGTAGACAGAATGCTAATAGATTTGAAATGACACTTAAATAAAAATAGTACAAATACTTAGTTGTGGCACGAGTTGGCAGAGGTGCAGGTGCTGTGTTTCCGTTGTGGCTGGTGATGGAGATGTCATGCAATCTTCAAACCTGTATAGAATGACTAGTGTTGGTCCTCCAAGCCTAGAAAATGCTGTCAAAAAGCTGATACCTGCGAGAAAACGAGAAGCAAGAGCAAGAGAATTTTGTTTCGCGAAAAGAGGATTCTAGATTTGTGATTAGCCGACTAGTGATCCCCAGTGAGAGGTTAGAATTCGGTTTAAGTAAACCGACGTCGGCGATCCCGTCGGCGTCGACCGACATTTGATCGACGTCAGCGGGTGGAGAATGAGTAAAAGGGCTATCAAGCCCGTTCTCCATCCACCAAGTGCATAATCCGTTGGAGAATTGTCGAAGGTTGGGCTAAATACGCACGAGAGTTAGTTAGGCGATTGGAAAAGAGTAAGAATAGGTCTTGGGTGAGTCATTTAGTCTTAAGGTGAGTCATAGGGTGGGAAATGGTCCAAGGCGAGGTGTCCTATGCGAGGTGTCAAAAGGGGGGTTATTAATTCAAAATAAGTTATTATTTTAAAATTAGTAAGTGTGTGGGTTAAGAATGGACCAAAGGGGAGGATGACCAAGGGTTAGACACGATTTCAGTGTCTACAAAAACCACCACAATTTTTTAAAAAAATGTTATCTAAATCAAACAAAATGATGATTATAAATACCACTTACAAATAATTGATGATAAAACTGACAGTTAAAATCTCATTCTAAATATAAGTTTTTAAATATTGGCACTGTTATTATTGGTGTTTTCCCTATATTCAGAAGAGCTTTGAATGTTAGTATATATATTTATTTATTCTAGTGCTTGCTTATAGAATGTTGTTCAAACTGATCTTCATGATGGTTTAATTTTTATAACTGTTTATCTAAATTATCTTGTAGCCATTCATCAAGAGCAAAACTTAAATAAAGTCTTAACATTTTTATTCAAATTCAAAGATTAGATATGATCCTTAGATCTTGTCCTCTTACTGTTAAATATGAGATCATGTATCACCTAACACCCTATATCTTGCAGTAAAACACACTCTTACACAAGGCAAAAGCATGGTGTGTTGAGTCATAAAAAATAATCAGATAATACCAGTTGAATCAATCTCTTGATCTAATCTTAAGTTTCTCAAAAAATAGATTGTAGACACAGAGTTTGTTCAAAAATCCAAGAAATTTTTATCATTTATCACATCTATAAAAGACTTGCAAAATAAATTTATTATCAGGGTTGAATCTCATAATGATCTAAAAGATCATATGTTAAATACACAATTACAACCCTTGCCTCCAATAAATCTTCACTGTCTACATCTAAAAAAACCCATGACCTTCAAGTAAATTTATATTACTGTATTAATTATCAAAAAATTATGTCATCTAAATCAATCCAGTATTCACATAGTTTAAAAAAAAAAAAAATAGAAATGTTACTTGAGAAAAATAAAAAATTGCTTATTGAAGCCAAAAAAATTAATATGAAAAGAACTTCTAGAAAAAAGTCTACAAAGGAAGAAGAAAAAGATCATATATAAAAAACTCCTCTAAGAGATGAATCATACACAAAAAAGATTATCAAAGCGTATTGATTTCAATCAATACTCATCAGATGGAAAATATAGAGCACAAATATATTATCTCAGATCCACCGATAAGAGTCTTGATCAGTCTATAGAAGTCAAGCTTATGAATTAGAATAATCTTACTATTAAATATTTAAATAATAAAATTTTAAAAATACAGCAAAGTCTTAATCAGATTTTTAAAATATTAAAAAGTATTGAATTATATCAGAAAGAAAAAATTACTAGAGCTATTAATATCTTAATTGATAATACTACTATCCATCACAGTTAACTTATCCAAAAAATAGATAATGAGTCTAGCAGTATTAGACTACAGTGACAATTAATTGAAATAAAGGTAGATGATATAATTGATCAAGGAAAGACTATTTGTTAAAGTCAAGATCAACTTAAGACTAGTATGACTTTCATTAAAAAAGATTTGAGAAATCAAATTTCAGTCTTGAGACAAGGTAGGAAGAAGTACATCAAAAAATCAAATAGCTATATTCAACCTTTGATAGCATAGTTGGAGAAATTATAAACCAAAATTTTAGCTTATCTTTTAATCTTCATATCCTAGATACATTGAAAGATACAGAACAATCTTCTCAGTAACAAAAATTTATTCATCAATCAAAAAATATTGTTACAAAATATATTGATTACAATCAAAATATTCACTTTTGGTAAAATATCTTAAAGCTATAAAGAGAATCATTCAAATATAAATCAAAAAATTTACCCAATTTTAAAAAATCTATTGATAAGATCTTTCAAGTAGCTATAACTAAGATTGAACCTACTCAAACTGAAAGCTATTTTGATATAAGAGAATCTTCAAAGTCTAAAATTTCATTAGAATTTCAAATAAGAACATTGAATCTTCAATTTTTTTTTAAAAAAAAAATCAATTGTGAACTACCAAAAATAAAGAAAGAAATGATTCAAGCAATGATAATTTAGACTAGCGTATAAATTTTTTATCTTAAAAAATATCCTCTCAATGTTACTCAACAAATTACAAATGGGTTCATAGAAAATATCAAAGAATGTGTCAGGATCCTACTCCTCAATAAGAGTACATATGATTACCTTGTATAAGCAACTAAACACGAAATTATACCAGAATGAACAAGTAACTAGAATTCACAAATAACACAAAATATGAGAGACAATACATAATCTTGTATTAATAGTCATCCAAAAAAAATACAATAAAGAAGATGCCACTTCTTCTCGCACCTCTGTGAGGCTTCCCACACCTCAAAGGCTCTCAGTAATTCTCAATCAAGAGTTCACTTTCTTATCAAAAATGGTCTCAACACACATCTCAAACACAGAGTTGGTGTTCACTTTCAATCAATCAGTAATAACACTGCAAGTACACAAGTACTCAAAGTACTTCAAGTAGATCTCCTATAAACTTGCAACAACCTGCAACTCAAATGATCTTACTTACACATGTAGATCTACCATGAACTTGCAACAACCTGCAATTCAAATGATCTTACAATTGGAAGGATTTACCTTGCCTTCTTCTATTGCTCGTATTACAATACATGCTAATGAGTCTATAAATAGATCCCATACTAAACAATAACTTAGACTTCTAATTTATAATAATTAGACACGCAGCTCAAGACTCAAAATAGTTTTTACATGCAAACAATCAATTCAACAAACTAACTATTCGTACAACGAACAATTTTGAAATCGCACAAGCGACTGACGTCGGTCCCTGTCTGACTGGAGGTGACTGATGTCGATCAACTCCTACCGATGTCGACAATTTTCTGTTCACCCCTAACCGACGTCGATTGGTCTAACCGACGCCAATGACTGTGACACTCAGCAACCTCCTCCATGTTTGCATATAGTAAAATTTTTAGCTCCACAACCTAACAATCTCCCACTTGAAGATAAATAACTGCATCTGTACCTGTACTTGTACATCATCTAATTTATTTTTTGGCTTTGTATCCCTCTTCAAGATCACTCTTGAAGACCAACCACCACAAATCTTATGGTGCACCTCTTGTTAACTAAATCACCTTGCCACATCCGATTCTACAAACCCATGTAGAGAAGTGCTTGACCCTGCATAGCATGTATACCTGTTGTTGGTCCCTCTCAGATATCTGAGAATCTACTGAACTGCCCTCTAGTGCTTATTTTTCGAATTGGCTCCAAACTTGCTGACAACTCCCACTGCTTGGAAAATCACAGGTCTAGTACACATGTACTTAACCTCATCATGTGAATCAGGACACTATTCATAGAACTGTCCAACCATCAGCATGCTAACCGATTTCACACAATCATCTGAAGACAAAATCAACTTGTGACCTTCTATGTCTCTAGAACACACTCATGCCAAAGAATCTTGTTGCTTCCAAATTCCTCATGACACACCTCTGAACTAACTTTACTTTTAGTTCAACAACTCCCTGCATATGTGACCCTGCAACAAGCACAACATACAGTAACAAGATAATGTAGCTAATATTATCCAACTTGGTAAATAAAACACAATGGTTAAACCTCCATTGTCCTGCAGCTTACTCAAGATCATATACTCTGGCCTTTCGTCTCACGTATCCATTTCCACTCTTCTTTATCCTGAAAATTTATTCGTCTCTCAGTGCTTTCTTCAAGCTGACAACTCTACCAAAAACTCCCATTTGGTTCTTCTCTAAGGAATCACATTCTTCATCCATGCCAAGCTCCCACTGTTTTTTAGATTTTACCTGCTCTGCTTTTTTAATAACTTCCTAGTTCTTGACCATCAGTAAGCAACAAGTAGTGTAAAGAAGAGAAATGATGAATTTGAGGCTTACTTACCCTTTCAATCCTCTATATGGGCGCTTGAGACTCCTTGACATCTTGTTGTCTGTCTAAAATCTGTTTCAGTGATCGATATCGGTCACATCTCAGTCTGCACTCGATCGACGTCAGTTCCATGAGACTGCCTCATCGTCGACGTCAATTTCCCCTTACCGACGTCAGTGTTTATTTGTCCGGAGTCACCGACGTCGGGCTGCACATAGTTGACGTCAGTCCCTGTCTGAATGCCGACGTTAATTTTATAATCGACGTCGGTCTCTGTGTTTTACTTGTGAGTGATGACTTCTACCCGTGAGCTCTTTTTAGATCAAACCCTTGTCCATATTAACTTTGCTCTGCTCAAAATTCTTCAGCCCCTTACGCTGATCTCTGTCCGTCATCTTCTCTTTGAAAACTAAGGCTTTCATGTTTTTGTCACGAACATCAAATTTTTCAAGAAACGTCACTTTCTTCTTTTGTTTACATAAATCTCGATCCATGCTTTTCAAATCTAAAAGCATACATTTTGACTCAAGAACATGCATCTCTTTCTTATTCATGTGACCAAGCCTATTAAGCCACATCTTTGAATCTACATCTGAAGTAGATAAACTAGAAGGAGAATCAGTAATACAAGTAGATAGATAAAGAGTACCTACTTTCTTACCTCTTGCTAAAACAAGTGCACTTTTGAAAACTTTTCAAGAGTCTGCTGTGAGAGTTACTGTGCAACCCTCATCACCTAACTTTTCAATAGAAATCAAATTCTTCTTCAAGACTGGGACATGCATGACCTTCTTCAACACCCATGTGTTGCTCATCTACAATTTTAACTTCACTTTCTCTTTGCCAACCATTTGACAAGGCTTACCATCCCCTAAATAAATTTTTCCAAAGTCTCCCTAGACATATTCATAAAAAAAAAAATTATTTGGAGATGCATGAAAAGAGGCACCATAATCTAAAACCCAAGATTCTACTTTATCTAAGGAACATACTAGAGCATCTTGTGCAACAAAATTTGCAATATCTGCTTCTTCATGTCCTTCATGCTGATCTTCATTCACCCAGCAATCTCTCTTTATATGCCCTTGCTTTTCATATTTCTAGCAGGTTATTCTGTCATACCTAGATTTGGATCTCCTACCTATCTTGGACCTTAATCTCCCATGCTCGATCTTCTCTCTTTGCCTTCTTTTGCTTTTAACACTCAAAGCATTCCCTAATAACTCACCTGTGCTTTTTCTGTGAATTTTTTTATTCAAAATTACACTCACAACATCAACTTTTAAGATCTTTGAAGCAGACGCAGTATTACTCACTGCCATTACCAAACTCTCTCAACTTTCAGGTAATGAGCATAAGATTAAGAGAGCTTTAATTTCATCATCAAAAATAATATTGACTGAATTTCACTAGTTTACCAAACCATGGAAATCACTAAGATGATTATGTACAGATCCACCTTCCAACATTTACAAATTAAATAATTACTTCATAAGAAATACCTTATTCGAAGTTGAGGGTTTTTCATATAAATTTGCCAAAAATTTCATCAACTCTACCATTGTCTTAACCTGAAATAAGTTGGAAATCACAGACGATGCAAGGCTCAACTTTATAAATCTCAGAGCCTCTCGATCAAGAACCTCTCATTCTTCATTCTTCATATTCGTGGGCTTGCATGCAACCCCACCCAACGGTAAGTACAAATCTTTCTGATACAGATAATCTTCTATCTGCATCCTCCATAATTGATAGTTCTTGCCATTAAATTTCTCCATTCGTAGCTTACTTTTTTCTGCCATTGCTATACTCCCACTCAAACAGAAACCCTTGTGAGTGATCTATAATCAACAAACACTAATCAGATCTGATACAACCTGTTAGTAATCCAACCAAAAGCTCTGATACCACCTGTCATGATCCTACTCCTCAATAAGAGTACATATAATTGCCTTGTATAAGCAACTAAACACGAAATTATACCAGAATGAACAAGTAATTAAAATTCACAAATAGTACAGAATATGAGAGACAATACACAATCTTGTATTAATACTCATCCAAAAAAAAAATACAATAAAGAAGATGCCACTTCTTCTCACACCTCTGTGAGGCTTCCCACACCTCAAAGGCTCCCAGTAATTCTCAATCAAGAGTTCACTCTCCTATCAAAAACGGTCTCAACATACAACTCAAACACAGAGTTGGTGTTCACCTCCAACCAATCAGTAATAACACTGCCAATATACAAGTACTCAAAGTACTTCAAGTAGATCTCTCATGAACTTGAAACAACCTGCAACTCAAATGATTTTACTTACACATGTAGATCTACCATGAACTTTCAACAACCTTCAATTCAAATGATCTTACAATTGAAAGGATCTACCTTGCCTTCCTCTATTGCTCTTATTACAATACATGCCAATGAGTCTATAAATAGATCCCATATTAAATAATAACTTAGATTTTTAATTTACAATAATTAGACACGCAGCTCAAGACTCAAAATAGTCTTTACATGCAAACAATCGATTCAACAAACTAATTGTTCATACAACGAACAGTTCTGAAACCACACAGACGATCGACGTCGGTCCCTATCTGACTGGAGGTGACTGACGTCGACCAACCCCTGTCGATGTCGGCAGCTTCATGTTTACCCCTGACCGACGTCGATTGGCCTGACCGACGCCGGTGACTGTGACACACAGCAACCTCCTCCATATTTGCATACAATGAAGCTTTAGCTCCACAACCTAACAGAATGGTAGGATGCTAGTGGTCTAGTATTTCATAAAAATATATACACTCATCTAAAATTTATTTCAGCAATCTGTAATGCTTTACTTTCTGAATTTATTGACACTCTTGATAATAATAAAGAAACAAATAAAACAAAAAATAATTAATCATAATTGTGTGATATGACCAGGGTAAATGAATATATGTGATATGTAGAGAATATGTTTTATAATATTGATAAAAATTTTAATCTAACATATAAGATCAGGAATATAGAATCTTTTTTTAAATATTTTACTACCAAGTATATCGCTGTTATGGGTGATGATCTCCCAACTATGTCTTTTAAAAGGATAAACTAAAATATTGAAATAGTTAATGAAAGGCTATTACAAAAGAAAACTACATAAAGAAACTATAAAATTTTATAAATAGATTGGTGTAAAATTTACAATTTTATTGATAATAATTTTAGTTGTATAGATGTGCATAGATATAGATAGTATAAAAAGAAAAAGAAATCATATTCCTGTAAATATTCATCAAAATAAAATTATTCATATGAAGCCTTGGATGTCTAGATACAAATCTAAGAAAAGGAACTTTGACCCTAGAAAGATATTAAAAAAAAAGAAACACAGGGTTCAAAAGAAATCAGTGAAATGTTTCATCTGTCAATGTGATCATTATGCAAATAAATGTCTTAATAAAAAGAAATAATCTAAGAAGATTAATTTTCTGAATAGCCATAGAATCAATGAAGATAAATATGTCTTACTCTCTGATGAAAATAAAATTTAATATGAGTCAGAGATTTTATGAGAAGAATTAGATAATCAAATAAATATGAATCTTATTGACACTAAATCAAAAGATGAATCTTTTGATTATGATTATGATATAAGATTTTAGATTCATATGAATTTTATTATTTTCAGATGCTTTGAGTTTATCTCAACAAATATCTTTCTTTAAAGAAAGATATGCTAAAACTCTTACATATATGATTTTTGAAAGAATATTTTTACAATAATAAATTGTAGCTACTGAGCAAACATATTTTTTATATTTAGCTAAACAAAAAGATGTTTTATCTAAAAAAATTTAACTTAAAGCTCTAAAGTTTCTACGGTTGAAATTTTCTATCAACCTAATACATAAAATAGAGCCACTTAACGAAAGAAACAAATCTATCAACTCCAGATATTCTTAGCTAAAGCTCAAATTGAATTATAAGATCTTATGAAAGAAAAAGCTCTTATCGATGAACATGAGTAACTCTTTGAAGAAGAATTACTGCAAGTAACTAATGAGATAAAATCTTATGTTAGAGGGAGGGAGACCTCTCATAAAAATTTAAATATACATCAGATATCAGTATTTACTACTAATAATCTAGTATATAAAATTTAGATTAAATGAGATGATTTTAAACTATATAGTTTAGATGTTTTACTTGACACAAGTGATGATATTTCTCTTACTAGATATCATTTTATTCCTATTGATATGTGAAAAGCTAATTTTTATAAATTGATTTTCAATATAAAAATTATAGTTTCAGAATTATCTGTAATTATTCCTATTATGCTTGGCAATTTTATTTATCAATTTAAGATTGTACAACATGAAATGCCTATGTATGACATGATTAGATCAGATAACTTATCTACTTTCTATCTTATTACCATTCAATCACATTAAATATTTTTTGCAGAGAAATATTTTTTATATAAAAAATTCAGTTATGAATATAGAATCTTTATGAAAAAAAACAAAAAAATCAATTGATACTAGATATATACAATAAAAGGTAAATCTTTGTCATGTCAACATTGAACAAATAATTAAAAAACTCAAAAAGAATTGTTGCTCTAAAAAAAATTAACATTTAGAAATAGAAAAATACATGAATGCAAAATTCAATTAAAGATGATAAAGGATAAGAATGGCAATGAAATAGAACCTAAGTTCAAAGCACACCATTCAAGTATGTCTCCTCTTACAGAAGAGTGTTTACAAAAAATAAATCAATTAAAAGAGCAAAGTTTGATTAAAAAAAATTATAATAGCTCTTGAGCTTGTGAAGTATTTTACGTAATTAAAATTTCAAAATAGATTAGAAAAAAAAAGTTAATCTTAAATTATGTTCTTAATAAATATATTTTCACTGTTCAACATTCAATCCCTTCAAAAGATGAAATCTTACAAAGAATAAGTGGAAGTAAAATTTACAACAAATTTGATTTAAAATCAAAATTTTGGTAGATACAAGTAGCAGAATAAGACAGTTATAAGACTATATTTATTACTCTATTTAAACAATATGAATGGAATGTCTTACTTTTTGACTTAAACACTGCTCTTAACATATTTCAGAAAATGATAGATAAGATTTTCTCTCTATATTCTGAAATTATCATTGTTTATATAAATGATATATTAGTCTTTTTAAAATCTCTTAAAGATCATATAAAACATCTAGAATAATTCTATCAGATAATGTTTGATAATAGTGTAGTTTTATGTGAGAAAAAAATGTCAATTTTTAAAGATGAGATTGAGTTCTTAAGTGTTACTATAAAATCAAGAGAAGTTGTAGTCCAAAAACATGTCTTGAAAAATATTAAGAACTTTTCTGATGAACTCAAGGATAAAAAAATGCTACAAAGATTTCTTGGTTGCGTAAACTATGTAACAAGTTATTATTATAATATTATACAGGACATAATACTTCTAAATAAAAAGCTAACAAAAAATCTTTCAGCATGGTCAGATGAGATGATAAAAGTAGTTCATAGAATAAAACAAAATTGTTAAAATTTGACACCATTAATTTTACCTAGTAATGGTCTAAAAATTATTGAAACAAATATCTCAGAACTGTATTAGGGAGTAGTTTTGAAAAGAAAGACTATTAGATGGTTCAAAAAAATCTTACAGATTTACTTCAATTTTTTTTAAATAAACTCAAAAAAATTATCATTTTACTCACAAAAGAGTTTTTATTGTTATTAAGGCTATTAAGCTTTTATGTTCTTTATGAGATCAAAAAAAATTCTTGTTAGATCTTATTTAAATAATCTTATTAGTATTTTTTATTCTACTGATAATCTAAAGAAAAGATTTGTGAGCAGGGCAATTAGATGGGTAATATTTCTATCAGAGTTTGATTTTTCTATTGAACATATTGCTGAAAAAAACTACTTTACTGATTTTATATCTAGAAAATTTAATTTAAAATAGTCAGTCATGACAATAATTGTTTTAAAAGTTTGTGAAGAATTTCATCAATGTATATGGAGATTCACTCCATCTATTACTAATCAGTTAACTCATGAGATCAATGCTCTCACAAGAAAATCTCATAAATCTTTTGCAAAACTCAATAATACTCATTTGGCATGGACTTATCAATTCTAAGAATCAGATGGCAAGAAATGGTATTCAACAATAATTTTATATCATGAAGCTAATAATCTAAAGATTACTGGTATAAATAATCTTTTTAAAAAATTTATTTACAGACATAGATTTGAATTCTTGATCCAATAGTCTAATTTTGATCAAGTTTTAATCTTGTATTAAATTTTTTTTATCATCTACTGAAATTTCAGATTATTTATATGAATTCTTAGATTATATCATGTTAATGAAAGCTTCTGATGATTCTACCATTTGTATCCCTCTAGCTCAACTAAGAAATATATTTATTGCTTTGAAGATACATTTCAAAATTAAATTTGAAATGTCTTCAGTTCAAAATTTTCAAGTCAATCTATATGTCAGTTTAGCTCTTGCACAACTATTAGTATCTCTTTGAAAATGGTTCACTATAAGTCATCAACCTGTGTTTTTTCCTACACATAACAGTCGTATCTTGAAAATTCTATCAACTATGTATATGGATCACACTGACATTGATTTCGATGAGGATAATCATTATTTTTTTCAAAGAAAATACAAATTCAATGATGATGATTGAATTGATATAAATACTAGTTACGAGGTATTCATAGTTGTGAATGTGGATACGTTAACCCTATATTTTTTTAATGGACCTCACCACTTTTATAAAAGACAATAATCTATCAACTGTGTTGACAGACTTTTTTTATTTTATGTTTGGTGGTGCGCAGTGGACCCATAACCCACTATCTTTTGGCATCTTATCTTATGTCTGTTGATTCGACATCTTTGTGTCGACTGTTGATCTTCTCATTTCACCTTATAAATATGAAGATTTCATTATCTTACAAGCATCAAATACTTAGAGTCTTGTGTCTCAGTGTTAATAGAAAAAATGTATGCTCTTTGCTTGTCTACTCAGTAGGATCTTACAAATCGGAAACTTTTTTTAAAATGATGTTTATGATATGTTTTTTACCCTACTTCATGTAATATATTATCTGTAATCACTTTATGTAGTCTTTAAGTGTCGATCATGTCTGTAATGAAATTCAATTGAATCAATCTCTTGATCTGATCTTAAGTTTTCTAAAAAATAGATTATAAATAAAAATTTTGTTCAGAAACTCGAGAATCTTTATCATTTATCACATCTGTAAAAGACTTTCCAAATAAATTTATTATTAGGTTTGACTCTTATAATGATTTAAAAGAGCATATGCTAAATATATAATTGCAATAATTTTTGCTTTTAGTAAATCTTCACTATCTACATCTAAATTTTTTTTATGACACTCAAGTAGTTTCATATTACTGTATTAATTTTTAAAAACTTATAAGTCATCAAAATCAATCTAGTATTCACATAGTTAAACGAGATTTAATTTTAGAAAGACTACTTGAGAAAAATAAAAAATTATTTGTTGAAGTCAAAAGGATTAATATGAAAAAAACTTCTAGAAAAAAGTCTACCAAAAAAGAAGAAAAAGGTTATATATAAGAAACTCCTTTATAAGATGAATCATACACAGAAAAATGATTCCCAAAGCTTGTTGATTTCAATCAATACTCACTAAATAAAAAATATAGAGCACAAATGTATTATCTTAGATCCATTGATAAGAGTCTTGATCAATCTATAGAAGTCAACCTTATGAATTGAAATACTCTTACTACTAAATGTTTAAATAATAAAGTTTTAAAAATACAACAAAGTCTTGATTAGATTTCTAAAATATTAAAGAGCATTGAATTATATCCAAAAAAAATTACTAGAGTTATTAATATTTTTATTATTATCATCGTATCCAAAAAATAAATAATAAATCTAGCAGTATTAGACTACAATAATAATCAGTTAAAATAAAAGTAGATGATATGATTGCTAAAAAAAAGACTATTAATCAAAGTTAAGATCAATTTAAGACTAGGATGACTTCTATTGAGACAAATTTGAGAAATCAAATTACTAATCTTGAGACAAGACAAGAAAAAGTACATCGTAAAATCAAACAATTATATTCAACTTTTGATAGCATAGCTAGAGAAATTATAAATCAAAATTTTAGCTTATCTTCTATTCTTTATATTATATATGTTAGGTTGTGGAGCTAAAAGCTTCACTGATGCAAACATAGAGGAGGTTGCTGAGTGTCACAGTCACCGGCGTCGGTCAGGCCAACCGACGTCAGTCAGAGGTGGACAGGAAGCTACCGACATCGGTCATGGATCGGCCGATGTCGGTCATCTCCCGACAGACAACGATCGATGTCAGTCACCTATGTGGTTTCAGAAACGTTAGTTACATGAACAGTTTGTTTAACGAATCGGTTGTTTGCATGTAAAGACTAATTTTAGTCTTGAAACTGTGTTTCTAATTATTGTAATTAGAAATTCTAACTATTGTTTGTATGGGATCTATTTAAGAGACTCATGGGCTGTATTGTAAAGTGTGCTAGATAGAGATAGCAAGGTTAGCTCTTTCAGAGGGAAGAGAGCAAGGTTAGCTCCTCATAGTGCTACAGTGCCAAGTGTGTATGATCAGGTAGATTTGCGAGAGAGCAAAATCTGATAGAAGATCCATAGGGGTGCTGGTGTGTAAGATCTAGGTCAGCAAGTGTGCAAGGCCAGGTTGATCTGCGGTATAGCAAGATCAAGTGAGATATACATAGTAAGTAAGGTCGGTTGATCTGCAAGTGTGTGTGTGTGTGTGTGCGAGATCTAGGTTTGCAGGTGTGCAAAACCAGGTTGATCTACAAGTGGCATCAAGATCAGAGAGATCAGCAACACAATAGATAGCAAAATCAGGTAAGATCTACTTGGAGTACATGATGTACTCAGACTTGGAGTACGTTGAGTACTTGGTGGACTGACAGTATTATTACTGACTGGTGGACAGACAGTATTGTTACTGACTGGTGGAGGTGAACAACAACTCTGTGTTTGAGTTGTTTGTTGTGACCGTAAGTGAGAGAGTGAACTCTTGAAGGAGAATATTTGTATGCCCTAGAGGTGTGGGAAGAGTGTGGCATCTCTTCATTGTATTTCTTTCTGGAAGAGTATTAATACAATTAGATATTGTCTCTCATATTTTGTGTTGTTTTTGATTTCTAGTTACTTGTTATTTCTGGTTAAATTTTGTGTTTAGTTGCTTATACAAGGTAATCAATTGTGCTCCTAATCCTGACAAAGTGGTATCAGAGCTGTTTGTTGTTCTAGATTCCTGACAAGTGGTATCAGAGCTAGGGTTGCAGGTTCACAGAGCCTGATTCAGAGCAAGTTTGTGTTTGATTACAAGTCACTCTCAAGAATTTTTGATTGAGTGGGAGTATAGCAATGGCAGAAGAAAGTAAGCTAAGAATGAAAGAATTCAAAAGCAAGAATGATCAATTACGAAATTATGAAAAGAAAGAGCAGGTAAAGAAAGATTGCTGGTTGGTTGAAGATCAGCATGAAGAAAATGAAGACGCAGATGTTGCAGGAATTGTTGCACATGATGCTCTTGTATGTTCTTTAGATAAAGTAGAATCTTGGTTTATAGATTCTATTGCCTCTTTCCATGCAGCTCGAAATAGAGTATTTTTTCATGTTAATGTCTTTGGAGACTTTGGAAAGATTTATTTAGGCGTTTGTGAGCCTTGTCAAATTGTTGGCAAAGGAAAAGTGCAGCTAAAATTGTAGACGACCAACACATGGGTGTTGATGGATGTTATGCAAGTCCCAGTCTTGAAGAGGAGTTTAATTGCTTTAGAAAAGTTAGGTGATGAGAGATGCACAATAACTCTCACAGCGAATGCACTTGAATTAGCATGTGATAAGAAAGTAGGTACTCTTTATCTACTTACTTGTATTACTGATTCTCCTTCTATTACAAAGATGTGGCTTTGTAAGTTTGGTCACATGAGTAAGAAAGAGATGCATGTTCTTAAGAAAAAGTCAGATGTCTTTAACAAACTTAAGAATTAGAAAGCCTTGGTTTTTATGGAGGAGATGATGGACAGAGAGCAGCTGAGTGGGCTGAATAACTCTAAGCAGGGCAATTTGGATAGGGTTTTGATCCAAAGTGAGCTCATGGGTAAAAAGTCATCACTCAAAGAAAAACACAGTTATCGACGTCGGTCAGGTAGAATCGACGTCGAACAAGTAGGTACCAACGTCAGTCATGTGCAGATCAGAGTTAGTGGTGTCGGACAGGTGGCGACCAACGTCAGTCAGGAAATTGGCATCAGTGACAAGGTGTACACCGACGTCGGCGATCAGGTGGGATCGACATCGGTTGGATGCAGACCAAGGTTGATCAAAAAATAGATTTTGGGCGGACAACAAGCTGTCAAGGGGTCTCAAACGCCCATGAAGAGGATTGAAAGTGTAAGTAAGCTTCAAATTCGTTATTTCCCTTCTTTAGACTACTTGTTGTTCACTGATGGTCAAATATCAAAAAAAATTAAAGAAGCAGAGCAGGTAAAATCCAAGAAACAGTGGGAGCATGGCATGAATGAAGAATTTGATTCTTTGGATGAGAACTAAACGAGAGATTTGGTAGGGTTGCCAGTCGGTATGAAAGCACTAAAAGATGAATGGATTCTTTGATTAAAAAGAGAGAGAATGGACACGTGAGACAGAAAGCCAAGTCATATGGTCTTGAAGAAGCTC
Organism: Torreya grandis; assembly: GCA_037957365.1. Lineage (NCBI taxonomy): Eukaryota > Viridiplantae > Streptophyta > Pinopsida > Cupressales > Taxaceae > Torreya > Torreya grandis. The sequence continues at coordinate 2,153,397 of JARHVA010001706.1, read as the reverse complement.
TAGGACAGTGATACAGGTTTGACAGGTGTATGAATAAACATGGCTTTAGTCAATATCAATGTAACCATTGTGTTTATTTTATCAAATTGGATGATGATTACAACATTATCTTGTTACTGTATATAGTGTGTATGCTTGTTGCAGGGTCACACATGTAGGGTTTTTTGAGCTAAAGGTAAAGGTAGCTCAGAGGTGTGCCAAGAAGGATTTAGGAGGAGCAAAATTCTTTGGTATGAGTTTTTCTAGAGACATAAAAGATCACAAGTTGATTTTGTCTCTAGATGATTGTGTGAATAAGGTAGTGGCGAGGTTTAAGATGCAAAATACAGAACCGGTTAGCACACCGATGGTTGGACAGTTCTATGAATAGTGTCTTGATTCACATGATGAGGTTAAGTACATGTGTACTAGACCTGATGTTGCCCCAGTAGTAGGTGTTGTCAGCAAGTTCATAGACAATCTGAAAAAAAGCATTGAAAAGTAGTTCAGTGGGTTCTCAGGTATCTGAGAGGGACCAGCAGCAGGTTAACATGCTATGCAGGGTTAGGCACTTCTCTACATGGGTATGTAGATTCAGATGTGGCAGATTACTTGGATGACAGGCGTAGCACCACAGGTTTTATGGTGGTTGGTCTTCAAAATTGAAGTTGAAGAGGGATACAAGCCAGGAAACAAATTAGATGATGTACTGGTATAGGTACAAGTGTAGCTGTTTATCTCTAAGTGGGAGATTGTTAAGTTGTGGAGCTAAAAGCTTCACTGATGCAAACATGGAAGAGGTTACTGAGTGTCAAAGTCACCGACATCGGTCAGGCCAACCGATGTCGGTCAGAGGTGGACAGGACGCTGCCAACATCGATCATGGATCGATCGATGTCGATCATCTCTAGACAGATAGCGACCGACGTCGGTCGCTTGTGCGATTCCAAAACTGTTAGTTACAGGAATAGTTTGTTTAACGAACTGGTTGTTTGTATGTAAAGACTAATTTTAGTCTTAGAGTTGCGTTTTTAATTATTATAATTAGAAAGTCTAATTATTATTTGTATGAGATCTATTTAAGAGACCCATGGGATGTATTGTAAAGTGTGCTAGATAGAGAGAGCAAGGTTAGATCTTTTAGAGGAAAGACAGCAAGGTTAGCTCCTCATAGTGCCACAGTGCCAAGTGTGTATGATTAGGTAGATCTGCGAGAGAGCAAGATCTGGTAGAAGATTCACAGGAGTGTTGGTGTGTAAGATCTAGGTCGACAGGTGTGCAAGGCCAGGTTGATCTGTGGTATAGCAAGATCAGGTGATATCTACATGGTAAGATCAGTTGATCTGTAGGTGTGTGTGTGTGTGTGTGTGTGTGTGTGTGTGTGTGTGTGTGTGTGTGTGCGAGATCTAAGTTTGCAGGTGTGCCAAATCAAGTTGATCTGCAGGTGGCAGTAAGATCAGGTAGATCAGTAACACAACAGGTAGCAAGATCAAGTGAGATCTACTTGAAATACGTGGTGTACTCGAACTTGGAGTACATTGAGTACTTGGTGGACTGACAGTATTGTTACTGACTGGTGGACTGGCAGTATTATTACTGACTGGTGGAGGTGAACAACAACTCTGTGTTTGAGTTGTTTTTTGTGACCGTAATTGAGAGAGTGAAATCTTGAAGGAGAATATTTGTATGTCCTAGAGGTGTGGGAAGGCCTAGAGGTGTGGAAAGAGTGTGGCATCGCTTCATTGTATTTCTTTTTTGAAGAGTATTAATACAATTGGGTATTGTCTCTCATATTCTGTGTTGTTTTTTATTTCTAGTTACTTATGATTAAATTATGTGTTTAGTTGCTTATACAAGGTAATCAATTGTGCTCATAATCCTAACAAAGTGGTATCAGAGCTGTTTGTTGTTCTAGATTCTTGACACTATATACATTGAAAGATAAAAGACAATCTTCTCAGCAACTAATTTTTTTTTATCAATCAGAAATTGTTGTTACAAAATATATTGATTACAGTCAAAATATTCACTCTTGGCAAAATGTATTAAAGCTATAAAAAGAATCATTCAAATCTAAATCAAAAATATTACCTGATTTTGAAAGATCTATTGATAAAATCTTTTAAGTATATATGGCTAAGATTGAACCTACACAAACTAAAAGCTATTTTGATATAAGATAATCTTCAAAGTCTAAACCTCCACTAGATTCTCGAATAAGAACATTGAATCTTCAACTTAAAAATTTAATTAAGAACCACAAAAAAAAAGAAATGACTCATACAATAATTGTTCGGGCTAGCATACAAATCCATGGTTTTAAGAAAGATCCCTTCAGTGTTACTCAACAAATTACAAATGGGTTCATAAAAAATATCAAAGAATGATAGGATGCTAGTGGTCCAGTATTTCATAAAAAAATATACACTCATTCAGAATTTATTTCAGTAAAAAACAATGCTTTACTTTTTAAATTTATTGGCACTCTTGATAATGATAAAAAAATAAAGTTTCTTAAAGCACAATTATGTGATATGATCAGATTAGATAAATGTGTTATATAAATAATCTAATCTATAATACTAGTAAAATTTGTAATCCAGCATATAAGATCAGGTATATAATTTATTTTTTTAATATTTTGTTACCAAGTATAACGCTGTTATAAAGGATGATTGCCCAACTATATCTTTTAGAATGATAAACCAAAATATTAAAACAATTAATGAAAGGCTATGTGCAAAAAGAAAAGTACATAATAAACTTATGAAGTTTCATAAATAGATTGGTGTAAAATTTTACAGTTTTATTGATGATAATTTTGGTTATATGGATGTGCATAGATATAGACAGTATAAAAAGAAAAAGAAATCTCATTCTTGCAACTATTCATTATGAAAAGATTTTACTCATATGAAGTCTCGAAAGCCTAAATACAAATCCAGAAAAAGGAACTTTGACCCTAAAAAGATATTAAAAAAAAAGAAACATAAGTTTCAAAAAAAAATAGTTAAATATTTCATCTTTCAAGGTGATCATTATGTAAATAAATATCCTAACAAGAAGAAAAAATTTAGGAAAATTAATTTTTTGAATAGCCATGGAATCAATCAAGATGAATATGTCTTATTCTCTGATAAAGATAAAATTTAATGAGTCAAATATTCTATTAAAAGAATCAGATAATGATGAGTCTAATAATCAAGTAAATATGAATCTTGTTGACACTGAATCAGAAGATGAATGATTCTGATATAAGATTTCAGATTCATATGAATTCTACTCCAATCCTAGATGCTGAGTTTATCTCAACAAATATATTTTCTTAAAAAGGATATGTTAAAACTCTTGCATATATAATTTTTGGAAGAATATTTTTACAACAATAAATTGTAGTTGTTGAACAAAAATATTCTCTATACTTATCTCAACAAAAAAAGCAAAAAGATGATTTATCTCAAGAATTTTAGTCTAAAATCTTTAAAGTTCTTACGGTTGAAGCTGTTTATCAACCTGATACATATGATAAAGTCACTTGACGAAAGAAATGAATTTATCAACTCCAGAGATTCTTAGCTAAAGCTCAGATTGAATTACAAGATCTTATGAAAGAAGATGTTACTAATGAACATGAGCACCTCTTTGAAGAAGAATTGTTCTAAATAATTAATGAGATAGAATCTCATTTTAAGAAGGGAATAATCTCTTATAAAAACTCAAATATATATCAAATATCAGTATATACTACTAATAATCTAGTATGTGAAATTTAGATCAAATGAGATGGTTTTAAACTATATAACTTAGATGTCTTGCTTGACACAGGTGCTAATATTTCTCTTGTTAGATATCATTCTATTCCTATTGATATGTGAAACGTTGATTTTCATAAGTTGACTTTTAATACAAAAATTATAATTTTAGAATTATCTACAGTTATTTCTGTTATGCTTAGCGACTTTATCTATCATTTTAAGATAGTACAACATGAAATGTCTATGTATGACATGATGATTAGTTCAGATAACTTGTCAATTTTTTATCTTATTACAATTCAGTGACATAAAATAATTCTTACATAAAAATATTTTTTATACAAGAAATCTAAATATGAATGTAGAATCTTTATGAAAGAAAAGCCAAAAAAATCAGTTGATACCAAATGAATACAACAAAAGATTAATCTTTGTCATGTCAGCATTGAATCAATAACTGAAAAACTCAAAAAAAATTATTGCTCTGAATTTTTTTAACATTCAGTAATAAAAAATACATGAATATAAAATTCAATTAAAGATAATAAAGAATAAGAATGGCAATGAATTAGAACCCAAGTTCAAAGCACACTATTCAAGTATGCTCCTTCTCTAAGAGAAGAATGTTTACAAAAAATAAAATAATTAAAGGAGTAAAGTTTAATAAGATATTCTAATAGCCCTTGGGTTTGTGAAGCATTTTATGTGAATAAAAGATCAGAACAAAAAAGGAGAAAGAAAATGTTAGTCATAAATTATGTTCCTCTTATTAAATATGTTTTACCTATTCAACATCTAATCCCTTCAAAAGATGAAATTTTACAAAGAATAAGTGGAAATAAGATTTACAAGTTTAATTTAAAAGCAAGATTTTGATAGCTATAGCTAACAAAACAAGAGAGGTATAAGACTGTATTTGTTACTATATTTAGACAATATAAATGGAATGTCTTATCTTTTGGCTTAAATATTGCTCTTAGCATATTTCACGAAATGATGAATAAGATTTTCTCTATATTTTTAATTTTATAATTGTTTACATAAATGATATATTGGTCTTTTCAAAATCTCTTAAAGATTGTATAAAATATATAAAACAATTCTATCAAAATATGTTTCACAATGATTTAGTTCTATCTAAGAGAAAAATATCAATTTTTAAAGATAAAATTGAGTTCTTCGGTGTTACTATAAAATCAAGAGAAGTTTTAGTCTAAGAACATGTCTTGAAGAATATTAAGAACTTCCTTGATGAACTCAAAGATTAAAAAATGCTACAAATTTTTTTTGGTTGCATAAACTATGTAGCAAATTATTATTATTATAATATTGCAAAGAACAGCATACTTCTAAATAAAAGGTTAACAAAAAATCTTCCAACATGGTCAGATGAGATGACAAAAGTAGTTCAAAGAATAAAATAAAATTATCAAAATTTGCCACCATTAATATTATCTAGTAATGGTCTAAAGATTATTGAAATAGATGCCTCAGAATTATATTGGGGTGCAGTTTTGAAAGAAAGATTATCAGATGATTCAAAACAAATTTGTAGATTTACTTCAAAAAAATTTAAATAAGCTCAAAAAAATTATCATTCTACTCACAAATTTTTTTTGCTATTATTAAGGCTATTCAAACTTTTATGTTCTTTGTGAGATCAGAAAAAAAAATTGTTAGATCTGATTTGAATAATTTTATGAGCATTTTTTATTTTATTAATAATTAAAAAAAAAGATCTGTGCGCAGGTTAACCAGGTGGACAATATTTCTGTCAGACTTTGATTTCTCTATTGAACATATTGCTGAAAAGAACTGTCTTGATGATTTTATATTTAGAAATTTTAATTCAAAATAGTCAGTCATGGCAATAACTATTTAAGAAGTTTATGCTATTTGTTATCAGCATATATGGAGATCGACTCCATCGATTGCTAATCAATTAACTCGTGAGATCAATGCTCTCACAAGAAAATCTCATGAAAATTCTGTAGAATTCAATAATACTCATTTGGCATGGACGTCTCAATTTTAAAAACTAGAGGCAAGAAATGGTGTTTAACAATAATGTTATATTATGAAGCTAATAATCCAATGATTATTGGTATAAATAATTCTTTTAAGAATTTTATTTGCAAATATGGATTTTAATTTCTGATCTAATGGTCTATATTTTGACCAAGTTTTAATCTTGAATTAATTTTTTTTTTATCATCTACTAAAATTTTAGATTATTTGTATGAATTCTTAGATTATATCATGTCAATGAAAGCCTCTGATGATCATGTTTATGGTATCAACTGGGTTTTTTTACTTTTATTTTATAAGGATTCTACATTCATATCTGAATTTTTTGTATAAAAAATATTTCTCTGCAAGAATTATTTCATGTGACTGAATTGTAATAAGATAGAAAGTAGATAAGTTATCTCAACCAATCATCATGCCATACATTGGCATCTCATATTATACTATCTTAAAATGATAGAGTTGCCAAGAATAACATGTATAACTGCAAACAATTCTAAAACTATAATTTTTGTATTGAAAATCAACTTATAAAAATCAATTTTCCATATATATATATATATAATGTTCTTCTTACTAAATTTGAGAAGACCATTTTATATATAAAAAAATTTAGTAAGAAGACCATATAATATATAATTGTCTTCTTAATATATATATATATATATATATGATGTTCTTCTTATTAAATTTGAGAAGACCATTTTATATATAAAAAATTTTAGTAAGAAGACCATATAATATATAATTGTCTTCTTACTATATATAGAAGACCATATAATATATAATTGTCTTCTTAATATATATATATATATATATATAATGTTCTTCTTACTAAATTTGAGAGGACCATTTTATATATATATAAATTTACTAAGAAGACCATATAATATATAATTGTCTTCTTAATAAATTTGTTAAATGTATAAAAGTGTGGGATTAGATAATATTATTGGAAATAATTTTAATTCATATATATATAATGTTCTTACTAAATTTCAGAAGACTATTTTATTTGTGTGTGTGTGTGTCAGAATTATTAAGAAGACCATTATATATACATAATATATTATATATACACTTAACAAATATTATAATGATCTTTTTAAGTTAAATTTGTTAAGTGTATATGTGTGTGTGTATATCTATGTATGTGTGTGTGTGTATATATGTGTATGTATGTATATATATACACATACACTTAACAAATTAGTAAGAAGACTATTATATATTATTGAAAATAATAATAAATTTAGTAAGAAGACCATAATATATTATTGGAAATAATTCTCATATATATATATATATATATGGACTTTTTACTAAAATTGTTAAGTTTATATATACAATGGTCTTCTTACTAAATTTGTTAACTATATATATAAGTAATAATCCAAAAATGTGTACTTTAATCATATTGCTCATTATAAATATTCTCATATGAGGATTGTTGTGTTGATCCATGCTATTATATTTATGTATATGAACATGTGTGTGTGTGTGTGTGTGTGTGTGTCTTCTTACCAAATTTGTTAAGTGTATATATTGGTCTTCTTACTAATAAAAAAATTAGTAAAAAAACCTCTCTCTCTCTCTCTCTCTCTCTCTCTCTCTCTCTATATATATATATATATATATATATATATATATATATATATATATATGAATTTAGTAAAAATGCCATTATTATATGTAGGTACACACACACACACACACACACACACACACACACACGCACATTGGTTCATATACATAAATATACAAGCATGGATTCAACACAACAATCCTCATATGATAACATTTATAATGAGCAATAGAATTAACGTACATATTTCCAAATTATTACTTTCATTTGATTTCAAAAAAGGTAAGGCAAGAGATATTTATGGCGAGCAGAAGTAAGAAAGGTGTGAAATCAAAGACAAGTGATGCAAAGCAGGGCTCCTCCTTAAGAATCCCTTCCAACAAACCTCCAAACATGAACAGTCGTATCTCCTCACATAGTGCAGATGATGCAACTAGGGCAAAGACTATTGTTCCTAGGAAAATAGGAGGTGGATCCATTATCCCTGCTTCATAGCAAGTTGCAACAATCCAAATCTTCGACAATAATTTGGAAGCAAAGATTGAACACCTCAAATAATGTGCCTTAATCTGTAAGTTCATTGGTTATTAGCCTAGTGAGACCATCTTACAGAAGTGGCTTGCAAAGAACTAAAAGGTCCAGAAGGTCAATATTCTTCCTCAGGGTTTTTTCAAGTGGTTTTTTATAATGCAAAACATAGTAAAGACATGTTCAAGGGCAGCCCCTATTTCCTAGGGTGTTCTAGTATGTTCATGAAACTTTGGGAAAAAGGCTTCAACCCCAAGGAGGTGAACTAAAACAAGGTTCCCATTTAGACCATGATCTATGGGCTCCCCCTAGAGCTTTGGAAGGATGAAATATTCGAACAAGTAGGTGATCAGTTGGGGGAGTTCATTTGTATGGTAAAAGCAACAAATACATGTCTTATGGCTATTTATGCCAAATTTTGTGTAAATGTCGATATTTCTAAGCCTCTTCCCTTATCAATCTGATTCAAATCCAAAACTAAAGAATGGATTCAAGAGTTGGACTATGAAAATTTCCCCTTTCGTTGTAGAAATTTTCAATCTTATGGCCATTTTGTTCATAATTGCCCTCTCCTAGCGCAATAGGTAGGGAAAGATGAAGAGGGCTTCATCAATACAAAAAAAAGAATAAAGGGAACAAAGCCAAAGAGTGGAAGCCATATGTAGCTATAGTGACTCTAGCAATACAATCGATCAATAAATTCACTCTTCCTTAAGAGACGGAGGTAGATTTTGCTTCCTTAGATGGTGTAAAGACAACAAGGGACTCTTTAGTGAAAGATATGGCTCCCACTTTCCCTAACATTCAAGGCCTAGATTAGATTTTAGAGGGTATTCATCCCCTTCCCCCTATTGCTTCTCAAAAGAAGATCAGGAGGAGGATCAACAAATTTTGGAAGGGATGGATAACCTTACCCAATCTAAAATCAAGCATCTTATTGACAATTTGGGTATGTCCCCACTTGAAGTTTCAAATCTTGCCACTAAATCAGTTCAAAGTGGAAAATGCAAACTAGGTAGACCTCTTTCTAACCCTAGAAATCTTGAAGCTCAAATTAGTATTGGGAAAGGAAGTCAGAAACAAATCTCCAAAATGTTCTCTAAGGAAAATCAAAATCCCAACATGAATGAAGAGGAATAAAAAAAAAAAGGAGGCCACATGTTCCCTCAAATCTATCAAAAATCAAAACTCTACTTCTAGGGGGATAACCTCTCGCCTGCAGTAGCAGCAGGCCAAAATATTCTCAATGTCAATAATTTATTGAAATGTGTGAGGGCTCAACACCTCACACAAATAAAGGCTCATGAAACAACTCATTATGTCCAAGAAGCCAAATCTGATTCTTTTCCAAGAAATAAAAATGGATGACACCCTCTACTCTAATGTCTTTAAAAGCATTTGGAGAAATTATATTTTTGTAGTTAAAAACTCCACTGGCTCCTCTGGTGAACTTGCCATGATTTGGAACCCCTCCACACTCATAGTAACTCTTATGGATTATTGTGTCAAATGGCAAGTTACAAGGTTCAACATATTTGGGTCCAACTAAAGCTTCATATGTGTCAATATTTATGGCCCAAGCACTAGCTAGGGAAGAAATCTTTGTTGGTTGTCTCTCAAAAATATCATAGCCTTACACACAATTGACAAATGGATCCTTGGAGGGGACTACAACATGGTTACCTTACCTTTAAAAACATTCAGGGGATCTGACACCCTCTCCCTCTGTTAAGAATGGTGAACAAGCATTCCAACCTAAGATTCAGAAGTGTTAAAAACAAAACATCACACAATGAAGTTACAGATAAATGATTGCAAACTAAAGTGAATCAAGTGTTATTTAGAAATATTAATACAAAAAAATGCTCTTGCATAAATAGGCAAGGCAAAACACATAACTAGCTTAACTAACCAATGTGGGATAAATCCTCACATAAGACAAACTCATAAAATAATGAAATAGCTAGCTAATACACTAGCAAACATGAGTTATACATGAAATACATACTCTAACACTCTCCCCCTCAAGTGAAGCTAGGGCCTAACAATAGCCAAAAAAAATAGTGGCATATCCATAGTATGAGTCCCAACAACTAGGCCCGATAAGATACTCATGTAAAATATGTATCCATAAAATGATGAATGAAAATGTCCTTACGAACACTCTCCAAGAACAAATTCTGAAACCCCAAGCATGCCACGTAACTCAAGGAAACGAGGTGATACAAAAGGCTTTATGAAGATGTTTGCAACCTATTGTTAAGTCAAAATGCACTCTAAATTAAGAACTCCATCTTGAATGTGTTGACGAATGAAGTGCATAAATACCTTAATGTGCTTAGTCCATTGATGCTCAATTGGATTGTGAGATATGTGTATTGCACTCTGATTGTCACACCAAAGTACAGTGGATGAATCCTACATGAAACCAAACTCTAATAATAACTGACAAAGTCAAAGAATATATTGACTCGTAATTGTTGCTCTATATTCAGCCTCTATAGATGAAAGTGCAATAGCCTACTACTTTTTGCACAAACAAATAATAGGTGAAGAACTAAGACAAAAGATGTAGCCAAAAGTGGAATGTCTATCATCAAGAGAACCTGACCAATCTGAATCATGATATCTAACCAACTGAGTAGAAACCTTAGTGTAGTGTAATCAAAAATGAGCAGTGCCTCACATATATCATAAAATCCTCTTGACAACCTACCAATGACTGTCATGAAGGTCATGTGAAAACCTAGATACAAGCCCAACTGCAAATGAAATGTCAAGGCAAGTATAGGTGAAATACATAAGACTCTCAACCATCTATCTATACAATGTAAGATCACAAAAGTGGAGTAGTATAAAAGGTAGTGAGAGTCACTCCAGACTAAAAAGAAGAACTTGGCTTACAATCAGCCATGCCAAAATGTTGAAGAAGATCAAGGGTATACTTATGTTGATTCAAATAAATCCCTATATCTAACTATGAAATATGTAAGCCAAGGAAGAAATGCAAAAGACAAAGATATGTCATGTTGAACTATGTTGAAAGTGCTTGTTGAATACACTGAATTTGAGACGAGTTGTTTGTGAGAAATAGATCATCAACATACAAGATTAGAATAACAATGTCCTCCCCAATACGTTGAATATACACTATGGGATTAGAGTGGTAGCCAAAAAAGCTAGTAGAGAGAAGAAATGAATCCATCTTCTCATACCATGTTCGAGGGGCCTATTTGAGACCATAAAGAGACCTCCTAAGTTGATAAACAAGAGAAGAATCATGAACAAATTCAATAGGCTGCTACATATAGATTTTTTCATACAAGTCTCCATGCAAGAAAACACTCTAAACGTCCATCTAATATACTGGTCAACCTTGTGATGCAGTAAGAGAAATTATAAGGTGAACATAATCCATCTTGGTAACAGCCATAAAAGTCTCAAAGTAGTCAATACCTTCAACCTGTGAGAACCCTTTTGCAACATGAAGAGTCTTATATTTGTCAATGGATCCATCAGTTGCATACTTGGTATGGTAAATCCACTTGCACATAACCAACTTTCTTCTTGTTGTCACTTGGATTTGCACCCTTTGAGGAGATGCAAAGCTCCTATCATCCAAGTGGCACAATGGAATCACCTCTAGGCTTGTGTGCAACCTAAAGAATGAGATGAATCTCTAAATAGGGTGAGTTCCCTTGATGTACCACTTTGAATTGCAATTGCTACTAACTTTGGGGGGTGAAAAGGGGGTGAGAGATAACTAAAAACAAACTAATCTAAGGGAGGTGATACACCAGATTGATTGATGACATCCAACCATAAGCATATTACACTTGAAATCAAAGGACAAATTAAGTATACACTTCTCCAATCTTCATCTTCTCACATCAATGTTACATTGTGGGGTTATGGATGAATGTGCAAAGCTAGGAGGACTAGACAGGAGGCCTTTAATGGCACTAACGAAGAGACTAACTCACTTAAATTTTGGCATATCATAAAAAAACATCACATACCTTGAAAGAAGAAGCTTTCCAACTTTAAACAAAGTGTAAGAATGAGACCACATGTTAGGAATCCATAGTCTTCACTAAACAAGATTCATCATCTAAGTAGAACACACTTATGAACAGTCATGGAAGAGGTAACACTTCATAATTTTATTGATCAAAAGGTATACAAATGATCAGGGCTTCACCATACTCAGGTGGAGCATCCCTATAATGTCTAAAATGGTTAGTTCTTATAAAACTTGAGAGAGAGAGAGAAGTCCAAGGGTCACAAAAACATGTGTCAAGCTAATCTAAGGAGTTACTTGTGCATGTGGATAGGGTATGTGATGAACCATGCAAGGTTAGGAGATACAAGTGTCAATTCAAGGCACCAACTTCATGAAAATTAGCAAAAAATTGCTCATCTTGGCTCAGAAAAACTACCTTCATGATTGAAGTTGTTTAAACATCCTATAACTAATGAGGAGTAGTCCAAATGATTTGAATGAAGTTTAAGGTCATCATAGATGCCTCTCCATACATTATTTGTAGGCCTGGTCATCTAAAATCACCTGTAGAGGAGCAATCATCATCTATTGTCCAAAAAATTTCTCTTCCATGCATCCTTCACACTTGGCATTCAAAAAGAGATCAGTTGCTCATGCAAATCCATACAAGACAATGAATGACATGTTTCAAGACCCTCCATTGCCTTAGAATCATTAGATACACCTTAAAAGGACATCCACTTGAAGTTTTCACACCTTTCACTAGCTTGTCCAGTAGACCAGTTTTGACTGGATGAGTTGAAGGACCTGGTTTGGACACTTAAGAGTTTTTTTAAGGCATTAGAGTGATATGAAGAGTTAGATTAAGTCTTAATCTTTCTATTCATATGACTTTATCACCTGAAACCTTCTACAACCTAAAAAACACATAAAATAGTGAGAAAACCCCTATTTTTTACTCCCATCCGTACAAGTATGTATAATCAAAAGGCATATGAGGGAGCTTGATAGAGTCCTCTACAAATTTCAATAGCTATTCTGGTCAAAATGGTCCATTATATTACATCTCCGACTCCATTTTCTTCATCATGTCACTATTAAGGGTTTACAAGGGTTTTAGAGCAATTTTGACTCTTAAGCTTGTTTCATAAAAACTTGACGTTGGAGTTTCAGCCTAATTCCACACAATGGTTTTTTAAGACCTTCAACTCCTCTAAGATTCTTTATCCTCCATGCAAAGCCCCATGAGAGATGTGAGCTTCTAAAGTTGCCTTGTCGAGCTCTTTTCCTTGTTTTCACAAGCCTGATGTTGGTTTTGAGCTTACAAATGGGATATTTACAACCTTTTTGCTCCCTACAAGCTTTAACACCTCTATATTATCCCCAAAAACATGTTTCAACATGTTACCAAGCTCATTTCATGCTTTAAGTGTGAAAATCCCTCAATTTGAATATAGGCCTAATCCTTACCTAGTAGGCCTACCTGCATCTTTTGTTCAAAATGACCTTCCTTGATGGATTTCGTGCATTGAAATAACTTCTACACCTTTAATGTCATACCATAGACCTATTCAAATATGTTTAAATTCATATCAAAGACTAAAAATGAAGATGACCCCCTCAACCTGCATTCGGCCTCAAATTTGCCTTTAGGCCTGATTGCAACTATAGTATGTTAGACCTCCCTACTTGTTTCCATACCCTTGTGAGGTGTTTTCCATGTTTTATTGGGTATAGCTCAGCGTATCACATCTTCTGGAAAGATTCAAGTAACTTCTCAATCACCTTTATATCATTTCTTTCCAAAATTGCCAAGGTTTGCACAAGGGGAAGTACCCTCTGTCTGAGACAAAATAGAGCGCATTTCCCCTATTTTTCTAGACAAAATGGATATTTTATATGGTTCCCCAAGTGGTGAGGATACTTTTCACCAAATTTTACCCCCTGATGACACCATTTTCCTTTTCAAAACATCAAAAACTCAAGACAAGCTTCTTGAATGACAAACTGTGCAAAATTTTATCCATGTGGACAGAGTGCTAAGTTTGTTTAGTACCCTTATATGTTTGTTCTCCATCATGATAGTGCCATTAGGTTGCTCTATATTATGGTAAATGTATTTTAAAATTCTGTTATCATTCCAAATCTCCATGTTCCTTTTCCATACCACTATCTAGTGAGGATTGAGTGCCACTACCCTAACTGTGTTTCCTATTTTCCCTTCTTAAGAAAAACTCCTGTAGGTGTCTTAAATGGTTTGATCCTATATAAAGTGTTTCAAGACCTTCCAAGAGTCCTAAAGTATCATCTCCCACTTGCTTTCACTCATTCTTAGCACTCACTTACTCTCAATCATCAAGCTTACTCATTGTTTAACATAGAGTAGGTTGTGCATTTTGTCTTGGAGAGGGTCACTTGTAGGTGATCATGTGTGTTTGGCATTGAAACAACATCTATTAACCCATTAAGAGTTTCATTGAGTCATTTAATACCTATTTCATTCATTATCATGCAATTCAAGTATACAAAGGTCACTTTCTAGCATAATGCCTGCACAACTTGCCTATAGGGGTTAATCTCCATGTTTGAGACATTGCTTATGATGTTTGGTGATCACCTTGAGTTCATATTGGTCATAGAGTGCATGTTTGAACTTGCATTCACCTTTCAAGGATCTTAGAGCATCAAGGAGGCATCAAGATTTGGGGTTAATGTTTCATAGCCTGTTGTAGGTATGAATCATTCGTACAATGGACACCTGTAGACAGTCATGGATTACAAAGGGACATTTTTCTTAACCTTTTCTTGATGATTTGCATTAATTTGTCCTCATCTCACTAGTTGAGAACCCTTTGTCATAACCATTGCTCAATGTTGATCTCTTGAAGTGGTAAAAGGGTCATTTGCATCTACAGGCCTGTAGATATTACTGAAGATGTCTAGTATGTTTTTAGACATATTTGAGACCCTAAAACTCTAACTTCTCCATACTCTTTGACCTTCATTCTTGGCAGAGGTCTTGTTTGTGTCAGGGGCCATACATTCACCTCATTTTAGGCCTTAAAACCTCTTGAAGTATGTCATAGGGGGTCTACAAAAATCTCTTTGGTCGTTGTTTTATCATTTTAGAGAAAACCTCCCTAAACCCAGTCCTTTGTCTCTTCAACCTGATTTCATGCTTCTTTTTTCCTTTTAGACACTTTACATGGATTGCCAAAACTTGATTATTCATGCCACAGACTTGATCTTGCTTAGTTGTTTCCTTCTCTACACGAAAGCACTTTTGCACTTTGCTCAGCCATCTATAGGTGGATGTTTGATGCACCATAGTGAGCTATATGTGTACACCATGAAACTAAAAATGCATATGAACTTTGTATGCTCTTATCCAACACCATAATGCATCTCTTTGGGTCTTAAGAAGTTGGGAAAACATATCCACCTCTCCACACATCATCATGACGTTAGCAAGGCCTTGTAAGTTGAAATGTGGCAAAAACATGTTAGGGAATAGCTCGAAGACCACTCATGCATTTGTCAATCTTTAAATAGATGATCTCCATCAAGAACACTTTGAAACCAACTTCCAAGTACCTTCTCCAACATGAAAATCACTTGCCTGCATGTGAAATAGAGCAGGTAGAGATATCTTATAACTATTCTAGCATGGTGGAGGCATGAGTTTTGATCAAAATATGGGGTTTTAAGACCAAAACCTATAAGGAGATGACTCTCATGGAATTGCAACATGAAAGACACCATTTCCCATTCATATGAATCTTCTATATGTAATTCAAACCTATGCAAGTGTGGAATTGATTGAAACTGCTCATGGTGGTTCCTTCTTGCAAAGTGAGATATTCAACTTGTCAAATCAACTTGAAAGATGAAACTAATAATGAAAACCATTAGAGGAGGAAGCTAATATTCTCTGGAACCAAACTCAACAAGTGAATTATATGGATTCTTCCAAACAAGAGCAAAACCTATAGGGTGCACGGATGAGTAGGGAGATTTGAATAGTCAACTTCAAACTGATGATTAATAAAGCAAAATTGATCATTATTCAAGATAATTATATGGAAATCAAGGTCTCTGAGTGTAAAACAACTTCCCAAAAATGTTTGACTTGAAACCCTTCCTACTAGATGTACCAAGAAAAAACCTAAAAGTCATTTCTACATGTCTAAGAAAGCAAAAATGAAGCAAAATGGTTTTGGACAGAAAAATTGACATTTACAAATAAATTCAAGTGTGGAGAAGAGTGTGGGGGAGATGAAGAGTCACACTTCCAAAGGAGGCTATACAAATGCCAAATTCTTCTTTTTCTTTAAGAAAACTGACTTTTCTTTTGATAAACCTATAACTTTTTAGTATTGTCAGTTACGGAAGACTTCTAAGGACACATGGGACATGACATCACATTTTGACACCTTCACATTTCCAAATAAACCCCTACAAAGCATTAAATGCTCATTTTTTGACCCTTAAAATGACCCAAAATGATAAATGTGCTTAAATACTAATTAACAAAAGCCAGTATAACATTGAATAGCATATAAACTATAAAATACCTCATGACATGATATTAAACTCCCTAAAACACCTAAAGGTCAAGGTTTTACTTATGGGTTCCCCAATTTGACCTAAAAGTAAAATTTGGTCAACAAATTGGTGACTCATAGGGGTAGTATACATGTTATACTAACTAGATCAGTAGCCTTATCAGTCCATTAGGATTATGGAGTCATCTAAGGACTGAGACAAATAAGAAAACCTTTGACCATTGACCACAGACCTTTGATCAAGATAAGGCACTAATGACTACCTCTACCACACAAAGCAAAGGACACACACCAAAGCAAACAACCAACTAGACACACACATGCATGTGCTCTAAGAACTTATGGGAAACATGAGCAAACTATTATGTACAACTAACAAATAAGTATACCTCCCTCCTAGATCAAAATGTAAGCTTGAAGCATCACCTTCTTCATGAGATGGAACATGGTGCAAAGCATGCTTCTCCTTGGATTGGATGTCTTGTGGATCAGACTTGTTCTTTGGCACTTCAATTGTCATACTCTGAAGTAGACCATCTTCAAACAAGTCTGCAATGTATAAGTATTCCTCTTGCATCCAAACATCTTCAACCCTATCATGTGGATCTTCAATTGCAACTTTAAATGATGATTCAACAAGGCATACCTTCTTGTCTTCCATATTGCTCTCAACAAGATTAGGCTTCTTCTCAACTGCAAGGTCTTCTAGCTCATCAAGAAGCTTTGCAAACTCTATCTAATCTTGATCATTGTCTTCCATAGAAACCTTATTTTTCACCTTGTCATACACTTGGCCCTCAAATTGGCAAAGCTCTTCAAGCTCTTGAAAGAGCTCCATTTATAATTGCTAATCCTCCTTGTCAACCACTTCTTGAATGATAGTATCAACAAGTGGCTTCATAACAACAAGTTCTTGACCAACAAAATGAGCTTTCTCTTCATGTTGGGCTAAACACTCAAGATCATGTTCATTAAACTCATCAACAAGATTGGGCTTATCATTAGCTATGCAATCTTTTAGAGAAGAAGAAACTTTAACCAACTCATCAAATTCCTTGCATATGGCATTGAACTTTTGCCATAAATCTTCCTCCTCATGACCATCTTCAAAAGCTACTTATTCTATCTTGATCTCATGAGATTCTCCTAAGACTGCCACATCTTGAGAGATGACTTGAAAGTGTTCTCCTTCACTGATAGCACATTTCACTTCATGCTTATGATAATCATCTATAACCTTTTGATCAGATGTAGAGTCTTCTTCAAAGGCTACAAGGTTTTCCATCTCCTCCTTTATGGTGATACCAAGACTAGGCATCTTGAAATCATGTGATCTAGCCCAATGAGGCTATCAAGGAGGTAGGTTTTCTTCAAGCAAGAGTTCTCTTTCTTTATCAACTAGCTAATCCTCCTTTGGTTTCCATACCACAGGTCCATCAAGGAAAAGGGTGATGGGGTAAGGACAACATTAACTAGTTGGAGGAGGTGGCACATAAAACTCAAAATTAGATTGAGAGTGACGTGTAGGGGGGTCTTCGTGGACACACATCCCTTCAAATATAGACACATCAGCTATTGGATTGTCCTTTTGTTCACCAAGGGAAGATTCTATGGTGATTTGTTCTTCATAATCACTCATGAGAGCATCTTGATCAATGATGAATTGAGCTTGCTCTTCTTCACTTGCTTCTCTCAAGCTAGGTTCCTCTTTGAGAAGGAAATGTTGATGTATAGGCTCATGGATTTGAGGTGAAGGAGCTAGAGTATGAGATGTAGTGAAAGATGAAGGATTTGGAGATGAAGTGTGGGATGAAGGAGAAGGCTTATGAATGGGTTTGGAAAAGATAAAAGCACTAGTAAGCTCATATGGAAGTGAATTCTTGGGCTGATTAGGAGTAGCATCTATATGAGCAGGAGCTACATCTTGCCAATGTTATCCTTGTGTATAATACATGGAAACATTTTGTTTCATATGACAAGACTCATAGGAGTGCTCTTGAGGCCGATAGGCAACATGATATGGATTATAAGGCTCATATTGGGACTAATAGAGAGGTGTCTCTTGATAGCCATTCTCATAGGATTGTCCAACAACATGGTGTCCATAAGGAGAGGTAAATGAAGGACTATAATACTGTCATGGCTCATAGGAGTGTTGAGGAGTAAAATGTGGTTCATAGCAAAGCTGATTGTAGGATTGATACACTTCATGACAAGGTTGATTATAGTCACACCAAGGCTCATTAAGAACTTGTTCATATTGATGGGGAATGACACAAGCTTTGAAGGTGTCACCAATTTATAGAGAAAAATACTCAAAATCAAGGTCATCCATGAAACTTCATTGGGAAGCAAGAACACAAAAAATGATCAACCATCTTCAAAAGGAATACCTAGGTTGCTTGACTAGCTGATACAACTTTAGAGTCGCCATTGATGCTTTGATAAATGCCTTCAAACGCTGATTATTGAGAGACAACACCAAAAATATCTCACCCTCTTGGAATAAGAGTCCCATCGGGCATGACAAAAACTATTGTCACTTAGATTTGCACCCTTTGAAGAGATGCAAAGTTATCCTTATCCAAGTGGCACAATGGAATCACCTTTAGGCTTGTAGACATTCTAAGAAATGAGGTGAATCTCTAGATAGGGCTAGCTCCCTGATGTACCACTTTGGATTGCAACTAATACTAACTTTGGGGTGTGAAAAGGGAGAGAGAGAACTGAAAACAAACTAATCTAAGGGAGGTGTTACACCAAATTGACTAATGACATCCAACCATATGCATATTACACTTGAAATCAAAGGACAAACTAAGTATACACTTCTCCAATCTTCATCTTCTCACATCAATGTTACAATGTGGGGTTATGGATGAATGTGCAAAGCTAGGACGACTAGACAAGAGGCCTTGAATGGTACTAAGGAAGAGACTAACTCACTTAACATTTGACATATCCTAAAACACTTCACATGCCCTACAAGAAGAAGCTTTCCAACTACAAACAAGGTGCAAGAATGAGACCACATGTTAGGAATCCATAATATTCACTAAACAAGATTCATCATCCAAGTAGAACCCACTTATCAACAATCATGGAAGAGGTAATACTTAATAGTTTTATTGATTAAAAGGTAGACAAATGAGCAGGGCTTCACCAAGGGTCATAAGGACACTTGTCAAGCTGATCTAAGGAGTTAATTATGCATGTGGAGGTATGGGATGAACCATGCAAGGTCAGGAGCTACAAGTGTCAATTCAAGTCACCAACTTCATGAAAAGTGGCAAGAAACTACTCATCTTGGCTCAAAAAAATTGCCTTCATGATTGGATCTATTTGAACATCCTATAACTGATGAGCAACAATACAAATGATTTGAATGAAGTGTAAGGGCATCAGACATGCCTCTCCATGCATTAGTTGCAGGCTTGGTCATCTAGAATCACCTGCAGAGAAGCAATCATCATCTATTGTCTAAAAAATTGCTCTTCCATGCATCCTTCACACTTGGATTCCAAAAAGAGATCATTTTCTCATGTAAATCTATACAATTCATTAAATGACATGTGTCAAGACCCTCCATGTCCTTGGAAGGATCAGGGGCACCTTAAAAAGACATCCACTTGAAGTTTTCACACCTTTCACTAGCTTGTCTAATAGACCAGTTTTGATTGGCTGAGTTGAAGGACCTAGTTTGGACACTTAGGAGTTGTTCCAAGGCATTAGATTGATATGGAGAGTTAACTTAAGTCTTAATCTTTCCATCCATATGATTTTAATCTCTTGAAACCTCTTACAACCTGTAAAACACATAAAACAACGAGAAAAACTCTATTTTTTACTCCCAAACGTACAAGTTTATACAATCAAAAGGATTGTGAGGGAGCTTGAGAGAGTCCTCTGCAAAGTTCAATAGCTATTATGGTCAAACTAGTCCATTAGATTGCATCTACAACTCTATTTCCTTCATCAGGTCACTATCAAGGTTTTAGAGCAGTTTTGACAATTAAACTTGTTTCATAAAAACTTGACGTTGGAGTTTCAGACTAATTCCACAAAATGGTTGTTTAGGATCTTATTCAACTCCTCTAATCTTCTTTTGCCTCTATGTAAATCCCCATGAGAGATATGAGCTTCTAAGGTTGCCTCGTCGAGCCCTTTTCCTTGTTTTCACAACCCTGATGTTGGGTTTGAGCTTACAAATGGACTATTTACAATCTCTCTACTCTCTACAAGCTTAACACCTCTATATTATCCCCAAAAACATGTTTCAACATATTACCAGCTCATTTCATGCTTTACGTGTGAAAAGCCCTCAATTTGAACATAGGCCTAATCCTTACCTAGAAAGCCTACCTGCATCTTTTGTTCAAAATGACCTTCCTTGATGGATTCCTTGCATTGAAATAGATTATACACCTTTAATGTGATCCCATAGACCTGCTCAAATAGGCTGGAAGTCATATCAAAGACCTAAAATGAAGATGACCCCCTCAACCTCCACTAGGACTTAAATTTGCTGTTAGCCCTAATTGCAACTCTAGTATGTTAGACCTCTCTACTTGTTTCCATACCCTTGTGAGGTGTTTTCCACATTGTATTGGGTGTAACTCAACTTATCACATCCTTTGGAAAGATTCAAGTAACTTCTCAATCACCTTTTTATCATTTCTTCCCAAAACTACCACGGTTTGCACAAGGGGAAGTACCCTTTGTCTGAGATAAAAAAAAGGGTACTTACCCTATTTGTCTAGACGAAATTGATATTTTATATGCTTCCCCAAGTGGTGAGAATACTTTCCACAAAATTTGAGCCCCTGGTGACACCATTTTCCTTTTCAAAACATCAAAAACTCAAGACAGGCTCCTTGAATGATAGACTGTGCAGGATTTTATCCATGTGGACTGAGTGCTAAGTTTGTTTAGAACCCTTATCTGTTTGTTCTCCATCATGACAATGCCATTAGGTTGATATATATTGTGGTAAATTTACATTCAAATTCTTTTTTCATTCTAAATCTCCATGTACCTTTTCCATACCACGATCTAGTCAGGAATGAGTGTCACTACCCTAGCTATATTTCCTATTTTCCCTTCTCAAGAAAGACTCTTGTAAGTGTCTTAAATGGTTTGATCTTATATAAAGTGTTTCAAGACATTCCAAGAGTCCTAAAGGATAATATTCCACTTGCTTGCACTCATTATTAGCACTCACTTACTCTCAATCGTCAAGCTCACTCATTGTTTAACCTAGTTAGAGCAGGTTGTGCATTTTGTCTTGGATAGGGTCACCTATAGCTGATCATGTGTGTTTGGCATTGAAACAAAATCTATTAACCCATTAAGAGTTCCATTGAGTCATTTGATACCTATTTCAATCATTCTCATGCAATTCAAGTATACAAAGGTCACTTTCTAGCATAATGCCTACATACCCTGCCTATCTGACCCTTGCTTGTAGGTGTCGATCTCCATGCTTGAGACTTTACTTATGATGTTTGGTGATCACCTTGAGATCATGTTGGTTATAAAGTGCATGTTTGAACTTGAATTAACCTTTCAAGGATCTTAGAGCATCAAGGAGACATCAATATTTGGGGTTAATGTTTCATACCCTGTTATAGGTATGAATCATCCGTACAATGGACACTTGTAAATAGTCATGGATTATAAAGGGGCATTTGTCTTAAACTTTTCTTGATTATTTGCATTCGTTTGACCTCATCTCACTAGTTGAGAACCTTTAGTCACAACCATTGCTCAATGTTGCTCTCTTGAAGTGGTAAAAGGGTCATTTGCATCTACAGGATTGTAGATATTACTGAAGCTTTCCAGTATGTTTTTAGGCATATTTGAGACCCCAAAACTATAACTTCTCCATACTCTTTGACCTTCATTATTGGCAGAGGTCTTGTTTGTTTTAGGGAATATACATTCACCTCATTTTAGACCTTGAAATCTCTTGCAAGTATGTCATAAGGGGTCTACAAAAAGCTCTTTGGTCTCTATTTTGTCATTTTAGAGAAAACCTCCCTAAACATAGTCCTTTGTCTCTTCAACCTCATTTCATGCTTCTTTTTGCCTTTTAGACACTTTACATGGATTTTCAAAGCTTGATTATTCATGCCACAACCTTGAGCTTGCCTAATTATTTCCTTCTCTCCATGAAAGCACTTTTGCACTCTGGTTAGCCACCTGTAGGTGGATGTTTGATACACCATAGTGAGTTATATGTGTACACCATGAAACTAAAAATGCATATGAACTTTGTATGCTCTTAGCCAACACCATGATGCATTCTTGTGGTCTAAAGAAGTTGGGAAAACATATCCACCTCTCCACACATCATCATGACATCAGCAAGGCCTTGTAGGTTGATGTTTTGGATAAGTTATGCAGGCAGGGCATGAAATGTAGCAAAAACATGTTAGGGAATAGCTTCAAGACCACTCAAATGCATTTGTCAATCTTAAAATAGATGATCCCCATCAAGAACACTTTGAAACAAACTTCCAATCACCTTCTCCAACATGAAAATCACTTGCCTGCATGTGAAATAGAGCAGGTAGAGATATCTTATGATTGTTCTAGCATGGTGGAGGCATGGGTTTTGATCAAACTATGGGGATTGTAGACCAAAACATATAAAGAGATGACTCTCATGGAATTGCACCATGGAAGACATAATTTCCCATTCATATGAAGCCTCTATATGTAATTCAACCCTCTGCAAGCATGGAATTGACTGAAACTGCTCATGGTGGTTCATTCTTGCAAAGTGAGCTATTAGACTTGTCAAATCAACTTGAAAGATGAAACTAATCATGAAAACCATTAGAGGAGGAAGCCAATATGCTCTGGAACCAAACTTAGCACGTGAATTTTATGGAATCTCCCAAACAAGAGCAAAACCTGCAAGGTGCACAGATGAGTAGGCAGATTTGAATAGTCAACTTCAAACTGATGATTCATAAAGCACAGCCGATCCTTCTTCAAGCTGCTTATGTGGAAATTAAGGTCTCGAAGTGTAAAACAACCTCCCAAAAATGTTTGACTTGAAACCTTTCTTACTGGACGTACCAATCAAAAACTTGAAAGTCATTTCTGCATGTCTAAGAAAGCCAGAATGAAGCAAAATGGTTTTGGACAGAAATGACACTTCCAGATCAATTCAAGTGTGGCGATGAGTGTGGAGGAGATGAAGAGTCACATTTTAACTTTTTTCAAGTGGCACACTTCCCAATGAGGTCGTACAAGTGCCAAATTCATCTATTTCTTTAAGAAAACTAACTTTTCTTCTGATGAACCTATAAATTTTTAGTCTTGTCAGTTATGTAAGACTTCTAAGGACACATGGGACATGACATTAGTTTTGACACCTTCAAATTTCTCCAAAAATTCGTACAAAGCATTAAATGCCTACGTTTTGACCCTTAAAATGATCTAAAATGATAAATAGGCTTAAAAACTAATTGACCAAAGCCAATATAACATTGAATAGAATCATATAAATTATAAAATACCTCATTACATGATATTAAACTCCCTAAAACACCTAAAGGTCAAGTTTTTACGTAGAGGTGTCTCAATTTGACTTAAAAGACAAATTTGGTCAACAAATAGGTGATTCATAGGGGTAGTATACCTGTTATACTAACTAGACCAATAGCCTTATCAGTGTATTGGGATTATGAATTCATCTAAGGACTGAGACAAATAAGTAAACCTTTGACCATTGACCACAAACCTTTGATCAAGACAAGGCACTAATGACTACCTCTACCACACAAAGCAAAGGACACACACCAAAGCAAACAAAAAAATAGACACACACACATGTGCTCTAAGCACTTAGGGGAAACATGAGAAAACTATTATGTACAACTAATAACTAAGCATATTTCCCTCCTCGATCAAAAGGGAAGCTTGAAGCATCACCTTCTTAATGAGATGGAACATGGTGCAAAGCATGTTTCTCCTTGGATTGGATGTCTTGTGAATTAGACTTATTTTTTGGCACTTCAATTGTCATTCTCTCAAGTAGACCATCTTCAAACAAGTCTTCCTCTAACATCCAAATATTTTCAACCTTGTCATGTGGATCTTCAATTGCAACTTTAAATGATGATTCAACAAGGCATACCTTCTTGTCTTCCATATTGCTCTCAACAAGATTAGGCTTCTTCTTAGCTGCAAGCTCTTCTAGCTCATCAAGGAGCTTTGCAAACTCTATCCAGTCTTGATCATTGTCTTCCATAGAAACATCTTTTTTCACCTTGTCATACACTTGGCCCTCAACTTGGCAGAGCTCTTTAAGCTCTTGAAAGAGCTCCATTTGTAGTTACTAATCATCCTTGTCAACCACTTCTTGAATGTTAATATCACCAAGTGGCTTTATAATAACAAGTTCTTGACTGACAAAAAGAGTTTTCTCTTCATTCTTTGGTTAAACACTCAAGATCATGTTCACTAAACTCATCAATAAGATTGGGATTATCATTAGCTATGCAATCTTTTAGAGAAGAAGATAATTTAACCAACTCATCAAATTCCTTGCATATGACATTTAACTTTTGCCATAAATCTCCTTCCTCATGATCATCATCAAAAGCTACTTCTTCTATCTTGGTCTCATGAGATTCTCCTAGGACTGCCACTTCTTGAGAGATGACTTGAAAGTGTTCTCCTTCCTTGATAACACATTTCACTTCATGCTTATGATGATCATCTAAAACCTTTTGATCATATGTAGAATCTTCTTCAAGGGCTGCAAGGTTTTCCATCTCCTTCTCCTTCCTTGTGATGCCAAGACTAGGCATCTTGAAATCATGTGATCTAGCCCAATGAGGCTGCCAAAGAGGTAGGTTTTCTTCAAGTAAGAGTTCTCTTTCTTTATCAACCATCTAATCCTCCTTTGGTTCCCATACCACAGGGCCATTAAAGAAAAAGATGATGGGGTAAGGACAAGATCAACTAGTTGGGGGAGGTGGCACATAAAACTCGAAATCATATTGAGGGTGAAGTGTAGGGGGTATTCATAGACACACATCCCTTCAAATATAGACACATTAGCTATTGGATTGTCCTTTTGTTCACTAAGGGAAGATTCTATGGTGATTTCTTCCTCATAATCACTCATGAGAGCCTCTTGATCAACCATGAATTGAATTTGTTCTTCTTCACTTGCTTCTCTCAAGATAGGTTCCTCTTTGAGAAGGAAAGGTTGATGGATAGGCTCATGGATTTGAGGTGAAGGTGCTGGAGTATGAGATGTAGTGAATGGTGAAGGATTTGGAGATGAAGGGTGGGATGAAGGAGAAGGCTTATGAATGGGTTTGGAAAAGAGAAAAGCACTAATAAGATCATATGGAAGTGAATTCTTGGGCTGATTAGGAGTAACATCTACATGACCAGGATTTACATCTTGTCAATGGTATCCTTGTGTATAATTCATGGAAACATTTAGTTTCATATGACGAGACTCATAGGAGTGCTCTTGAGGCTGAGAGGCAAAATGCTATGGATTATAAGGCTCATATTCTGACTAATAGAGAGGTGTCTCTTGATAGCCACTCTCATAGGATTGTCCAACAACATGGTGTCCATAAGGAGAGGGAAATGAAAGACTATAGCACTATCATGGCTCATAGGAGTGTTGAGGAGTAAAATGTGGTTCATAGCAACGCTGATTGTAGGGTTGATACACTTCATGACAAGGCTGATTATAGTCACACGAAGGCTCATTAAGAACTTGTTCATATTGATGGGGAATGGCACAAGCTTTGAAGGTGTCACTAACTTGTAGAGAACAAAACTCAAAACCAAGTTCAACGATGAAACTTTATTAGGAAGTAAGAACATAAGAAATGATTATCAACCATCTTCAAAAGGAATACCTGGGTTGCTTGGCCAGTTGATACAACTTTGGAGTCACCATTGATGCTTTGATAGATGCCTCCAAAAGATGATTATTGAGAAACAACACCAAAAATATCTCAACCTCTTGGAACAAGAGTCCCACGGGCATGCCAAAAATTGTTGTCACTTAGATTTTCACCCTTTGAGGAGATGTAAAGCTCTCCTCATCCAAGTGGCATAATTGAATCATCTCTAGGATTGTGGGCAGCCTAAAGAATGAGGTGAATCTCTAGATAGGGTTAGTTCCCTTGATGTAGCACTTTGGATTGCAACTACTACTAACTTTGGCGAGTGAAAAGGGAGAGAGAAAACTAAAAAAAAACTAATCTAAGGGAGGTGATACACCAAATTGACTGATGACATCCAACCATATGCATATTACACTTGAAATCAAAGGACAAACTAAGTATACACTTCTCCAATCTTCATCTTCACACATCAATGTTACATTCTGGGGTTATGGATGAATGTACAAAGCTAGGAGGACTAGATAAGAGGCCTTGAATGGCACTAGTGAAGAGAATAACTCACTTAACCTTTGACATATCTTAAAACACTTCACATGCCCTACAATAAGAAGCTTTTGATCTGCAAACAAAGTGCAAGAATGAGACCACATGTTAGGAATCCATAGTCTTCACTAAACAAGATTCATCATCCAAGTAGAACACACTTATGAACAGTCATGGAAGAGGTAACACTTAATATTTTTATTGATCAAAAGGCATACAAATCAGTAGGGCTTCGCCATACTCAGGTGGAACATCCCTACAATACCCAAAATGGCTAGTTCTTATAGAACTTGAGAGAGAGACAGAAGAAGAGAAGTCTAAGGGTCACAATAAAACTTGTCAAGCTAATCCAAGGGGTTGTGCATGTGGAGAGGGTATGGGATGAACCATGCAAAGTTAGGAGCTACAAGTATCAATTCAAGGCACCAACTTCATGAAAAGTGGCAAGAAACTACTCATCTTGGCTCATAAAAACTGCCTTCATGATTGGATTTGTTTGAACATCTAATAACTAATGAGGAGCAGTCCAAATGATTTGAATGAAGTGTAAGGACATCAGACATCCTCTCCATGCATTAGTTGTAGGGCTGGTCATCTGAAATCACCTGGAGAGGAGCAATCATCATATGTTGTCCTGAAAATGGTGCTTCCATGTATCCCTCACACTTGGCTTCCAAAAAGAGATCAGTTGCTCATTCAAATACAACAAGGTAGTGAATGACATGTTTAAAGACCCTCCATGGCCTTAGAAGCATCAGGGACACCTTAAAAGGACATTCACTTGAAGTTTTCACACATTTCACTAACTTGTCCAATAGGCCAGTTTTGACTCACTGAGTTGAAGGACCTAGTTTGGACACTTAGGAGTTGTTTCAAGGCATTAGAGTGATATGGGGAGTTAGCTTAAGTATTAATCTTTCCATCCATATGATTTTCATCTCTTGAAACCTCAAATAACCTGTAAAACACACAAAATAGTGAGAAAAACCCTATGTTTTGCTCCCATTTATATAAGTTTGTACAATCAAAAGGCATGTGAGGGAGCCGGAGAGAGTCCTCTGCAAAATTCAATAGCTATTCTGGTCAAACTAGTCCATTAGATTGCATCTCCAACTCCATTTCCTTCATCGGGTCACTAGCAAGGGTTTACAAGGGTTTTAGAGCAATTTTGACCCTTAAGCGTTTTTCATAAAAACTTGACATGGAGTTTCAGACTAATTCCACAAAATGGTTGTTTAGGACCTTCTTCAACTCCTCTAAGATTCCCTGGCCTCCATGCAAAGTCCCATGAGAGATGTGAGCTTCTAAAGTTACCTTGTCGAGCTCTTTTCCTTGTTTTCATAGGCCTGATGTTGGTTTTGAGCTTATAAATGGGCTATTTTCAACCTCTCTACTCTCTACAAGCTTTAACACCTCTGTATTATCCCCAAAATCATGTTTCAACATGTTACCAAGCTCATCTCATGCCTTACATGTGAAAAACCCTCAATTTGAACATATGCCTAATACTTACCTAGTAGGCCCACCTGCATCCTTTATTCAAAATGACCTTCTTTGATGGATTCCCTACATTGAAATAGATTCTACACCTTTAATGTGATACCATAGACCTACTCAAATAGGCTAGAAGTCATATCAAAGACTAAAAATGGAGATGACCCCATCAACCTTCATTAGGCCTCAAATTTACCTTTAGGCCTGGCTGCAACTCTAGTTTGTTAGACCTCCCTGCTTGTTTCCATACCCTTGTGAGGTGTTTTCCATGTTGTATTAGGTGTACCTCAACTTATCACATCCTCTAGTAAATATTCAAGCAACTTTTCAATCACCTTTTTATCATTTCTTCCAAAAACTGCTAGGGTTTGCACAAGGGGAAGTACCCTCTGTCTAAGACAAAATAGAGGGTACTTCCCCTATTTATCTAGAACAAATGGATATTTTATATGGTTCCCAAAGTGGTGAGGATACTTTCCACAAAATTTGAGCCCCTGATGACACCATTTTCCTTTTCAAGACATAGAAAACTCAAGACAGGCTCCTTGAATGACAAACTATGCAGGATCTTGTCCATATGGACTGAGTGCTAAGTTTGTTTAGAACCCTTATATATTTGTTCTCCATCATGACAGTGCCATTAGGTTACTCTAGATTGTGATAAATGTACTTTAAAATTATTTTGTCATTCCAAATCTCCATGTTCCTTTTCCATACCACTATCTAGTCAGGACTTAGTGTCACTACCTTGACTGTGTTTCATGTTTTCCCTTCTCAAGAAAGACTCATGTAGGTGTCTTAAATGGTTTGATCATATATAAAGTATTTCAATAAATTCCAAGAGTCCTAAAGGATCATCTTCCACTTGCTTTCACTCATTCTTATCTCTCACTTACTCTCAATCATCAAGCTTACTCACTGTTTAACCTAGTTAGAGCAGGTTGTGCATTTTGTCTTGGGTAGGGTCACCTGTAGGTGATCATGTGTGTTTGGAATTGAAATAACATCTACTAACCAATTAAGAGTTTCATTGAGTAATTTAATACCTATTGCATTCATTCTCATGCAATTCAAGTATACAAAGGTCACTTTCTAGCATAATGCCTGCATACCCTGCCTATCTGACCCCTGCCTATAGGTGTTGATCTCCATGCTTGAGACCTTTCTTATGATGTTTAGTGATCACCTTGAGCTCATGTTGGTCATAGAGTGCATGTTTGAACTTGCATTCACCTTTCAAGGATCTTAGAACATCAAGGAGGCATCAATATTTGGGGTTAATGTTTCATACCCTGTTGTAGGTATGAATCATTCGTACAATGGGCACCTGTAGACAGTCATGGTTTACAAAGGGATATTTGTCTTAACCTTTTCTTGATTATTTGCATTCATTTGACCTCATCTCAATAGTTAAGAACCTTTAGTCACAACCATTTCTCAATGTTGCTCTCTTGAAGTGGTAAAAGGGTCATTTGCATCTACAGGCTTGTAGATATTACTGAAGCTTTCCAGTGTGTTTTTAGGCATATTTGAGACCCCAAAACTCTAACTTCTCCATACTCTTTGACCTTCATTCTTGGCAGAGGTCTTGTTTGTTTTAGGGGCTATACATTCACCTCATTTTTAGTCTTGAAACCTCTTTCAAGTATGTCATAAGGGGTCTACAAAAAGCTCTTTGGTCTCTGCTTTGTCATTTTAGAGAAAACCTACCTAAACCAAGTCCTTGTCTCTTCAACCTGATTTCATGCTTCTTTTTTCTGTTTAGACCATATAAACTTTGTATGCTCTTATCCAACACTATAATGCATCTCTTGTGCTCTTAAGAAGTTGGTAAAACATATCCACCTCTCCACACATCATCATGACGTTAGCAAGGCCCTGTAGGTTGATGTTTTGGACAAGTTATGCAGACAAGGCATGAAATGTGGCAAAAACATGTTAGGGAATAGCTTCAAGACCACTAAAATGCATTTGTCAATCTTCAAATAGATGATCTCCATCAAGAACACTTTGAAACCAACTTCCAAGCACCTTCTCCAACATGAAAATCACTTGCCTGCATATGAAATAAAGTAGGCAAAGATATCTTATGACTTTTCTAGCATGGTGGAGGCATGGGTTTTGATCAAACTATGTGTATTTTAGACCAAAACCTATAAGGAGATGACTCTCATGGCATTGCAACATGGAAGACACCATTTCCAATTCATATGAATCCTCTTTATGTAATTCAAACCTCTGTAACTGTGGAATTGACTAAAACTCCTCATGGTGGTTCCTTCTTGCAAAGTGAGCTATTAGACTTGTCAAATCAACTTGAAAGATAAAACTAATCATGAAAACCATTAGAGTAGGAAGCCAATATGATCTAAAACCAAACTCAGCAAGTGAATTGTATGAAATCTCACAAACAAGAGCAAAACCTACAGGGTGCACGGATGAGCAGACAAATTTGAACAGTAAACTTCAAACGGATGACTCGTAAAGCATAGTTGATTATTATTCAAGCTCCTTATATGTAAATGAAGGTATCTGAGTGTACAACCTCCCAAAAATGGTTGACCTAAAATCCTTCCTACTAGATGTATCAAGCCAAAACCTTAAAGTCATTTCTGCATGTCTAGGAAAGCCAAAATGAAGCAAAATAGTTTTGGGCATAAAATGACACTTTCAGATCAATTCAAGCATGGAGATGAGTGTAGGGGAGATGAAGAGTCACATTTCAAATTTTTTCAAGCGGCACACTTCTCAAAGAGGTTGTACAAGTGCCAAATTCTTCCTTTCTTTAAGAAAATTGACTTTTCTTCTAATAAACCGACAACTTTTTAGTCTTGTTAGTTACTTAAGACTTATAAGGATACATGGAATATGACATCATATTTTGACACCTTCACATTTCTCAAAAAACTTGTATAAAACATTAAATGCTCACTTTATTACCCATAAAATGATCCAAAATGATAAATAGGTCTAAAAATTAATTGACCAAAGCCAATATAACATTGAATGGCACGAAATGACCTATAAAACACCTCATTACATGATATTAGACCCCCTAAAACACTTAAAGGTCAAGTTTTTACCTAGGGGTGCCCCAATTTGACATAAAAGTCAAGTTTGGTCAACACTTTCCTTAATAAGAGTGACCAGATCTCAAGTGTGATTCTTCATCAATGAAGAAAAATCCTCTGTCATCGCATCATCTCACTCTTGTATCCCACTAACCTGTGAAAAAGACTATGGATCGATCCATAGAGAATGCTTGACATAAAAGTCCAGTACTCCTAGAATGTGTATGATGATGTTGAACAATTGGAAGATATTATATGAAAGGTACTATCTCAAACTATAATACAAGCCCACCTAGGCATAGTGGAAACATCAGTGTGAATAGGATCCTCATCCTCTATAACCTCCTCAAGAATCCCCTGTACTAGCTCCTCAAAGAATGAATCTTCGAGAGGAGGTGAATCATCAAAATAATAAGGTATGGAAGAAGATGAAGAGTCATGATATGTAAAATGCTCATCAAACTGTACATGAATTCGAAAATAAACATCTTGAGTATCAAGATCTAAAAGATAATAAGCTCTCATGTCTTCGCAATACCCTACAAAAATCAATTTTTTTTCTTCTTGTCCAATGCTTTCATTTTCTTCTTTGGTACAAATGCCCAAACAAGGCTCCCAAAGACTTAGAAAAAGGAGACATCAGGTTTGGTTCCAAACCAAGCCTCCTCTGGTCATATGCTCAAGTGTTCAATGTGGTGTGTAGTTCTAAATGTAGTTCGCACAATTAACTACCTCTACCCAATAGGTAGAAGGTAAATCCCATGAATGCATCTTGTAGTTAGCCATCTCCTTCAAAGTTTGATTCTTCCGTTCTACTAAGCCATTTCCTTCAAAGTTTGATTCTTTCATTCTACTAAGCCATTATATTATGTAGTATGAGCAATAGAATGATGGTGAACAATACCATGCGTTGCTAAAAAATTAGAGAACTCTTGATTGAAATACTCCCCTTTATTATCTGTATGAAGTTTCTTGATGCAACTCAAAGATTGTTTATCGACCAAAGCCTTAAAGACTTTGAAGTGAGCAATGACATCACTCTTGTACTTGAGAAAATATTCCAAGTATGCCTCAAAAAATTATCAATAAAGGTAAGTGCATACTTAGCTTCATTGAAAGGAGTAGGGAAAACCATCAAATCATTGTGCACAAGCTCAAGTGGTGAAGAAGATCTCATGGACATACCCTTAGGAAATGGATATTGGTGTTGTTTCCCTAATGCACAACCAAGGCAAACTCCATCAAGACATAAAATTGTAGGAAGACCCTCTACCATACTGTGAGTGCTCAACTCTTTCTAATATATGTAGTTTAGGTATCCAAATCTCTCATGCCAAAGCTAACTCTCAGAATATGCATGAGAAACTAAACACATCCCTAAATGAGGAGTATCATCAAAACCTTCAAAATAACAGAGTCAAGAACTATGATTAACAATACCCTATGCAATAAGTATGTGTGGTTCTAACAAAGCTCGAACTTCAGCACCCTGTGGTGTGAAAGTCGTTGTCTTGCCCTAACCAAAATGAAAAATCTAATAAACTAAAAGTAGATTGGTGGTGATGTCTAGAACATATAATGAATCATTGATGCGGCCCCCATCTAGTTGTATGTCACCCTTCCCCTTAATAGAAATGAAGGAAGAATCTCCAACCTCAATGTTGGAAGTAGAACTCAAATCAAGAGGTACAAATGACTCCTCGAAAGAAGTCATATGGTGTGAAGCACTAAAATTTAAAATCCAATTGTTTGAAACAGGTAACTATGATCTCCCCACAACATTAAGTATTTTTTCATGTTCATGAGATGGAGGAGTGGAGATAGAAATCTTGTGTTTCTAATAGCATCCTCTAATGCTTGCATTCTCTTGAAACACCTAGACTCTTTATGACTAGTCCCCTCACAATAAAAGCAAGATAAGTTAGATTTATTCTTGGATTTGGAAGATGATTTGAGTTTAAATGTGTTAGTGTTGGGCTTAAGTGCATTTTGAGATGGAGGAGGAGTGTTCTTCTTTTTACCCATAGTTTTTTCCTTGTTCTTAGGATGTGATTCTACTAATATTTTTGTAGAGGTGGAAGACTCAAGGTGAGACAATTTAGATTCCTCCCTAGTTAGTTTCTCACATAACAACTCTAGATATGACATTTTGAATGCAGTACCTAAGGCATCCATACTAGAGAAAAAGGTAGAAGCAAAAATTTGGAATATGCCACTCAACTTAGAGAAAATCAGGTACACACACTCTTCATCCTTCTTATCTCATCCACTCCCCTTCAATTGTGTCAACAAATGCTTAAATTTAGTGAGGTAGTCTACAATAGAGACAAATTCATCCAGATTTAGGGAAGTAAGCTTGACTTCAAGCTACATAGCTTGCAAGTGATTTGCTTTCTCAAACAAACCTTTTAGCTTAGCCCATATTTTGAATGGAGAATCGCACCCATCTAAATGAAACAAAAGATTGTCACTCACATAACCCCCAATCAAATCCATACACTCTTCAAACTTACATCAGTACTAAAATTTTCAAATTCACGTATAAACTATGGTTGAGTTTCATTCATTATGGATCATAATATTTTGTGTTTTATGATTGTTTCTATTTGAAGTCTCCATGTATGGTAATTATGTGTAGTCAAAGGCTCAAAATGGCCAATACCAGAAGTAGAAGTCATGCATACAAATCACCAAAAAACAAAAAGAATATAAAAGGGTTCACAAAATTGGCACTGATACAACACCTCAAAAGATTGTATTAAGACCCCACTCCAATTTGGCACTTTATAAAAGTAGTGTGTTTTTATAAATTAATGACACCAATGGATAGAGAACTAAAAACCATGCACTTTTTAAAAAAAGAACTCAAATCTGAGTTACGGTTCAAAAGTTATTGGTGTTACGATTTTTCATAAAATGGATCAAAATATTAAAAAATACTACAAACGTGACCAAATCAGAAAAGAATATAGTCATCCAACCACTTGTCGAAATCAGAATTGAACTATAGACTCAAAAATGCCAATCAAAGTGAAAAAAGATTTGTCTGGTTATCACTTTACTTGTGTAAGTGAACAGTGTTTCCTCTTAAGCCAAAAATACAGCGTATAAAGGCAAAAAAAATGAATTAAGATGTTGTTTTGAGAGGAGAAAGAGGTGTTTTATTATTGTCTTGGTGTCTTAAGCTTATATAGACACTACCAAGAAGGTGAGCCCAAGTCTGCCATAAATAACCTTGCCTCCTTCCAACATTCCACATGGAGAGAAAGGACGCCAAAGGGAATTTCAATGCCTCTTTCAAATGCCTATCTTCTCTCTCCAACACAGAAGCAAAGGGAGAGAGTGCAGATCTGAAATAAAAGAAAAGAAGTAGAGATGGAATTTCAAGTAGATCCAACACCAAAATTGAACACAGAGTAGCTACAAATCTGATGCCTTTTTCAATCAACACCAACTTTTAGCAAAGAGTTGTAATACAACAAGAGAAAACAAAATGCCACCTTGTAGAGTGCAGACATCTCTCCTCTAAATGGTTTAATAACAGATTAGAAAGAGAAAAAAGATGCCACATGGCCCTTTCTCCTCTCTCAATGCAACAGATGACTTTCTCCTCCTTTCCAATGCCTTAGATCTGAAAAGAAAGAGCCAAATTTGGCACGCAGATCTCCTTGATGAAAAAAAATACGCCCCTATGTCCTTTCATGTTGGGTTCTCTACAAATAAGTAGATCTAAAATAAAAAAGGAAAATTCAATGCCAAGCCTCCACTTTCTCTTTCCAACGCCAAACTGAGAATGTAGATCTAGTCATTGCCTTTACTAGTGCAATCCAACACCTAGATTTGTATCTTCCTCCAAGCAAAGACAATGCAATGCTTCTGAAATAGGACATCAAGATTTCCAATGCCTATCCACTCTGGTGATGTGTAATAGAATAAAAATGCTACTCTACTTAAAAGTGCCTCTTGAACTTCAATGCAAAAGCTATATTTCTCCTTCAACAAGGTTTCTAATCCAACAACCTCCTTAGATTCTGCAAATAAGAAAATGATGCCAAAGATATATGAAACATCTAAGTAGAATAAGGATACACAGGTAGAAGCAATGCTTTAGATTAAGAAGAAGCAAAAACTTTGAAAAGTCTTGAAAAAGGGCACCTCTTTCCTCAAGGGAAATCAACGTTTCTCTTCCTTTCTCCCACACTTCCTCTATGCCTTCCCTCTGAGAATAAAAACCACATGCTTTCTTCAAAGCTTCAATGAAAGTGTCGTATTCGTAAGAGGGAAAGAAAAAAGGCTAAGAATTTGTGATAAGGAAAGACTCAGTGGTAAGGAAAATTTCTAAAGTAAAATGCAGCAATGTAAATGGGAGAAACACCTCAAAGCTCTAGGACCATGTTAAAAATAGTGAACAAGCATTCCAACCCAAGATTCAAAAGTGTTAACAACAAAACATCACACAATGAAGCTGCAGACAAATAATTACAAAACAAAGCGAATTCAGTGTTATTCAGAAATATATAATATGCTGGTACAAAGAAAATCTCTTGCATATATAGGCAAGACAAAACACAGAAGTAACCTAACTAACCAATGTGGGATAAATCCTCACATAGGACAAACTCACAAAAGGATGAAATACCTAGCTAATACACTAGCAAATGTGAGAAATACATTAAATGCATACTCTAACACCCTCTCAGCATCTAATTTGGCTTCTTTCATAAAAGACATTTATGCATTTGATATGAAGCACAAATCTAGCTCTTTCCCCTGATCAAACAAGCGAGCAGGTGATACCTTCGTGGCAAAAAGACTTGACATATTAATCCTTGATTCAGATTTGATTCAACAAGATTGCCTTTTTGAATCAGACATCATAATGGAAGTTGGTTCTGATTATTGGCTCCTCAACTTGACCATCTCCAAAGCCATCCCTCCACGTCTTAATGCCTTCAAGTTTAAGCTAATGTAGACCAAAGAGCAGTCCTTGTTGAATAAAATCAAAACCTGGTGGGACACCCCAATCTCAAATTCAAATCAGTTCAAACTAGTTTAAAAGTTAAATATTGTCAAGCTTCAGCTCAAAGCTTGGAACAAAATTACCTTTGACACCCTCTCTTATAAAAAGGCAATGTTGCAGTCAAAACTCTTTGATTTGGAAAAAAGTATTTTCCTCAATGGCATGATTGAAGAGCTCAAGGCCGAAGAATAAAATCTCTTGGGTGATTGGAATAGGGTTCCCCTACAAGACAAAAATCAATGGAAGCATCAATCTCAAGTCAGATGTCTCAAATAAGGGGACAAGAATACATGATTTTTTCACAAAAATGCGATCATGCAAAGAAATTACAACAAAAATCACCAACATTGTCACTCCCGAGAGAGTCACTCTCTCTGAAGACACTCAATTCAAGGAGGAAGCTTAGCTATTCTTCAAATGTCTTCTCTCAGATTCAGAGATAGATAGATCTGTTGCTAAGGAGGAAATCCT
Organism: Torreya grandis; assembly: GCA_037957365.1. NCBI lineage: Eukaryota > Viridiplantae > Streptophyta > Pinopsida > Cupressales > Taxaceae > Torreya > Torreya grandis. The sequence continues at coordinate 2,116,462 of JARHVA010001706.1, read as the reverse complement.
TAGCCATATCCCCTCCCTAATCTCTAGGGCTGACAACCTCTGCCTGAATGCTCCCATTTTTGAAGAGGAAGTAAAAAATGTAGATTTCTCTTTCAAATTTGATAAGGCCCCTAGGCCTGACAGATTCCCAACTGGATTTTATCAATCCTACTAGAATATAGTGGGATCAGACATCACAGTGGTGATTCAAGAATTCAGAAGATCCAAGCAAGTTTTGAAGTAAATAAATTCAACATTCATTTCTCTCATTCCCAAGAAAGAAGATGCAAGATACTTTGATTCTTATAGGCCCATCTCTCTTTGCAATGTTTATTACAAAGTCATTGCCAAAGTAATGGAAAACAAATAAAAAAAAGTGTTTCCCAAAATCATCTCTAAAGAGCAAGGGGGTTTTGTGGCTAGGAGGTAGATTCTCGATGGCATCATCATTGCCCAAAATATGGTTCACTCAATTTATTCTCAAAGCCAAAACAACATGTCGATAAAGTTAGATACAAATAAAGCTTTTGACAGGGTCAATTGGAATTTTATCCTTAGCATTTTTGAAAAGTTTGGATAAGATCAACTTTGGAGGGATTAGATTCACAATTGCATCAGTTCCCCAAAATACTTAGTCTTCATCAACTATGAGCCTGCTGATTTTTTTGGAGCCTCTAGAGATCTGCGATAAGGTGACCCTCTGTCACCCTACTTGTTCATAGTTATTGTTGAAGCTTTAAGCAGATAACTCATGGACCTCAAATGCACGAATGTTCTAAGTGGAGTCCTAGTAGCATTCAATGATCCAAGATTCACTCACCTCCAGTTTGTTGATGACACTAGACTAGTTGGAACTACTTCCATTAAGGTGGCTACCTTATTCAAGAAAGCTCTTGATATGTATGAACAAGTTACCAACCAACAAGTCAACATAGAAAAGTCCAAGATTTTTTTCTTTTAAACTAACAAGTTCGCTCAATTGGCTATTTTTAGAATTTTAAACATCAATCCAGATGTTCTCCCTTGCTCCTACCTTGGTATTCCTCTCTTTTCTAGGAGAAACTCCACGGAGCTTTAGGAAACAATAATTGACAAATCTCTTCGAAGTTGGAAGGCTGGAAGGGAAAATGGCTCTCCTTTGCAGGACATATTCAACTTATAGAATCTTGATCGCTAGCCATGCCATTATACATGATGCCAACTATGCCAAAATAAATTCCTTTGGGGAGGAACTGATGAGGTCAGATATTGCCTTTGGTAAAATGGGGAAAAATCTCTCTTGGGATTGGGGAAGGCTTGGTTTTTGACTCAATAGAAACATGAACTTGGCTTTGGGAACAAAGTTGGTCTGAACGTTGTGTAATGAAAGACACACTCTTTGGAGTATCATCCTCAGAGGAAAGTACTTGGATAATATGCTCCTAGAAAGGATCTTCACTTTTAAAACTCATAGAACAAATTTGCATGCTTGGAGTTTGATGGTCAAAGCCAATCTCATTATCAAACCTCTACTCTAGTGAAATGTTGGTAAAAAAAATACACCTAGATTCTTGGTAGATGCTTAGATTTACTCATCTCCTCTCAAAAGTTTGAACAATATCCAAAATATTTGTACCTGGTGCACAAAGCATGTCAGAGTTCTTGTCCAAGTCTATCTCAACAGGGATAGAGATGATTGGCTAGACTTTCATATGCCAAGTCATCTCTCAAATAAAAAGAACTCTCTCTTTGTCACTCTTCATCCCTTTCACTTCACAAAGAAGTATGGCAAGCTAATTTGGATGGGATCTTTGAATGGTAAGTACAAAGTGAAAGATGGCTACAAAATAACCATGGCAATAAATAGCCAAGATGAAGAAACCTTTCCCACCTTGCAGGTTTGGTTTAAACATGGCCTGCCTTAGGTAAATGCTTTCCTTTGGATTGCTTCTTAGGATCGTATCCTCTCCTTTTATAATATTAGGAAAAGAGGATTTCAAGATCCTTTCAAATGTGTGTTGTGATACAAACATGAAGAAGAATCGGATCACCTTATCATCCACTGCGAATATTCAATGAAAATCTAGAGCTTCCTTCTCCAAAGATTCAACCTCAACTTTGTTTTCCCAAAATCAATCAAGGAAGCAATTTCAAGTTGGGTTTTCAAATTCAAATCTCATCCGACTTAGTAAATTTGGGACACACTCCCAACCACTATTTGTTGAAACATTTGGTTAGAGAGAAATGGAAGAATCTTCAAGAATGAATCCAAAGAAGCTTCCATAATCATTTCTTCCATTTTGAAATTTTTCAAGGAACAATTAATCTCTTGGCCTCCAAAGCACAGAAAAATTGCCCTTGAAGACCATCTTCTCCTTTTCAATTGGAAATATGCTCTCGTTGGCCTCCCTTATAATAGGGTTATCTGAAATTCTGAGAAGCGTATTCCAACTAGGTGGTCTCCCCCTCAGGATCATATGATCAAGTTTAACTTTGACGGAGCTGCAAAGGGCAACCCAGGCTAGGCAGGAGCCTGAGGTGTTTTCAGAGACTCCAAAGGCAACTTTTTCCTTGGATACAACGAAGCTTTAGGTAGATGCACCAACAACTTTATTGAATCCAAAGCTCTTTGGAGAGGGTTTTCCATAGCATTACAAAATATTTGGATCAATCTTGATATTAAAGGTGACTCTCAACTTATTGTGGAAGTAGTGAATGCAAGAAACATCACCAATTGGTATCTTAACAACATCTTGAAGGATTGTACAAATTTTTGAGAGAATTTCACCCACTTCAATCTCCATCACATTAGGAGCGATGGCAATCAGGTTGTAGACCACTTTGCAAATAGGGGCTTTAGGCTTAATTCCCAAAAAAATAGTTGGAGTTAATTCATTCACTAAATGAGGACTCAAAAGGAAAGAAGTTTATTGAGTTGGACCACCATCATAGCACAATCAATGTTATTAATGATTAAAATGAGTGTCCCCTACCATGACTTTGCCCAAGGTATTTGCCTTTGCTTTTGACGAATTGATGGTATTATGATTTGGAATAGCAACAAATACACGTAGTAACTAGCATGTCTGAACTCACCTTACTACCGCTATCTCCCATCCACCTTGGTCATTATGAGCTCTGTGTGGGTTGAGAAGCAAGTTAGAGGCAAGACGAGTGTTGTTGGTGACATGGAAATCCCTTTGGGAAACTCAAGACCCTCCAAGAGAACCAAACAAAGTAAGGGCAAAGACACAGTGATCAACATGGTCAAGGAGATGAATTCGAACGTGCTCCATAAATATTTTATGGATGATGTGCACCACTCCTTTTTGGGACTGGTAAATGACTTAAAGTTGAGGCACTTGTTGAATTCTAGAAATTCGCTAGAGAAGAAAACAAGAATCAATGTTAGAGAAGCTTTGAATTTTTGGTAGAAGGCTTTTGTTGATGGTGTGAAAGATGAGAAGTTATTAAATTGGATGGATACCAATCTCCTACATGCTCAATTATCAGTGAGGTTGGGTGGGGGTGCTCCATTGATTCAATTATCCAAGCCATGGAAGACCCATGACAATCCAACCCCAGGTTGGACACACTCAAAGTGGCTCAGCTTATTGGCATTCAAACGGTCTTGTTTAAGGCCAACAACGCATTGGCAATTCATAAGGACATCGAGCACTTTGGCAATGTAGTGGACACCAGGTTGGATCAATTTTGAATTCTTTTGAAGGCAATTACTGTGGACAACATCACCCAACACCACAAGTTATATGCCATTTGTGATAAGCTGGGGATCTCGAGTGACAAGGATGATTCCAAGTTATCTGTCTTTGGCGGTTGTGATCATTGAAGAGGAAGCATGTAAAGAGGGCCCAACGATTGTGGTCTCTAGTTCCTTCGAGGATGATTAGTCTCTCTTTTGCTTTATTATATTTCTTGCTATGTAGTTCGATTACTATTCTCAGTTTACTTGCCATAAGTACTATTGGTTTTAATGGTTTCTTGATGTATTTCCCTGTTTCATCAGGGTTTTTGGAACTTTTATCATAGATGGGCTTTGCCCTTTTTTGATCTATCAAAAAAAAAGGTAAGGCAAGAAACTAAATAGGTATTCTACAATATCAAGCAAAAACTACAATTTATTGATTGCTCTCAACAATTATTTTAGATCAAACACAAATAGTAGGCCTACATCTTTTTGATCACTTGAAATGCATATTGCAGGCTCCTCTCAAGCTTCTCCAATCTCTTTATCCTTGAAGATGTCTTTATCTTCACCTTCCACCAACTCTCTAATCTACTTGCTTCCCAATTCCTCCAAGCTCTTTTTCTTCCAAGAAGTCCTGATGAACCACCAAAATGAGCCTCCAAGAATCCATCAAACTTCCCCTCATCCTTCTAACCATCTCTTCATCATGGATCCTCCCCCAAAATGAGCCAAAAATTGAAAATTAAAGGGGTGTTCTTTTCTCACCAAATTCCACCCAATTTATAAAAGAGGAAGGGGGAAGAGGTGCCCTTATTACAAAAGTATTTACTCTTCTTACAAGCCCCACACTCCCCCTTACTCATTCATTTATTTTTCTTTACTTGAGGCATGTGAGTTTACCTATATAATACACATATTCTTACATAAATCATTAAATCTTATTATAAGACCATGTGGCTAGATGTACAATCCCACCAACTTTAGGCTAGAATCCTAGGTTTTATAGGCTTCCTAGCAAGCCTACCTATGAGGGCTCATAGCTTCCTTAGAAGGTCTATACACCTAATAAATTTTATAACCTTTTTAATTTAAATTTATTTATCCTTTATTGATCAATATACATATATGTTTATTAAATCATTTTAACACCCTTATCATTATAGGGAGGCTTCAAATTTTTACCTAAGAAAGGAATTATATTCAAATTATTTCAAGCACTACCGGTTTAACAAAAGCATTAAATCAACTAGAAGATGAAAGTCCAATATGAGAGGCATTACAATGGACATCTATCAAAGAATACTTGAAAGCATAGTTGTGTTAGATGTAGTTCCCAATTTTGTGTCATACAAATTATGTAGGTTGAACCTTCCCTTAGCTCCTCTGTGTAGATATGAGCACAACTCAACATGCTCCTCAACCCAATTTCCATGACTTTGATCCATCCTATCATGACTTGTAAATTCTCTTCCCATTTAACTGTCTCACAATGCCATGCCACCTATAAAACCTCCTCACTTGTGCAATCTTATTGTTTTAATCAAACCATCTAATCACATCCCTTGTGACGAAACCATGCATGCTTATGTAAGTGGAACACCCATTTGCTACTTCATTCAATTTCAATTATTTAAGGAGGGAATAAATCTTTTCCATTAGATCTTCAATTTCTTATCAACGATTGAACATTCTTGCTTTTTATATCTAAATTTTATTGATCCCAATAATAAAAAATATAAAAGTAAGAGGTCAATCTCCCATTTTTTATTTTTTATTCCGTAATCTAACACAATACGAAATCGACATTATTTATATTGTACAAATCATATTACATTCACATTAAATATTAATTTTGAATCAAATTTTAAATAATAAATAAGAACATAAAAACATATACCAAAATAAATAAATAAATTGATATACTTAAAAATATTATATAAAATCACTAAAATTATATAAAGATGTTTGAATTCTAACATAAATAGAAGAAAATATAATAGTATTACACTTAAATTTTTCACCTTAAGAACATTTTGTTTCCTTAGTTACATTTCCCATTCACGAATGGCTTAATTAATATTTGGGAGCCTCATCCTTATGGAGTATAAACCATGCGTACTTCAGTATTCCAAACTTTGAAGATTATGCCACTTCAAATAAGACAATTTTTCTACCATTGAAAAGCATAAATATTGTTTTCAGTTGGTCCATTAAGAATGATGGATTAGTTTTTAAATTATTAATTTAAATATATATTTTTATTAATAATTAATTTTTACATGGATCAACAAAGTATATTTGATTTATTCTTCTAACAATTTAAATTATTAATTTTTAGATGGAATTAGTTTTTAAATTATTAATTTAAATATATATTTTTATTAATATTTAATTTTTAGATGGATCAATAGAGTATATTTGATTTACTCTTAATTTTTGTGATGGCAGTTTTCAATTTTACATTAATAATATGAATTTATTAAAGTTTCAATTTATTAATTTAAATATATATTGATTAGTTGTGTCCATCAACATTTCTTGAAAATGAGATATATCATTTATAAATAAATTTATAATTATTATATTTTTTAAATTAGAAATATATATATATATATATATATATATATATATATATATATATATATATATACGATTTAATAAATAAAATATATATATTTATAATATTAAAAAATTAATTAATAAAATTATGTTATTATTAATTTATTATTTTTATTGTATATATTTAATTAAAATAATATTAAATTTAAATTAATTTATTACAAAACAAATTAATATTAAAATATATAAATAACATTTTAATATTTATATGATCTATGTAATAAATTGTGATTGATTTTTATACATTATTACTAAATTTAAGTTGAATAATTATTATTCTTAATTTATTTTATAATAATTATTTTTATAATTATATATATATATATATATATATATATATAATTATAACAATTATTTCATTTAAATTTTTAAAAAATTTAAATAAAAATTATAGTCTTTATAAACATTTACTACTATTTCAAAATAAAAGATCATAAATAAGTTATACTTGGGATGAACTTTTTTTAAACAATCAAATATATAAAGAGAATGGTGTGGTTCATAATATATATATATATATATTTTTAAATAATCAACATAAACAATTATGAGGCTATAATTATTTTTTCCATAACATATTTTTTTAAATTAATTTATGAAAATAAAAAATTCAAATGATTTTAAACGTACATAGTTTATAGTTTCAACACAAAGGACAATACAAATTTTAGAAACATTTATACTATAAATTGGGGTTACTAATATATCATTAAAAGTTATTATAAATTATAATATATGTTATTTATCTTTATAAAAAGAATTATAATTATTTTTTAAAATAAATTTAATTATATATAATTATTTATCAAATATATATATAGATATATAAAAATGTATCTTTTTTCAAGTTTGAGGAGGTGGAAAAGAATCTCTCCTTCTCCTCCTATATACATAAAAATAGTATGATACACCTGCACATATTAACATAAGAGCAAGCATATCAACACATGCCCCTAAAATCAAAACCAACACATGTATTTTTCTCGCCTTTTCATCTTCACTATTTCGTATGCCCTTGGGAACCTTCACAAACATTTTTAATTCTTCCATTTTGGAAGGTTGCCTCCGAATGCTTCCTAATTGAGTGTAGAGGTAACAAAGTGAGGAATTCACTGATGTCGCAGCCACACAAGTGCAATCCTCCATACATGCATTTGCACATGCCTTGCTAGACAAGTTTTTGGTTGGTCCAATCAATGGGGTGTCAAATCCTTTCAATTCAAGGAGCTCCGCTGGATTAGAGCAAAACTCTAGGGTGAATGATATAGGGGCAATGCAACCTCGAGTAAGATTAGTTGAGTGAAAGTAGGGCAAACATGAACATGAAACAGAGCCGTTATTATTTTTATTATTAGAAACATCACCTTCTGTGCACACACTATATGGACCACAAGTCTCAGGGTTGTCACAGGGCCCACCTGGCACCATGAAGATAGGGGTCCACGGGGGCCCATAGGTGTACATGGTAAATGTACCAGTATGATCAAGGACGACAAAATGCACTGGGTTGGAAGAGGATGAAGGCCCCACCACGACAACTAGGGAAGTGTTGGACCAAAGTTCAATTCCTCGAGTACCCATTTGAGCATATTCAATGTCTCTATTGTCAACCTTTATCATCCAATAGTGCAAACCTTGCCATTCCAAAATTAGCTTGTTGTGATGCAGTGAAAGAGAATAATTACTTGTAAGGGATATCAATTGTTGCGTGTTTCTTAGTTTTTGTCCCCATAATAATTTGTCACAAGGAAAATCAAAGCTCTGCCACACCATGACCCTGAACCTGTTACGTAAAACCAAGTTTCCACTACGCTTCAACTGTATAAACTGTTGCATACACAAACCAAAAAAACAAAATAAGATATCATGTTATAATAATGCTAAGACCTCTACTCATAAATAAATAAAATTAAAAAACTGAAAACTGAAAATTAAAAAATTTAAGCTCTCCCAATCTCTTACGCAAAGGTTATAGAAAAAAATGTAAATGGATAAATGGACCGAGGTACATAACATTCAAAATGGTATTTAAAATACATTAACACTCTATTTTTGCTTTATTTAACATTAAAGGCATTGGCGTGTGTTTATTGTAAAGTGGAGTTTGATGTATATAGTTTGACCTTTTTTAATGACTTCCACGTGTAACTCGGCAGAGGGGTTTCGATATTATAAATCACTTCTTTCTATCTATCTTTATATTTTTAAGGATATTCACTTTGTTTCTCAAAAATGTATAGAATTTGCCTAACATTTAGGTTAGTGTTGGAAGTTGCATGGTGTTTCTAATGTTTTTAGCCAATGTTTTTCAGTCATTTATATTGTTGATTTATGGGATTTTATTTTTGTTTAAGTCATTTCAAATTAACTTCATGAATAATTAATGATATTTTTTATTATTTTAAATTATTTTGTATATAAAATAATAAAAATTAATTTAATAATTAAAAAGAAAATTAAAAATTTTAATTAAATAAAAATATTTTTAAAATTAAATTGTAAAAATTTTATTAGTTGTATATAGAGTTTATTGTTTTCCATTTTATGGTTTTATTTTACATTATTTATTTAATTATTTGTATTGAGCTTCGTTGCATTTAACTTTAATAATGCTTTTTTATTTCTAAAGTTTTTTAAGAAAATAATTTTGTGAAAAAAAATTGGTCGTTGTCTCATAATTCATATATGTCCTCCTTAATAATGTGAATATGATTTTTTTGTTTTCAGTGTCATGAGCACTTTTTTAAGGTCATAACTTTTATCATAAATAAGTTATAGACATTGCTCTCAAGTGCTCTCCTTGTCTTTCAATTTCAAAATTTTGTTAAAATTGTTTTTGTTATTGTCAATATACATAATATATTGCTTTCAATAATAATATTCATAATCATATTTATTAACATATAAAAATAAGTGTATTTGTCTTAATGATATTTTCATCACAAATAAAATTGTATTTAATTAATTAGCAATTTAATACACATAACATCTGCAATCATCTATCTTGTAAAAAGATAAATATTATAACTACAACATAATTCTTGTTCGAGTTAAGTTAACATCATTCATTAATATAAAAATTGGAAAAAAATTAGGTTTTGTATATTTTTATCTTTTTAAATAAAGAAATTTCAAAATATATTAGTGTAAGAGAGGTTTAATTGTAATGGATGATAACACTCTTGAAGTACACTTTAAAAAAGGCAAAAGTTTTTGGAAAAAAATAATCATACGCCAAACAACTAGGCCAATAATTCAATGATAAAATATCATAAAATACTTATAATAAGTGGTGTTATTATACTATTTCATAATAATAATTGTAGTGGTAATGAGTTATAATATATATAAAATATTAATGATTTAATGATCATCTTAAATTTTACCATCATAAAATAGATATATTAATCAATCATCATCTTATAATTTTAACTTTGATATTTAATTAATCATCATTTTATATGAAAATAGTAAAACACAATGAATGAGTCCCAAGTTAATCCCACTAAACCACCCAGAAGAAAATGATGGAAGAAAACGAAACCACAAGAGCATTTGAAGTTTGAAAGACAGGCATTTACTTGCCTTTACACCGTGGCTGGAAGTATTAGTGCTCCACCCAACGTTGTCCTCTCCGTCGCCCACTACCAGATCTCCGTCATTTGTCAGACGAATGACACAGATGTCAACTGGAACAAACTTTCCGGTACATCCTGCTTTCCACATCACAAACTTCTCCTGCACAACCTCCAAATAACACAAATACCTGCCGTCCCTCGCTTCCATGGTAAGCGCGAGCTTGAACGCCGGCAAAGCGCCGGCTGCCGTCTCCATTACAAACGCCCGCGCTTCGAACCCCTCTTCGTACGCTGGCGGCACCGGAATGCTCACTCGGCTTCCCAGCTGGAAATCTCCGTCAACAGACGGAAAGCACGCCAGGATCGCCAACAGTGACGCCAAAAAGCGAGCTGCTGCTGCTGCCGTTGTTCCGATTTCGGCCATGATTCTTCTTCTTCTGTCTGTTGTTTTTCCCGTCTTCTGTAAGCATGTTGACGGAATCTATGGAGTTGTCTTATGGTTTTGGAGGCGATTGAGTTGCATTGATATAGGGGCTTTCTATTTATTAATTCTTTCCACATTCATTTAATCGTTTCCCCGAATTAGGGAAGAATTGGTTTTGGGTACAGAGGGGTCGGTGATAGCCATGATTATATAGCCTAAGTGAAGTGGTATTGAATCTTCTCTAGTACCTACCCATCATCGGTGATAGCCATGATTATATAGCCGAAGTGAAGTGGTATTAACTCTATCATCGGTGATAGCCATGATTATATAGCTTAAGTGAAGTGGTATTAAATCTTCTCTAGTACCTACCCATCATTTTCCTCACTAGTGTCTTCTACAAGTAATTTATTTTATGGTCCAATTTATGGATTTTTTGTGGGAATGCCATAAACAATTATTGTTGAAATTGATTTTTTAAATTTAATGTTTAATAAATATGATTAAATCAACATGTTTGTTGTTGATTTGTACGTTAATAAGGTCCAAATTTAAATTCAAAAGGTTTATAAATTTATTGGTATATTAATGTGTTTAGGACAATCATTGAATCAATAAATCAATCAATGAGGCAATCAATACAAGTATATAAAGAAAGAATTTACAAATCTAAGGTAATTTGAAGATGACCTTGCATTTACTATTGTATTATAGAAGAAATCAAGTATTCACTATAGTAAATATACATTATGTTACATTGAATTCCCTGGATTAAATATATTTTACTTAGTGTGTTGCGACCAATATTGTATACCATTGAGGGACCTAATAAGTAGGCGATGCTTACAAACTTGCTAACCCTAAGCACAAGCCCCAAAATAGATACTTATCCTTTGCAGGTTCAACTACCCTATTAGGATTTGAAGAAGAATATCATTTTCCCAAAGATTGGCACGGAGATTCAGAACAAGAAGCGAGTTTTCAGCGCTGCAACATTGATGAAAACATTCATCAAATCATACTATGCTTGTTTGTTGCCTGCCAAAAATGTGAATTCCATGGTTTTGGTTACCAAAAACATGAAGCATATATTCTATGGAGGTCTTCAAGTCATTGTGAGTTTTTGACGTTTTCATTGTTCCCCAACCCACCATGCCCTCCAAGCGTTTAAAGTTCCAACATCACTGACCCCAATCTAGGGTGCCTGTCATCCTCCTCATTATCCATGGGCATTTCCTCCTCAAAATATATTATTCTCTCTGTTCCTCTAAGGGCATTGACATGCCTTATGCCATATAACAATGGTTAGGGGCACATCCTATTTAACTAGATTTATCACAATACCCTCATATTTTGCATATCAACATTGGTACCATTTGGTCTACCTAATATGTCACATATATGGGTCCCCAACCTAGCCAAGATGATCTCTCTATGGTCATTGGATGATGTCCACCTCCTTGAGAGATTTTATGGTCCTCCACCAATGTGAAACATTAATGTCTCTGATACAAGAGCATCCTAGGTGAATTGGAAATTTTGCCATAACTTAAAAAGAGAGTCAGTTGGGGAATAAAACAATCTTTTTCGATAAGCAGTTGCACTATGCAGTAGTTTTGAAGGCCTTTCGAGATGGCACAAGAGTCCACTTACATGGAAGAAAGCTAGATTGGAGTTGCCCATAAGTTGGAATAACATTAGGTTGCAAAGTTTTGGCTAAGGTATGGAGCGTGCAAGGGGAGTAGCCATGTGAAAGAGAAACATGAGCAAGGCACGTAAGTAGAGATTCGAACAGAGATGTGCAAAAGGACAAAAATCTTGCTAATATAATGGCACAAGAGGAATTACTCATAGAGGTTGTACTGCACATAGATAAAGAAGGCCGTAACTGGAATTAAGTTTTGGATTATGTGAATGAAGTGCGAGAGTTAAGCTTACTGAGGGAATGAAATATTTATCTGTGCATAATGATATGAAAAGGTTTGCACAAAAGAATCAATCAAATTGTGAATAAGCTTTAAGGCACCCATCACGTAATATTGACGATGGACAAAGAACATTGAGACCCTGAGGCACAACAGTGAGTATATCTTTGGATGCACAAAGGAATTAATGCATAGAACATTTGACATAAAACCTGAGGAAGAAGGAAGAAGTAAAATGTATAGTCAACCATGTGGACTTATGCTTAGCTAGTTGACCCTAGGTTAAGCTAGTTGGGTGAAGAACAAGACAATATAAAGAATAAAAGCCAACATGATCTAAAGCATGTTGATTTTTTTTCAGTAGAGTCGGATATGAGCATCTTGAGGTCCATATAAGGCTATGTGATTTAACTTTTTAGGGTTATGTAGTTTAAGCCTTAAATTGTTAAAGGCGTTGAGTATATTAAATCAAGGCAAAAATAAGCAATAAATATAGCCACTAATTTTTAATATAATTGACCTAGTTTGGCCTTTTTAAAAATAGAAATAAATAATGTGAACAAGTACTTAGCTAGAAATTGACTGAGACAGGAGATCTAGAGGTTGCAAACTGGGATAGGGGCTGATATAAGTGTTGTGGATAGGATCTAGGTGTTAGAATCCTTATTTGATAGTAGTAACCTAATTGGATAGTAGTGTCAATGGTGCTAGTGTCATCCTTTTAGCACTACTATCCTTTGTGCAAAATCATTTTGAGCTTCTAGGTGTACCTATGTCTGAGTCTATCAAGCCTATTCCTGTGCACACAAGTTTTGATTCCTTATCGATGACCTATTTTGACTAATTTTATATATAAACCCTAGACCTTCATGTTGTTATGGCATCTAATTGGCATAAGTAGAAAAGTGTGATGTTAGTGGGGTAGGTTAGACATCCTCAACACCCTGCTATGAAAAGATTTGCCTACATACCAAAACTTTCAGGAGGGATCAAGCTTGATGTAGTTCTCCCCATCTAAGTGTTAGTGTAAGTGCAAGTGAAGATAGTATTAATGTCGGCTTGAGTGATTTGAGTGTGCTTGAGACTAAAAATCTAAGCAATTTTGAGCTTGGGAATGTTGTAGATGGTTATAGGCAGAAGTAGCACAGAATAAGGATTGATAACCTTGATTGTGCACAACTTGTTCTGAGTTAATTTGTGTAATTTCATCTCCTTTCCAACTTATAGATAAAGGGCTAAAAGTCATGTATATATATTGTTCTAGTGCTTGTGTGGGTCTTAAAAGAGGTCTAGGTTGACCCTAGGTGGTTGTTGATTTGAAAATATATTCGTTGGTGGCCAAAGACAGGGAAAGGACAATAACGCCCAAACTACAACACTAGTGCCATTAGCACTATTGTCCAAATTATGGCACTAGTGTTCAAATGGCAAACCCTGAGGCATTAGAGGTCAAGATGCTAAATTCAAGGTTTGATATTGTTTTGGGGATGTTTAGGGACATGTGTGGCCCGTACAAAGGCTAGATAAGTGTCTAAACATGCCCTAAAATAGGTCTAGGGCTAAGCTAGGGATGGGTGGTCTCAAGTAACACTCTTAGCACTCCAGTGTTACATATCCCCTCTTTATGTTAGAAATGTAGCAAAGTGAAATGACTATGATAAATAAAAAAGAAGCGTACTTAGACTTACCTAAGAATTGAAGCATATGAATATAGATCTGAGTATGTGAAGCATGCTCCATTCTGTGTCCTGCAAATGAAACATGAATAGATCAATCCTTACTTAAGATATATCAAAAGCAAAAGATAAAATAGATTAAAGAGATGAGAATGAGGAAAAGAATGAATACATCTCACTAGGTATGCAAACCAATGCATAAACCTAATGATAAGCTGTGTGTGCGCGTATAGATAGTGATCAATTGGTGAAGACCCTGGACTGAGCTGATCGCTTGCTCAATCCGCATGTGTAGATGGCTCGAGAACTCAATCTGATTTTCAATTCATCATTGTCCACCCATGTTTGGTGGATCATAGCCTGTGAATAGCTTAAATTGGATTGATGGTATGTCCAACCCTACCATGTATGTAACAACCCCTCAAGTTGTTCTTAGAATAATGCAGTAAATTTCTATTTTTTTAAAACTATTTACTTAACATTCATTCTCTTAAACCACATTTATAATAAATAACTTATCTAATCATATAATCAATAACTTACAACAATAACAACTCCAAATTTTAATATTAAATGCAATATAATATATTACAATTACAAGGAAAGTAAATACATTAGGACTCAGTGATGGCTGGTCCATTAATACAACAACTATTGTTTATGTGTAATAAATAAAATACAATTATATTTTTATTAGGCATTCAAACTTAATATAATAAATAGATACCAAGCCCTCTAGAGCTTGAGTCGAACCAACTTGTGTATCTCTAAACTCAAGTGTAGTCTCCAAGTAAGTAGTATTGTTGTGGGGAAGGACAGCATCATCTGAATATTTTTCCACGCCAACCATAGACTAACGATTCCACACACTAATCCTCTTAGGGAATGGCCCTCCCTTCATGGATGGGTAGATAGTGACGATGCGAGAAACCAGAGTAACAAGTTTGTACCCAAGTGTTGTATGATTTCTAAAATTAAACATGCAGTGTATCACAAAAAATATATTCTATTGCAAGATATCGCACTAGCATGTAAATCATACACACCTAAAATATAAAGTCTCACTATACATTATTTAACCGTAAGATTAATACTATTTACATCCTCCTAGCAATCACATCACATCACATGATAAACATAGAAGTAAGCAAAGTGCACATTTATTCCATCAATGGATGAATGAATCTTACATTATTATTTATCCCAAACCATAAATAAAGCCTAAAGTTTATACCACCCAGGTAAAATTCACATTATATTGTAGATTCCCAACTACTACAGTAAGTTCCAAACAACTATACCTCATGATATCCCATATTATCATAGTCTAGCGATCAAAGACACGACTACTAGTTTTCCCATAATTAGTCATACAAAGCAGTCATAAATACATGGAAGAATAAGCTCTTATTCAAGCAAGTATATGTAACAAAGAAATCCATACAATCACATAAAAGTCTAACCTAAAATTTGTTTTCACTCTTAAGGTTGTATGCATGCATACATGATGTCCTACTAACTGTTACAAACATACTATTCAAGTAATAATCAACACATACATTTAATCAATCAACATAGGTGAGAGTCTAAACATACGTACCATCTGAGCATATACATTTAAAATGAAATATTCTATGATATCCCATACTATCATAGCTCATTGTGCATGAGCACTCTACTCAAACATGAATAACAATCTTACACTTATAAATATTAATGAAGCAAGTACGAGATTATACCACCTGGGTATATCCTAGATTAAACTGCAAATAAGCAATCAAAAGAAAACATAATTGTGATATAATATGTTATAAAAGTATAAATACTTTTACATATTGATACTCTCTTGATATGTACTACAAATAATTTTTCATACTATCTACATATATATACTAACAATATTTTATGACACAAATGAAGTTTTTACAAGATTTCACAAATAAAACTTCCATGTACCTTTAAGATGAAATCTGAGTACTACAGTTAATTAGATCTCTCTAGAACACAATATTTCATTATCGTCATTTTTTGATAATTCTCAACACAGAGGAAACTAACCTCTACTTCAAAATCACCTTATAAGGCATTCAAAAAATTCTTGTCAAATATTTATTCATTACAAGTCTAAAGGTTTATGTAATTTATATTACGAGTTTGTAAAAACACATACTAACTTTCAGAATAAATACTATACACACTTTCATATACGAATCACTCATATATATGTGTGTGTACCTCGTATATATAATAGTTTATATTTTTAGATATATCATTATATGTTTGTATCTCAAATATATAATATTTTACATATATATTTATTTATTTAACACATACACTTTAATTTAGAATTATCTAATTCATATTGTTTGATAGAAGTCTAAAAAAATAGAAATTGTTTAAGATTTAATTAACTTGCAACTAAAACACCAATGCTACCACCAAACTAGAATAATTAACATTTTTAATCATAATGCATAGTTGGGTCTCTTCTTATGGGCCCACTTTTTATGGATGGGCCTGCTTTTAATGGATTATTGATAAATTTTTTCTCGATATAATATGTACTCTCAAGTGTATCTAGCATCGCTAAACATAATGGTCAAGTACTTTTGTTATTGCGGCATTCATTTTTTTTGTCGATAATGCTTCACTAGATAGCATATGTAAATAAAAGTATATCTTTTTGAAGATTTGATGTCTTTCATAAATGTAATTTTATTCATGCTTTTGAATATTCAGCTATCATTTTTGATGTCATACCTCTGCCATGCATATCTCTTATCTAAATGTTAAGTTTTAGATTTCTAATATAATTAAATTCATATAGGTCAATGGTTTATTATAATATTTATACTTAGCAATTTTAATACCCACTTTTCAGTCTTTATAAAATCAACATTGCCTTTATAAGACAATGACATTTTTCCTATTATGAAGTAATGCCTTTCTATCATGTAGTGACGTTATTATACTTAGCCATCATTTCTATAAAGCTCAACGATGCCACTAAAAACTCCATGATTTATTTTATTCATTGTTATTTATGGCTTTGTTTTTAATATAAGTCGCTACAATTGAGTATAGTAGTCACTGCAGTTGAGTATAGTAGTCATTGCAATTGAGTATAGAAGTCGCTTGATACTTAAATCAATTCATTGCATATTTAAAATGGGTCATTGAAAGTTTAAAACAGGTCGTTGCTACTATTTTGGATCGCTACTTTTTTATAAACAATCGTTGCACACTAAAATTATAGTAATTAAGATAAGAGTGGTTTAAATATTTATGTACTTTAATGGCTTAATAATTACATAAAGGATCCCGTGATAATCACACTCATCAATACCACTTCAAATTCACAGTGCAACTCGGGCTACGGTGCAATTTGGCCCAAACCACCATACACAAATTTGAGGTAAAAATAAAGTTCAATCGAACATTCGATCTTGTATTAGAGAGGAGGCATAGTTTTTCTTCATTTATTTACTATTTCTTTCTCAACCGAGATATATGGAGCATTACAACAAATTAAAATAATTGAACTTAGCTCATAATCAAATGTAGTCTACAGTGTCAACCATTGGCTGTATATGTTAAACATAATCATTATAAATGCCACTCAATCATTATAAATACCTCACAATCATATTAATAAGCACTGCTCAATATATATAATGCATTCTAATAGATATGTGGCATATAAATAGGTCAAATTTATGCTATAAGTCACATTTATAATTAATTACGTAGTCATGTAAACAAGCCTGATTTATAATAGATATGCTTGCGCTAAGATAAAATTTAAAATCTAAATCTGAGTGTATAATACACAAAAATATGAAGTACAAAACCAATCATGAAAATTATTTGCCTATGGTAAGATGTACTCGATTGGCTCTTCTTGTTTGTAAAATGCTCTACCAATTCTCCTCTTCCTTCCCTCTTCGTATCTCCTCTTCACATGTCCTTTTTAATTTCACCAGCCTTTAATTATAAAATCATTCTCTTCTAAATTTGTTGTGCCCCTTTCACTTTGCATGTTATTTTTCACATCAATCATGATGAAGGCTTAAGTTAAACTAAGTTTGCATGTTGAGTTTGAAATGATCGAACTCTATATTTAATTGTCATAATCATGCAAATCCTTTATTCCTACTTAACTAGAGATAACAAAAAGACTATTCATGTTTAAAATAATTTATACTAATCCTTCCCATCAAAGCTTCCAGTTAGTTAAAATTTTCTAATAACCAATCCATTCTATTCTAAGGTTGACTTCATGCAACAAAACTAAATAAGAATACTTATTATTAACAAAGCCAATGTTAACTAGTACTAGAGAAGCTATCTAGAAATAGGTTCATTATCTAAACATTGAATATTTAATTAGGATATTCCACACAGGGAATTAGCATAGATGTTATATTAAATAATAACATAAAAATAATTTCCTAAACTGATATTTTAAATTTTATATCTACAAATTTATTTGTCAAGTCCATTAAGTTCATGTTTTTAACTATCTTTTAAAAGGATATATTAAATAACTCAAATTACTAGTTTAATAGGAATAACATCTCACAAAAATTAAATCCATACAACTAGCTAACCAAATCAAACAAAAAGAGTTAACAAGTTATTCTATTGTGTGTGTGTAGGGTGACTAACAATTCCTTTATCATCCCATAATCATCCCATCTAGTCCATCCTCTCTGATGATGTTCTCCCTCATCAAGATCTAAGGGTAAGATCCATCCTGCATCCACCTTACAACAAGTATGTAGTTAGTTTGAATCATCAAAAATATCCTCCAATAATGCAAAACTAACAAATACATATCCATAATATACAACATAATAAAATACAACTGTCACATCATGTATACTAATCAACAATATCATTGTCCCATAATAATATATGTCATAAAGCTCAATTAAACCAACAATAATCAGATAATAACCATATTAATCCATAGATTTAAAGGTTATAAATCATAGGGTGAAATTGGGATGTAACATCCTCCTCCGTAAAACTGGTCATTGTCATGATGACACTTATTAAAACAATAGTTTTAAATAATTAATAGAGTTTAACAAAATAAAATTATAGTATATAATATCAAGTAATTAAATGCAAATTTTACCTTAAAAACTCATCTTAGTTCTCCCAATTAGCATTATTCTCAGAGTATTGGTCTCACAAGACACTACTTTGTGACATTTCTTATTATGCAAATAAATTGTATGAATGTCATTTACGCTAATTGGTTTTATCATGACCACCCCAAGGTCCAAAAATGGTAAGATAAGCATATAACATCTCGATAAAAGTTTCAATAACTTCTCAAAAATATATCAGATCATCATAATAGCTAAAAAAATGACTAAGGAGAGTTCCACAAAACTTTTCAACCTTTATACACATCTCTCTAACCTAGAGAGTGTATTTATCAACCTAGAGGAAAGTATTTAGGGATTTTGGCAAGAATAATGTGTATGAGTCAATACTATCACTACTCCGTCTAGCTTTGAATAAGTATAAGATGTCAATACTATCATTACTCAATGGAGATCTTGATAAATATGATGATGAATAAGAACTAAAAATACTACATTTTCAATGTATAAAAAATTATGGAATACTCGTCCACATTATACATGTGTATGGCCATACGATTGAATTTGATAAGTCCGTTTGTCAAATCTAAAATTTGACAAGTCCGTCTATTGAATTCAAACTCAATAAATACTAAGTCAATATGAGGTTAATTAGGATATTGTCTTATCACTTATAAATCACATTCGTAATTCATCACTCTTTCCTTATGTCTTCATGACCTAACAATCTCCACAATGTGCACAATGTTCAATGAAACATAAATCTATACTAACATATCATATAAATCAATAGTATATGCCAAATGGTTTCAAATGTACTAATATACATACAAAAAAAAATTACAATCATTACAGAATTGTATTAAGTTGTTACTAATCAAACATAACTAGTATCATATTCTAAAACTTAACCTATAGTGTTATATTCATAGCTAAGAGGAAATAATATCAAAATTAGCATAACATACAAAGGTTAAGGATTATACCATCCTTGCAACCTTATAAGCGAGACAATGTCTCCTTGCTTGCGTGAATAGCACATAACAAGTTAAAAGTTTATCTCAATCCTTTTAGACTATTAAGATGTTTTGTACATCTCATACCCTACTTGCTCCCGAAGAAAGGTACATATGTAAAGTTCTTCAAAATAACATGCTTCAAAAAGAGAATAATATTAGTCTAAACAAAGGTATATAATAACATAATAATCATAATCAAGAAGAATTAATATAAATTCATGGTTTGTAATTCCTTGAGGTCAAGTTATCAAGTTTAGATAAAATAGTGACTCTAAAAAGTCATGAGTGGAAAGTATAGAGATAACATATCAAAATAAAACCTCCTACATACCCTCACATGGTAAAAGGAAACACCATAATCCATGTTACTAATCACTACCTACTTACCAAAATTTTCAAGAGTAGTAACACACCTACTTCCACAACTGAAAGGAAATATTAACCACAAAGATGCATCAATCCATCCAATCCTACAACTTTTCTCAATAAGAAGTATTAAACACTATCCCACAAACTCAAGGAAATGAGATTTAAAACAATAATTCAGAAACAAGTTTCCACTTAAGGAAACGCTTAATCAACATCATGTAAATAACAACTCACCTCTCAGTTAGCTAAGATATATGACACTTTATCTCAAGCTCACATAAGAAAAATCTTAACACAGAAAATCTCAACCAAGATATCTAAACTCAACTACAAGGAAATTCCCACTGCACTAGGTGGTGCCAAACTAGATGGTCTTATAGGGTTTATCACTCCTAGGATTTGTGTAAGTAAGACACAAAAACACTGCATATATACTTAAGTGAGAAATACTCCATGATTTTAAAACACTCACAACATAAAACACAAATGATGAAGTTGATTTGATTACCAAAAAATATGCAATCATACTCGAGGTGTTCAATCTAAAAGATCAAGAATATGATAAGGAAATATTGTTCACAACTCATGAACTATGTTATGCACTTACCTATCCCAACACCTTATATAACCATCACCAATGAGATACTCGATAAACCAACCCTTTAATAACTTTAAGAGGGTACGAATGATCTTAAGGTACACACTCAATATACCAAACATACATTCACGTTTCTCCTCTCTATTAAACAAAAAAGGTACGAAAATGCTAATGGACTCATTAGGTCCTAGAGTTTGAGCCTCAACTCTGATAACACATGTAACAACCCCTCAAATTATATTTAGAATAATACATTTTTTTTAAAAACTATTTACTTAACATTCATTCATTCAAACCAAATTTATACTAAATAACTTAGCTAATCATATAATCAATAACATACAACAAAAATGTCTCCAAAATCTAATATTGAATGCAATATAATATATTGATCTAGGTGACAATTCGGGTGGTATAACGAGTGCCAAGATGTGGCGGTATAATGGACCGCGACTGTTGAAGCAGTTGTTGTAAGGCCTCAGAGCAGGCAGCTGGTAGACCAGGTAGGGCTGCGCATAGCTCTATATTGTTTTAAATCTTGGACACCGAATTATTGGGTGATAGTTAAATCCTTGAATTTTGTATTGCTTTAAATCCTCACCTGTTATGTCCTCGAGCCCTGTATTGTTTTAAATTTTAGAAGTCAAATTGTCAGCGATAGTTATTTCCTTGAATGTTGTATTGTCTTAAGTTTTCACCCGTTAATTCCTCAAGCCACTCAATCTCCCACGAGATAATATGTATAAAAGAAGAACTTTCCGAAATGGGGAAGCAGACATCTCTTCCCAGAGATAAGCCTATATTTGTATTGTAATTTTTGAAGTAATACGATGTCTATTCTCAGAGAATTCATGGTTATTATGTTATTTCTATGCTATTGAAATATTCATCAACCAAAACTTTTGAGTTTTGGATCAGTGGTATCAGATCTAGGTCTTGAGGTTGAGACCCATGGAAGCTGGTGGGCATGATCCACATCCCTTCTTAGGGATACGTCTCCCTGCTGAGGCGATCATCGCACGCCACATGTCTAATCGAGAATCACCTTAGGTGCTTCGTGGTTGGCCATATAGGGATCTGGAAGAGGACCCAGATCACTCTGAAGCTTTTGGTGTGATGGACAGTCCTCTATTGGTATTAGATTAATTTGTATTGAGAGTGTATGATCCTGAGGATGAGGTCAAGATACAGGAAACTTGGGTGGGAAGCGACAGAGCTTCCAAACTTTCCACCTGTTCACTCCAAATGACTTCAAATGGCAGATGACACTGATACATTTGATCCTTTCAAGGAAATGGTGAATGAAGCCCTCCAATAACAACAAGCATAGATGTTGCAACAATTTGCTTAAATTCTTTAAACACTTTCGAAGGGAAATTCTGGCTCTACGGCTACATGTCATGGCTCCTCATCGAGGGAACTTCCTTTCAGTGCCCCAACACCCTTCAAGGTTCAGGTAAATTTTGATATTCCCACATTTGAAGGCAAAATCAATGCTGATGCAGTAGAAAATTGGTTGGATCAACTATCTTCCTACTTCTCTATAAATAAGTTCACTGATAGAGAAAAGATCACTTTTACTCTTTTGAAATCATTATTGCCCATGAAAAACTGGTGGGAAGTGTACAAAAAGAGGTTTAGTATAGATATCATTAGCCTTGGGGTGGAACCTACCTGGGATGATTTTATGGAAGCAGTGAAGGAAGAATACTATCCCCTCGGAGCATATGATAATCTATACATGGAGTGTCAGCAACTTCGCTAAGGTAAGGAACAATCTGTTTAAGATTACACTGACATTTTTCATTCTCTATCTGTGAGACTGGGCATCCAAGAAAGTGAGAAACACAAGGTTCTCAAATATCGTGGTGAAATACAGTGGTACATACAGGGAGAAATGGAACTCTTCAATTTAGAAACCATCGGTGAGGCATACAAGTTCATAGTAAAGATTGAGCAGAAGCATGGAAGAATGGATATAAAGAATCAGTCTTCAAAATGGAAAAATGATAAAGAAGGTCAAACACGAGGCCAAAATTAGAAGCAAAAGGAAGGAAAGACTGGGAAGTGGTGTGGTTATCACAAATCTGGAACTCACTCCAAAGAAGAATGTCGAGCTATCAACTCACTGCTTTCTGAGTCACCATCCTCAACATCTACTCCTCTATCTCATACAGACCCTGTAGTTGAAGAGGTTGAAAAATAAATTATATATGCTAATCTTGAAGCCATTGTAGCTTGATCACAAACACACGACGAGATGCTAGATGACAAGGAAAGGTTGTTTCACTCTAAGTTATGGGTGAAAGGTAAGCCTCTGCATTTCCTTCTTGATAGTGGAAGTCAAAAGAATTTAATCTCTACTAATGTTGTGAAAAGCCTAAATCTGGCCATGAAGCCTCACCCAAAACCATATAGTATTGGATGGTTGAGTCCAGGAAGAAACCTCTGTGTCACCCACCAATGTCTTCTCTCATATGCAATACAACCTTTCCAAGATGAGGTCTTATGTGATGTGGTCAATTTAGATGTTTGTGATGTACTCTTTAGTCAGCCATTCATGTATGATCGACATGGTATATATGAATCAAGAGCTAGAAGGATCACTCTCACTCTTAGAACACAGTGTTACAGGGTACCATAAGTACCACCTTCTACATCTGTCTCTCTGATTAGTGCCAAGAAATTTGTTCTCATGGTGTTCAAGCCTAGGAATCCAAAAGGGCTGATGTTATAGCCTTGACTACATAAACAACACAACAACACAACAACATAAGCAAATAGATACCCGACTGAAGAAGTTCATGGCCTTCCATCCACAGACTGATGGTTAGATAGAAATGGTGAACAATCAAGCCTCACATAGTTCCATAAACCATAGTCCCTTCCAAGTGTGCATTGGGAATCAAATCAAGACACAACTACCACACCTGATGGGGCACATTGACGCAATGGGGACCATTGCTTTTC